>BKCP01004350.1:144306-260071 GCA_008636005.1 Striga asiatica | reverse complement strand
AAGGAAAGAAAAGTCACCTTCTCGTCATTATCATTCTTCTTACACCTCCCACTGTTCTCAACCAACGTAACAGGAAGAGCAAAATTCTGAAAATATTAATTATGCAGATCAGTAAAGATCGTGAGAAATGAGAAAAAAATCATTACTGAAAACTGATACCCAGTGTTTCACAAATCACTAGGCAGTTCTATGTTCTTTTCCTTATTGAAAGTAAGTAATGCTTTGTTTCTCTGGAATATGTCGTCTATGGGCAGAAAACAATTAGTAAAGCTCGACACAAACAAGAATGGCTAGGATATAATAAATGCACTATTTGTTAAACTATCATGGATCAGATGAGTGTTGGATTTGACCGGAACAATGTTGTCCAATTACTTTATCCATCATACTTTATAGTTCTGTAATGCAAGAATATTTAAAAAGTTATCTATTTTAAAGCCACAGCCTAAACTCTTGATACACACACTAATGTATAATTTGAAAATATACTTAAGCAGTTAGTTTGATAGATTTTCGCCACAAAAATAACAAATACAAAGAAATTGTGAGTTTAAGGGGAATACACAACGGTTTATACCTGAAGCTCCATTCTGCTTATCCGAGCTCCTAGCCGGATGCATTTCAAAAGGGAGTCGGATCGTTTGGAGAAGAAGTCCTCATAACTCAAAGCATCAGGCGGTACAAGCTGAGCATGTGTAAGTACAACCACTGCTTTATGCCATATCTCCTTTCCAAAGCTATCTGTAATAGCTTTCACAATCTGCATGTCCATGTTGTCCACTCTGTACGCATCCAGACGGTCCACATAAAGCAGAACATCTATGGTCTTATTCAGAAGGAACCTGCCCAGGGAGCTACAAAAAAATTCATCAAAAATAACAACAACTCTGTTTTTCGCTCAAACTGTAAACCAAATAAAGCCTTACGGTTGTTTTAATTCAGTTGGGCTGTTTGGTAAAAGACTAATCGGCTAGACTAGTAAACACATAATAAAACGTTTAAAAATGTTGGAATCCTTAGAAATCAAGATTAATGCTCAGCTCGAGTGAAGCTCGTCCAATCTCAACTCGATTGAATTATCTTACAAATTCAAACAAAATTTTTGAAACTTGATAAAAAAATTAATTAATTTGAACATGGATATGATGGACACTACTCCATTGTCTACAGCTCTATCGAGAATCTTTGCTATATATACGTGTGTGTGTGTGTGTGAATGAAAATAACCACTCAAACCTTTTTATTGTCTCGAGGACCTGGTCACTAACATATCCTCCTTCAACAAGCCCTGGCGTGTCGATAATGTTAAGTGTAAAATCCGATCGAGATCGCGAAACCATCACTGGCCTTGGAGTTTCAGACTGAAACAACAATGAACGTTATAATTGAAAATCACTTCATCCATAAAACAACACCTGAAAATGAATAAGTTAATCAAAATTCATCTCAAAACAATAATCAGAGTGTGGTACCTGGAAAGCACTGACAGTTACTACTCGTTCCCCAATAATCGAATTAATGGTGGAAGACTTTCCAACACCACCTTTCCCCATCACGAGGATTGTCAAAGTGTTAACATTCTAGAGAAAACAATAAACAATATATGGGCCGAAATTTAGATATCATTACAAGGCATGAACATCTAATCAACTTTAATCACAAAGATATTTTTCAGTTAAGATTACAACGCATTTTCATGTTTTCTTTTTTTTTCCTTTTTGGCATAAGGATCTTCTCTCATACTTTTGATTTATTTTACCATAATTAAATAATGCAATGTGAAAGGCATAGTTGAGAGAAATTTTAGAAACCTCATTCTTCAATTTTCCCAGTAAGTCAACCAATTTCTCCTGAGTGGCAGCCGGAAACTGGTGAATTGCAGTCCATTCTTTTATCAGCTGACACGCCATGTCTCTGCTCACCGCAGAAAGGAAATTTTCACAAAATTCAAATATACCCCACGCACGCACACACACACACACACACACACACACACACACACAGAGAGAGAGAGAGAGAAATTAATAGGAAGAACCCTAGAACAACAAAAGGGCAAGAATTGAACAAATTGCAAAATAGTAAAAGGAAACAGCAAATAACGAGGCAGCGAGCAGCAGTTAAGGCTAAAAAGTAAACAGAGGCGGCTTACACAAAATCTGTCGCCTGGAGTTTTAACAGCGTCTGCTTGTACAACAAATCCAAAGCCCTAAAGTTAACGGAAATAGAAACTGGAGAAAAGTCGAGGGTTCAGGGGAAGGTAGAACCTCTATAAAACCTTATCTTTCACTCTACTGTCTCGGCCCTCTCTCTCTCCAAATTTGTCTCGTTTATCTACGAATTTTGCAAATGGTGACTCGTGAATCAGACATGGGGTTTTTTAAGGTTTTCTTTTTAATACCCACGGGTCATATATATTAAATGAGTCATTTTTATTGTGTTTATACGTTTAGACACACAAACAAAAGGGTTAATTGCTATATATTAAATGAGTCATTTTTATTGTATTTATACGTTTAGACACACAAACAAAAGGGTTAATTGCTATATAAACCTTGACTTTTTAGCATTTGGCAATTTAATTCAAACCTTTGCATGATTGCAATATAATTTCTACATTGTCTTACTTTTACAAAACGAACCTAAAATTCGTCGGACATTAAAAAAATGCCAGTATGACCGGCCAATTTTATCCACGTCAGATTTTCTCTTGATGAGTATGAATTCATAAATTACATGGAATTTATGGAATTTGACTTTTTGAATCCCTTAAATCTACAATATCAATTCAATTTCAACTTTATTAGAAAATCATTCATATGAACCCTACATCTGCAGTTCGTTTGAAGACCACCGACATATGGCTGACCACCACCACCCCTCATCGGAGATACCGCCCACATTGTAGCAGTGATGGCACGTGTCCCGGTGCCTTCTTCACCGACGGATACCCATAACGTGGCGAAGTTGATGAAGGTGAAGAGGGAACAACGACCGGGATTTGATGCTTTAATGCGGCGACATTAATCGGAGAGCGGGAATTCATGGATCTGGAGGCACAATTTGATATGCCTCATTTGGGCTAGGAATGGCCGAGGGGATTCTTGTTAGGCCCCCTAGGATGGTGGTGGTGCCGTCGAACGACTCGCCGGAGAACTCCCTTGCGGAAAGCCTACGACTGTTTTTAATTATTTTACACAAAAATGGTTCGATAAATTGAAAAAAAATCATCAAACAACTGTTTTTAATTATTTTTTCACAAAAATGGTTCGGTTGGAAAAAAAATCATCAGTTTGATTTTTCTCTTTTCTATTTCTTTTTCTAATTAGATACGAAAATAAATCTGGTCCTAACTTGAAATTGTAGGAAGAGTAATTAATTGATTGAGGAAAATCGCATGAAATGAATTTGTTTTGTATCTGCTAATTAAGAAGATTCAATTCATTTGTACCAAATTAATTTTTAGGGTTTCAGTTTAATTTTTATTTTATTCAATTAAAAAAATATTCAAATAAAGTTTCAGGATTTAAACATCAAATTCAATAAATTCCACGTAATTTATGAATTCACATTCAGCAAGAGAGAATCTGACGTGGATAAAATTGGCCGGACACGCTGGCATTTTTTTAACGTCTGACAAATTTTAGGTTCATTTTGCAAAAGTAAGACAATGTAGAGATTATATTGCAATTATCAAAAGGTTTGGATTAAATTGTCAAACGCTAAAAGGTCAAGGTTTATATAGCAATTAACCCGAAACAAAAAGGTTCTATCATCAATTTTCTACATCTTTTAATCAGTTATGTTTATTTTAGCCAGAATGTTAACATGTTAATTAATATTGTATTTCACTATCACGTCATACTAATATAAATTTTATTTTAGAATATATATTCATAGATATAAGAAAAATTAAAAAAAAAAATACTTATTTTTGTTTAACATTTAATACTCAATTATTGATTTATTATAAAAATTATTGCCATATAAGGCCATTATTATTATTTATAGAAGTTAGAGAAGTGGTCTTCTCCTTATTAATTTATGTAAAATTTAAAATAAAATTTTGTGTATAAATGTTTGCAAAACGAAATTACAAAATAAACACACAAATGTTCTTTAGAATTCAATTTTCTCATAATAATTAGAAAAAATTGATTTAGCAATTGCCAAAAAATAAATCCTTTACATAATCAAGAGATTTTTTTAATTTTCATCCTAAGATTTTATAGTTTATTTAACATACTATGTAATAGAAATATATTTTACAAAAATTCATTATAGAAATTGATATTGGATATTATACCCAAAGGAGTAAACCGATCCGCTCAACCAGGTTAACAAGTCAAGCAAACCTAGAAGGACGGCTCGACTGAGCAGAATCAAATAGGGAGGTTGTGGTCAAACACCACAAGAGAAAGAGCCTAAGGATTATAAGGCAACTCATAGGGGGTTCTGGTACGAGAAGGATAGATCGGTCCCAGCTCCATGGAGGAGCTGGTCGAAGATCGACTTGTCGAACAATTGGTCATCATATTAACCAGATTACAGACTGAGAACAGTTCGGGTACTGACCTAGGCATGGTCGAGCACAAGAGCCTTCGAGGAGATTACAGATGAATCTTTACCCCATGGGAGGACATGTGGCGCGACTAGATTGGTCTATGATGATAACTGTCTCTGACACACGCACCCTATGTGTGTACGAACGGTCAAGCCGGGCAGCTTTGGGCAGCCAGCTCAGCTCAGCCGGGCAGCCTCTAGAAACAGGTACCTCACCTCTATATATAAGGGTGAGCTTTATGATTTGAGCACGATTTATCCATTTTTACTTTGGAGAATTGGGAAAAGCTTACACTGACTTAAGCATTGGAGACTCTTCACCGGAAAACTACTCTGGTGTGAGAGTTCTTTGCAGGTACTCGGTGTTCAACCGGCGAGGTGGTGGTTAGAGTTAGCTATTTTCAGCCGGTGGAGTGTTCGACGTTACAATTGGTGCCGTCTGTGGGACTTTTTCGTTCGAAAGGTTGTGTGCTGATGTTGTTTAAGCTCGGTGGCTATGGCGGACGGAATTCCCAGAATCAATTTGCAGCCGTCGTTCGATGAAGCTTGGACGACGATGAGGACGTTCGGAGTTGGCCCTCCTCCGGGCTTCTCCGGACCTTCGCTGACGCCGGTGACCCCAACACCTGCTCCCTCAAGGTTTGAGAGGTTCATTGGTGGTTCTAGTGGTTGAGGTGGGCTCGAGCCAGGTGTAGGAGGCTCGGGTGATGCAGGCGACGGCGATACCCACACTGTCGCAGCCAGATCCTGCTGGAGTTCAACCTTTAGGAGCGGTGGTGCAAATGGGTAGCACCACCGAGGGGAGAGGAACAGTGCCCTGGTCAATAGGTGGTGGCGATGACCAAGCAGGTGATGTAGCAGATTGTGGCTAATGCAACGACACAGGCGGTGCAGCAAGTGACGAACAACACCTCTCGTGCTGTAACGCGCCGACCACGGTGGTAAGAGCACAACGTGACACAGAGGAGGACGTGTCCAGCTAAGGAGGAGAAGGAGCCCCACGAGATCGAGAGATGGAGAGAATCGTTGAGTAGCTGCTTCAGCTGCAAGCCAAGGTGGATGGCGACCAGAGGGACGTGCTCGGGGACACCCGTTCTCGAGGGAGACTGGCAGCACCATTGTTGGTAAATTTCGTGGAGACGAGTTTGGTATTTGACCGGTCATCTGACCCGTCGAGACATGTGAGAACGTTCGAGATATGGCGATTTTGCACGGGTATTCTGACCCAGTCAATTGTAGGGCATTTTTTTTCGACCTTGAGGGAAGGCGCGCTCGAGTGGTTTCACCAACTCCCCCCATGGACGATTAAGGATTTTGAGGATTTTGATGAAAAATTGACGAACTAGTATTCGAGCGCGGTGGCCCAGAAGAAGACGTATTTGACTCTAATGGCGATGAGGCAGGAAGAGAAGGAGTCGTTGCGAAAGTATGTTGCTCGATACAATCAGACGTCCCGTCGGCCTTGGATGAGGTTAAGGTAGGAGGATTAATAAGGAGCCTACGAGCGGGGCCATGTCGAACTTGTCTGGCCAAACCCCCGCTCGTACATATGATGAGGTATTAAGGAGGTGTAAGAAGTATATTAACCTCGAGAAGACAGAAGCAAAGTTCACTAAGTTGGAGGATATGACTCGTCTAGAGGCAAAGAAGGGGAAGTCGAACTCGCCTATAAGAGGATCACCGAGGAGGGGATCGCCCAGGAGAGAGGGGCGTGGTTGACAGGATCGAGGATGCCAGGATAGGTGGAAGGATCGACCTATCGCTGGAGGCAAGAGGTTCCATAATTTCAGACCGTTAAATGCTAAGATGGAAGAGGTGCGGATGGCTATTGAGAAGAAGATAAATGACAAAAATGTGACATGACCTAGGTCGAGGTTCGAGGGTCCGACGCAACCGAAGTCGAGGAGGTATTGTTGATTTCATAAGGATTATAGTCATACAACGGAGGATTGTCGGCACCTTAAGGATGATATTGAACGACATATTCAGCAGGGCACCTCAAGGAGTTTGTCTATCAGGACAGAGTGAAGGGCAAAGAAAAAAAGAAGTGTCGGGAGGATTCTGTGGAGAGGAGTGATAGAGATGATGACAAGGAGGATGATGCTCGAGAGGAGCATGGTGGTCGAAGGGGCAATGGAGATAAGAGGAAACGTGGAAGTAGAGATCGACGAGGGTAGGGGGATGAAGGTCCCATGAAGAGAGGCACGATATACATTATTTCTAGCGGGCCAGCAGATGGAAACTCAAATAATGCGAGGAGGGAGCGCGTTCGAGTGGTGAAGCGGAAGAGAGAGGAGGTTGGTATTACCGCTCGATTGCCATTGATTAGTTTTTGAGCAGAGGATGCTAAAGAGGTGGTGCTACCCCACAATTATACGTTGGTGATCACGACAGAAGTAGCAGGGTTTTGATGTGAATAGGGTGTTCATTGATACGGGGAGTTCTCGATGTTATGTTCTATGACTGTTTCACACAAATTAACCGGGATTTGAATTTGGAGTTGAAGCCGGTCGTAACGGGTTTGTACGGTTCTAATGGTGGAGAAGTGATGCCTATGGGAGAGATTCTTATCTATTGCTCTAGGGTCGGGGGCGACGAGAAAAGTCAGGATGGTGCGATTCGTGGTTGTGGAAGTAGAATCTTATATAACACCATAATGAGGAGGACTAGCTTGAATGTTTTTCAGGTCGTGGTATCAACATACCACATGACGATCAAATATCCGGTGGGCAAAAACATTAGCGAGACTGCGGGAGACCAGCTTACCTCGAGGAGTTGTTACCAGATGACGGTGAGCAACAACAAACAATTGGCGAGGATATAGACGAAACCCAGTGAGGAGATGCCGAATCGACCTGGTAGTTCGAGGTCGAAGGAGGAGCAGACAAGGCTTGGTAAGGGAAAGGAAAAGGTGCAAATGCAGACAGTGGGAGAAGTAGGGGAGATTCAAATGGTAGTGGGTTATAGGGAGCGGAAGTTCAGGATCGGGAAAGAGGTGGAGGAGCCAATGAGATGGAGGCTAATTAAATTGGTAGGGGAATATATGGACATCTTTGCCTATACTGCAGAAGAATTGACAGGGATCGATGCGAAGATAATCGAGCACAAACTGAATATCGACCTTAGTGTGAGGCCGGTGAAGCAAAAGATGAGGCACTATGGGGGCGGAGATGGATAGAGTGATCGAGTAGGAGGTGGAGAAGTTGTTGAAGGCTGGGCATATTAAAGAGATTCAGCTCCCCGAATGGTTATCCAACATGGTGATGGTGTCAAAATCAGAGGGCAAGTGGAGGATGTGCATAGACTTTTGCGATTAAATAAGGCGTGCCCGAAGGACTTATACCCGTTGCCAAGGATCGACCAGTTGGTTGACTCTACTGCAAGATGCGAATTGCTCAGTCTAATGGATGCGTTGCAAGAATATCATCAGATTCCCCTGGCTCGAGAGGATATGAAGCAAGTGAGTTTGGTGACGAGAAAGAGTACATATTGCTATGTGGTGATGCCATTTGGCTTAAAGAATACGAGAGCAACGTATCAGAAGTTTCTCGATAAGATCTTTAAGGAGCAACTAGAGCGGAACATGGAAGTCTATGTTGATGATATGTTAGTAAAGAGCAGAGAGGAGGTCGATCACGTGAAGGACTTGAAGGAAACATTCTTGACACTAGGAGGTATGGTATGAAACTCAATCAAGCTAAATGCTCATTTGGTGTAAAGTCAGGGAAGTTGGGGTATGTGGTGACAAAGAGGGGGATTGAGGTAAACCCCGAGAAGGTTCGAGCAGTGGTGGAGATGAAGCCACCAACAAATGTTAAGGAGGTTCAAGTGCTGACTGGTCGAATTACAGACTTGAGTAGATTTATTTCTAAATTGGCTGAGAAGAGTGGGCCATTGTTCAAAACCTTAAAGAAGAGCTCAAAATTTAGTGACGCTCGAAGCCCAGAAGGCTTTCGAGGAGTTACAAGGAGTACTGGCCAACTTGCCTTTGTTAGCTAAACTTGTGCAGGGAGAAGATCTAGTGCTCTATATATCTATTAGAGAGAGGGCGGTGAGCTCAGTATTACTTCGGGAGAAATGAATGGCTCAGTTTCCAATCTACTACGTTAGTCGAGTGATGAAGAGGATAGAGTTGAGATATTCGGAGATCGAGAAGTGTGCTCTACCGGTGGTCGTAACAGTGAGGAATTTGAGGCCTTATTTCTTGAATCATAAGATGAAAGTGATGACGAGCATGCCTCAGGGAGAGTCACTGGGTCGACCCTCAGTGTCGGGTCGACTAGTCAAGTGGGAAGTCGAGTTGAGTGAATACTTGATTATGTATGAGCCGCAGAGGGAAATCAAGGCGCAAGTGTTAGCTAACTTTATTTAACAGGGAACAAAGTTAGAGGAGGAGTCAGAAGGAGTGTGGCAGTTGTTTGTGGATAACCCTAGATTGGGCATTGTCCTTATTTCGCCCAAACGAGACAGTTTGGAGTTTGCGACTAAAGTGGGGTTTCGGGTGTCCAACAATGAGGCTGAGTATGAAGCAATTATCAAGGGATTGTAGTTGGCAATAGCTGGAGGTGCTAGAAAAATTCAAGTACATTCGGACTCACAATTCGTTGTTGGACAATTTCAGAAGGATTTCAAGATGAAAGAGGACAGAATGCAGAAGTATGTGGATGAGACAAAAAAGTTGCATGAAGAATTCGAGTTGATGCAGATATCTGGAGGAGAAAATGGTCGAGCAGACTTGTTATCCAAAATCGCACAGAATCTGGTGGATTGCAAGAGTAGGAGTGCAACTCTATTACATATGGAGAAGAGCGTGGTCGAGGCCAAAGTAGCAGAGATTGAGGAGGTCGAAGGTTGGAGGTCCTTGATACTGAAGGAGTTGAGAGACGGTGTCGTGAAGGTAATGAGAAGGTTTTTCGAGCACGGGGGAATCTTGTACAAAAGGTCCTATGAAGGGCCACAATTGTGGTGTGTGACAAGAGAGGAGGGTCGATATGTGCTCAAGGAGGTGCACGAGGGGTGTTGTAGCGATCATAGCAAGGCAGGGGCCTTGGTGGCGAAGATATTGCGAGCAGGGTATTTTTTGCCGACGATGAAAGAGGATGCGAAGGGGATGGTGACAAAATGTTTCCAATGTTCGAAACATGGTCCACTTATCCATCAACATATAGATACAATGACGACGATGAGTGCCCCTATTCCATTTGCATAGTAAGGTATCAACATGGTGGCACCGATGCCACATGGAACAGGATAGAAAAAATTCTTAATCGTGGCAGTCGATTACTTTACAAAATGGGTGGAGGATGAACCCTTGGCCAAAACTACGGAGAAAAAAGTGATACACTTTTTATATAACAATATTTGTTCCAGGTTTGGAGTCCCAAAGGTGCTGGTGTACGACAATGGAACACAATTCAATGGCAAGCGGATTTGAGCATAGTGCGAGGACATGAAGATCGAACAGCGCTTTTTTGTCGGTAGCTCATCCACAAGCTAATGGACAAGTCGAGGTGACCAACAGAATCATACTGAACGGGCTGAATACTAGGCTGGAGAAGGCCTCGGGGGCGTGGGTCAATGAACTCTATAGCGCCCCATTCGTTGTAGATGATTTAGTCTACTTAAGATTTATTCGCTTCGCTTTATTTTAGGTGTTTCGCTCGGAAAAATCCTCGTTCGAGCTTCAGATGATTAATTTGAAATAATCTTCTTGCTAATCTTTCTAGTCGATTAAAATTTTGTAGACGTTATAGTCTAATTGAGTCTTTTCCAATTCTTGAACCTTCGTTCAAGCTTGTTAAGATGAATTGGATGGCTTCGTCTAATTAATCTAATAAGCCATTTAAATCTATTAGTTCTCGTCAATCATTAACCGTTCGCCTGTTGTCCTTCGTTTTATATTTTGCTCGTCGAATCATTAGGAAATTCGTCATTCAATCGCGTAGATTTATTTTTTAGCCGTTGTCGATTTTTTCTCAAACCTTGGACTTATGCCATTTTTGGCTTATTAATTCAGCCCTTTATATGTTGCATTTTTTTCCCAAGACCCTTGAGGAAAACCGGCCCGCCCCTATGAGGAAAATCGAACCGACCCTTAAGCATTTTGGCTCTACTCCTAATTTTTGAATTTCAAATTTCCCTGTTAAGTTAGGA
The DNA here is from genome assembly GCA_008636005.1 of Striga asiatica. Classification (NCBI taxonomy): domain Eukaryota; kingdom Viridiplantae; phylum Streptophyta; class Magnoliopsida; order Lamiales; family Orobanchaceae; genus Striga; species Striga asiatica. Next base: position 249,358 of record BKCP01004350.1, on the reverse strand, counting down.
AATAATTTTGGATTAGCTTATGGAGTCTTTGACCAGCCATTAATAACATCAATTAGTGCCAATTATATGCTCCCCATTATGGTATTTTTGGTATTGTTATTTTTGGTATTAAGATCACCTTGATTGTTTTGGTTTACTTAAGGAATTTTCTCATATATTCCTCCACACTTCACACGTTCTTCCTTCACTCAATTCAGACCAAAAAGGCTCTCCAGATCTCTAAAATTCTGAAATTTTCTCCTCTAAAACCTCTCAAACTTCGGCCTCAATGCTCTCGGTCATCCAAGCCATCAGCCATATGCACGAGCCCTCACGCCCCGCGGCCAGCCGAGACGTTCCGTGAGCAGCCCCACGACATTGACGCCACCATCTCGCGAGCAGCAAGAAACCCTCAGCCACGCCCAAGAGCCGACGTCTTAGCCTCTTTTTGTTTGCACCCATTTGAAGCTGAGGCCGAGCGTGAGCCGTCCAAGCATTGATCCGTCGATCTGGTCCAATCCCTTTGGCTTGTAGATTCCAAAAGCCGAGTAAATTATTTGATCCCCTCGTAAATTATTGATTCTTGGTGTTTTATTATAGATCCATAAGGTTGGAGATCCTCAAAGTTAAGATCTAGTGACATTTTCGAAGAAAATGTTTAGATCTTAAAGTTTTGAGTCCCCATGTGAGTACTGTGGAATTGGAACTCTCTAAGTACCTTTATTGTTGTGCAAACTGAGCCTCGTTTGGTTGAAGACGAGCCTTAGTTTAATTTCGAACCATCGTCCTGTCGTCGTTTAATCTTGTGTTGTTTGAGCCTTGAAAACCCTTTTTGAGACACTTGTATTGATTGTTATTTCATTGCTATTTTTACTCTCTAAAATGCAGTCGATGATTTCGAACTCCTCTGGTGAATTCAAGTTCAGTCTCTTAGGTTTCATCAACTTAAATCAGGTGTTTATCATTTTTATAATGAAAGTTATGGCCAAAGTTTGTTTACTGCGCGTCAGTTTTTCTAATCATTCGATGCTACCTGTTGTTTGTATTACTCGGATGTTTTTAACCTCTTCTAGTGACCGGATACTTTTATTGTCTTCTGATGATTTTTAGTTTTGCCTCTTGTGTTTCTAAGGACACAAAAATCATTTAATTATCAGATTTTTTATAAAATGTGACGTTTAAATTACAATCACTGCGCAAGCAGTTTTTCTGTAGAGTTGGCTGCAGCTTGTGGCGTAAGTTTGACCAGTTTTTATCTCTTTAACTTGCTCATTTGCATTCAAGGTCTTCACAAGAAATGTAGTCCTATTTCTTGACTTTCTGTATTTTCAAGAATCAGTCCACATGTTTCCTTTATCAAAAGTTATGTTCGTTATACGGGGACTGTAAGAACTATCCAATTTTCATCAACATGGTTTTGTGGTTTCACTCATCCATTTTCAAGTTGTTCGACCCATTTTTGAGCTGTTGACCTATTTTCATGCCGAATCCAAATTTTAGCCATTTTAAATATTTTTTCAAGTTTTTCCTCAAATCCGAGATTTCCAAACTCCACAAGATTCCACGAACTCCTTAATCAATAATTTTGATTAAGTGAGGAGTGTCGTAAATCTCTGAGATGTCAAGATAATATATTTATGAGGTATTATATTGATTAAATGTAGGTTCTAGAAGAGGTGAGCCTCATCGACCTACCTAGCTATTTGTGTGCTATTTTTCCTGTTTCGTTGAACGATTGGGTGTTGATAAACTTTACCATGTCGTTATTCTTTGTAATTGCTTGGCTTGATAATCAATGAATGCATGCGAACCACTAGTCTATGTGTTGCACCCACCGATGGGAAATTTCAGTGATTTATGGTGCTTTTAATCACCTATGGGCTTTGTCGGTGGTTAACTCTCTTGCTGATGGGTTATGTCGAGGGAGAGATGTGTACACATTAGCGTTGGGCCATGTAGGTGGTAACCTAGGTGATATGTGTTCATGCTGCGATTATGATTTTAAGTCATTATATTGGATATATTGCATGGTATTCTCACGGTGAGCTTGTTGTTTGCTCACCCCCATTACTATTATCTTTTCAGGTTGAATTGGTGGTCGTCGCGATGACGAGACAAGGGTGGTCTATCTCATTTTAAATAATATTTTATTTGCTTTCGCTTAACATTTTCGAAACTCGTGTAATGATTGTTTTTTAGACTTTTGAACTGGTGGAAAATTTTTATGTTTTGTTATATTGAGTATTGATGATTAAAGCCGTATGGGTGATGTTTTTATGTGTTTTGGAAAATGAAGATGTGATTAGAGAGAAGTCAAAATGACTAGTGAGTAATGCCCGTTAAATGATTTGAAATGAAAAATGTTTTTCAAAAATTTATTCTGTTTTTTTTTATAAAATAATTGGGATTTTACCTCTTAAAATGACGGGGCATTACAAACTCACTTTAGTACTTTGGGCATACAGGACCAACCTGAGGTCGACAACAGGAAAAACACAGTTCATTTTGGTCTATGGGATGGAGGTATTACTGCCGATCGAAGAAGAGTTGCAATCTCAGAGATTGAGCACTTATGATCGTGAGCAGAATGAAGAAATTATGATGGCAGCCCTTAACACAATCGAGAAGCTTCAAGAGCGGGCTTTGATCAGGGTCGAGGCGTATAAGTAGAGGATGCGAGCAGCGCATGACTGAAAAGTGAGGGTTCGGAGATTCCAAGTGGACAACTTAGACTGGAAAAGAGTCGACGTACTAAAACATGTTGGCAAGCTGGAACCGAACTGGAAACACCATACTTGGTCAAAAAAGTCCATGCTGGAAGAGCGTATTCATTAAAGGATGCCAAAGGGAGATCACTTGCAAGGTCATGGAATGTTGCTAATCTGAAGAAATATTATGTCTAATTTTCTTATTTTTCTCGAGGATTAACAAACATGATGTAATCGACATTTCTACTTGTGATTAATCAGACCACATTTTCAAGCTCTATAATTGTTGAGTTATTTATTTTGTTGGGAGTATTTCATATGATCTAAGTGGCAGGTCACTTGGGTGTAAAAATTCCTTCATGATTAAGGCCGTGAGGCTGGATGGTCACATGTATCGACCACCCCTTTGAGGGTGGGCATGTGTTCGAAAGACAAAATCCATCATGATTAAGGTCGTGTGGTTGGATTGTCGCATGTATCGACCACCCCTTTGAGGGTGGTAATGTGTTTGAAAGACAAAATCCATCATAATTAAGGTCATGAGACTAGATAGTCGCATGTATTGACCACCCTTCGAGGGTGGGCATGTGTTCGAAAGACAAAATCCATCATGATTAAGGTCGTGAGGCTGGATGGTCGCATGTATCGACCACCCCTTTGAGGGTGGGCATGTGTTTGAAAGACAAAATCCATCATGATTAAGGCCGTGAGGCTGGATGGTCGCATGTATCGACCACCCCTTTGAGGGTGGGCTTTTGTTCAAAAGACAAAATACATCATGATCGAGGTCGTGAGGTTGGATGGTCGCATGTATCGACCACCCCTTTGAGGGTGAGCATGTGTTTGAAAGACAAAATCCATCGTGATTAAGGCCGTGAGGCTGGATAGTCGCAAGTATCGACCACCCCTTTGATGGTGGGCATGTGTTCGAAAGAAAATCAATCATGATTAAGGTCGTGATGCTGGATGGTCACATTTATTGTTCACTCCTGAGGGTGGGCATGTGTTCGAAAGACAAAATCCATCAAGATTAAGGCTAGGAGGCTGGATGGTTGAATGTATCGACCACCCTTTGAAGGTGGGTATGTGATCGAAGTGGCAAAATCGGAATTAAACAATCCCTTAGCAGTCGGTCAATTTGCAAGGAAACTTGGAGAAAAGTGGGTGCTATCTTTCAAAGTAGAGTGACCTCAATAGAGGAGCAATTAAAAGGAGGTAATGTCGTTCATTATGGTGGATTATGGATCTAGTTAAAACTTTCATGGAATCATGGTTTTTGTGGAGTTATGGTCAATTCGACGTGAATGTTTTTATGAGTCAAAACATTTTTATGAAGAAGGAAATACGGGAAATAATCGTAACATACAGGCGTACAAGATCGAATCTTACAAAACACATGTTCAAAACAAAAGAAATCCATTCATCACAAAACATTGGAAATACATGGTATAAGTTTCAAATTTCAAAATAAATATAAATATTACCACATGTCTAAGGAACATTAGGAGTACTTTCAGCATGAGTATCGTGGTTTTGAGGAGTTTGTTCGGCGTTAGACTCGGACTCGAGTGCTTGTTCGACCTGATGGCTAGAGCCAGAAATTGATTCGATCGTATCAGACAACAGTCACAAACGAGTCGACTCAGCTATAGCACGGGATAAAGAGACAGGTAGAGCAAGGCCGTCGGGTAGATCAAAGTGTTTCTTCAAAGTGCCAGACCGAGCTAGAGTGAGCTCGAGGGTGCTCGACCACCAGGGATGATTGATTGGTAGGTCGGGATTGCCTTGGAAATCTTTAGGCACCTTGGGCATTATATATCAAATCTTTTCCACGTTGAGGTCACCCTTTAAGTCGCCTCAGCAACATGCTCGCCCGCCTTCTCCATGGAAAATTGGAAGTAGTCGGCGCCCAAGTCCTATACTGCTTTCAAAAATTGTGGTGACCTCAGGTAGTCGGCCACCACTTGTTCACAGAACTCTTGCAGAAACAGATGTCAGACCTTAGTATGCCATAACAACCGGCGAGCTCGGACGGCGGCGGCATTTGTTATTCGACTCTTCTTCTGAGCCTCTCGAGCAGTTTTTTCCGCCTCGAGCGCACGCTCGAGGGCTTGAACTTTCTCGGTGAGGGCCCTCCTCTTGACTATGTGCCGCTCTTAAAGATTGAACTGTTGCTGAGTGATCCGATTGTTGGTGTCCTGACGTACGGACAACTCTCTCTCAAGCTCATCAATGGATCGCCCAGAACCGGACATCACTTGATCGACCACTAGAACAAGCTCGATCAAGCTCTGTTATCGACACAAATAGGTATAAATAATGTAGAAAATTGAAGTATAGTAGGGAAAAGTATCAGGGTGAATTCTAAGTTTACCTGGGCCAACATATGGGTGATGCGTTCGCCTCAGGCTCGCAAGTTGGAGCTGCTATTCTGAAGATAGGCGGCGAGAAGGATGCCCTTGAAGTAGGACACAATTTCCTTCCCGCTAGCCCTTTCCAGGCAAGCACGCTTGTGGCTCTCCTCATCATCCACGAGGAGAGGACGCTTACCGAGAGAGACATAGAGAGCTCTCTCGGGCTGAGGAGAAGATTATTGTTCTTCGACCATGGGAATGGTCGACTGCTGCAGGGGTGTAGAGATGACGCCTTGTTGCTCGACCGGCAGAGAGAAGGGCCTATGATCCCCGGTCGATGCTGGGTTGGTTGCATGAGGAAGATTGCACCTCGAGCTCCTTCGAGGGGGGAGAATGAGTGCACCGGTAGTTGTCGAGCCAGGCGGAGGAGGAGCTGATTACTTTGTTTATTTCTTTTTTAGAGGAACTTTCCTCTTAGGTATGGAAATAGCGGGCATCTCTGCAATGAATCACAAGAAAAAGGTTAACACAGCAGTAAAACAATATATACTCGAGCACAATGATCGAACATTACCTAGATCGCCCTCTACTCGAATAGAATCGAGGGTTTTTTCAGTGGGAGGAGTTAAGGGTTTGTGTTGAGTATACCACATTATGTAAAAAGACTATTGTCTTTTAACAAGATATTTGAGGTGACAAGCTTGGAATTCCAAACGGCAAGGCGTTGAGGGGGTTTTGTGGAGGATTCTCTAGCTCAAAGGGGAGTTCTATAAGACAAGGCGTAGAAGACCAAGGATAGGAATCCTGAGGCTCGACATACACGAACTGCCATTTCCATTTCGGGCAGTTCGAGGAGGCATCGAAAATAAAGTGGGCATCGTTCTTACTTTTTAAGTGGAGCCCGTTGGCCTGTTTTGATGGCATATATCAATACAAAAAAAAAGTCCAGGTCGAATCGACCTATACGGACGTGAGAAAGGATGATAAAGGTAGTCAAGAAGTGAATGAAGTTCGGTGGAAGTTGATTCAAGGTCAAGCCGAACCAATCATATATATCGATCAGATCGGGACAAATAGAGAAGCGGACACCTAGATCGAACTGAATACGAAAAAAACAATCCTCGGAGGTATGGTCGAAAGTATCGCCTTTGCCAGGGCTATAGATAGTCCCAGCATGGCCAAACCTGTGAAGGTCGAGCCACAGGATACTAGTGGACTTAGACGAGGATTTTTTGGTCTTTGGGGCTTTAGAAGAAAGTGGTTTGGTCGAAGCATTGGTTTTGGGCGTTTTGGAGGAAGTAGGTGCAGTCAAAGACTTATTCATAGTAGTTTTGGAGCTTGGAGTTTGGTCGAGATTATCAGGTTGAGCGGGAGGACATCGTGGTCCTCCTCGAGAGCCGCGTCGACAACATCGTGAGCATCGAAGGGTAGTCGAGAGCGATGGTTAAGGGGAACGTGGTCAAGGACATCATCGTCTGGTTCATCAATCAGACGAAAAGGTTGGCAGAGAGAAGGAGACTCGAGATGAGTTTGGTCACGGAATACAGGTCGAATCACGTTGAGGGAAGTGGCTTGGTAGATCTCTTCAATGGAGTTGGAGGGAGAGTGAGGTCGTGGTTGAAGAGTCGGGGACGAAGAAAGAGAAGTCATATGTTTGCCGGAGTGGTGGTCGTTTTCACTGGAAGTAGCGGAATCTGAAAAAATAAAAGGAGAAGACGTTAAAAGAGAAGATCTTTCAGGGTTTATTGAGGAAGGAAGAAGGCGAAAAAGAGGGTTTTAGGTCGGCAAGGTGAACGAAAACTGGGGAGAGTTGAAAATCGAAAAAAATATATAAAAAACAAAAAAACACGAATTTAAGAGTGAGAGGACTTACTCGTTGTCGCGGTGGGAAAAAGTCGCCAGAAAACTTGAAGTTGCTGAAGGATTGGTTGCCAAAAGTAGAAAACTATATTTGCAGTGAATTAGGGCACAAGTGAATCCAAATTTTGGCGAAGGTGAGAAAACGTGAAAATTTCTAAGTATGGCTATTAATGGATCAATGTTGAGGCAAGTTGAAGGGTTGGAAAGATAGTCGTTGGATTAAAGGTGAAATCCAACGGCTTGGAGCATTACGAAACGCAAAGGGGCATAAATCGCGAGGAGACGTAATGATTGATGTAACTGACGGATAGGATAAGTGGCAGATCTGAATCCCACAATAGCGGTCGAAAGAAAATAGGGTCGAAGAACAAGAGAAAAACCACTAGGTAGTCAATATAAAGTGAAAAGTACAACAGTTAAGCGAAGGGACGAAATACTACTCTTAGATCAAGTCATTTAGACTCGACCAGAGTGGAGGGGACTAGATGATATGGGATATTATCCCCAAAGCAGAAAATCGACCCGCTCAACTGAATTAACAAGTCGAGCAAACAGAGCAGGATGGCTCAGCTGAGCAGAATCAAACATGGAGGTTGTGGTCGAACACCACAAGAGCAAGAGCCTCGGGACTATAAGACAACTCATAGGGGGTTCTGGTACGAGAAGCACAGATCGGTCCCAGCTCCATATAGGAGCTGGTTGAAGATCGACCTGTCGAACAATTGGTCATCGGATAGACCAGATTACAGACTGAGAAAAGTTCGGGGACTGACCTAGGCATGGCCGAGCACAAGAGCCTTCTAAGAGATTACAGAGGAATCTTTACCGGAGGACACATGGTGCGACTAGATTGGTCTATGATGATAACCGTCTATGACACACGCACACTATGTGTGTACGAACGGGCAAACCGAGAAGCTTTGGGCTGCCAGCTCAGCTCAGCCAAGCAGCCTCTAGAAATAGGTACCTCATCTTATATATAAGGGTGAGCTTTATGATTTGAGCACGATTTATCCATTCTTACTTTAGAGAATTGAGAAAAGCTTATACTGACTTAAGAATCAGAGGCTCTTCACCAGAAAACCCTCCGGTGTGAGAGTTCTTTGCAGGTACTCGACATTCAACCAGCGAGGTGGTGGTTCGAGTTAGCTATTTCCAGTTGATGGAGTGTTCGACGTTACCATTGGCGTCGTCTGTGGGACTTTCGTTTGAAAGATTGTGTGCTGAGGTTGTTTGAGCTCAGTGGCTATGGCGGACGGAATTCCCAGAATCAATTTGCAGTTGTCGTTTGATGAAGCTTGGACGACGACGAGCATGTTAGGAGTTGGCCCTCCTTCGGGCTTCTCCGGACCTTCAGAGACGTCAGTAACCCCCAACACCTGCTCCTCAAGGTTTGGGAGGTTCATTGGTGGTTCCAGTGGTTGAGATGGACCGAGCTAGGCGCAGGAGGCTCGGGCAACGCAGGCGACGGTGATACCTGCACCGTCGCAGTCAGATCCTGCTGGAGTTCAACCTTTAAGAGCGATGGTGCAAGTGGTAGCACCATCGAGGGGAGAGGAGGAGTGCCCTGGTCAACAGGTGGTGGCGATGACCAGGCAGGAGATGGAGCATATGGTTGCCAACGCAGCGGCACAGGCGGTGCTACAAGTGATAAACAACAACTCTCGTGCTGTAACCGCGCCGACCACAGTGGTAGAGCACAACGTGACATTGTGGTATGGTGGTTCATTTGAGCCAAAACCTTATACCAAGTATAGTGGAGGGTCTAAAATGATACTTGACTTTGTCAATTTGAGGACCAAGGTTGAGTCGACATTAAAAATAATGTCTCACAAATCCGGTGCTATTAAAAATATGAGGTATTTTATAATTCTCGGTTTGAGATTCAAGTTCTTGGGTGAGGATGGTGACATTAGAACTGGGGTTGTACATTAGAAAGCCAACGGACAAATGTCTGTGTATGTTAAAAATGAAGGTACATATATTCCTTCTACTTTGTCCATGGAGGGGATGGGTTTTGTTGGAATCAAATTTTGAGAGTTGTAGGGAGAGTGGTACTCATAAGGAAAGTGAGAAAGGTAATGGAGAGTCTGTTAGTAAGGTTGTAGATGTGAGCGTCAAAGAAAAATAAAATCAAATTGAATCTGAGTGTCAAGAAGAGGATGATGAGTTTCTAGATAGTGATTATCACTTCAGAGATAGTAGCAGTGATGATGATGATGATGATGATGATGCATTGTGGTTTGAAAATGTAAATATAGAAGCAAATGAGAAAAGGAGACAAATTCTAATAGTGAGAGTGATGAAGATATAGTTGATGTTCCCGCTAATCCAGAAGAACAAAAGAGCAGTGATAATGAAAACCTGGAGCCTCCTCTATCTACCTAAGTGTTTGATCTTGTGTTTGATATATGGATTGTGTTTGCAACTAAAATTTTTTTTAAAAACCATTCAATCACATGCAATTTAAACCAAAAGAAACCTTAAGACAGAAAAGAATGATAAGATAAAGTGTATGTGAGCAGTGCAGATAAGGAATATTGTCAATGGATAACCACACTTTTAAAAATGAAAGATCAAGCTAGTTTTCAAATTAGGGAATACAACTCAAACCACTCCTACTCTGAAACTTTTTAAGTTAAAAACATCAAATCAAAGTTGGTAAGTGAAAAATTCATAAGTCATATTCAATATGATCCTAAAAGAAGTGTCAAGAGATGGAGACTTGATGTTATTCACAACCTTAATGTGAATATGTTAACGGATTAGGCCTATAGGGATATGAAAATAGCCCTGGCAACTTGAGGGTCATCCTGATGATCAACATTCCCGATTGAGGGATTATAAAAAGGAGTTTAAAACCCTTAATCAACTATTATACTGGCCACTAAGAAGGTTGATGGTGAGGAGAGATTTAGCAAATTTTGTATTTGTTTTACTGTTCTCAAAGATGGGTTAAAAGATGGATATAGGCCAATTTGTTGGTATTGATGGATGTGTTTGCATACTAAAAGCTCGACTTCATTTACAAACTTATTTTATCATTTTGTTTTTTAATGATGTGATAACCCAGCCTCTCACTAAGTCTCTCGTTAATAAAATCCCAAAACTATGTGCCTATATGATATCCTTAAAATATAATTTTTTTTAAAGATAGCTAATTAAACTATTAACTTTGATTTAATTAAGTTAATAAGTTGAATACATATAGTTAAATGTGTAGGTTCAGTACATATAATATTCTAAATAATAATAATGGTAAGTGCATAATTTAAATAAAAATATGCGTATATAGGTGTGGGTTTATACTACATGCAAATAGTTTAATTAATAATAATTTATAGTAGGAATAATGTGTTCAATGTATGTAATAAAATCTCTACTACATATATATGAAGAAGTATGTGTTCTTCAATAGGCGACACGTGTCCGGTTTAGTGGTCTTAAAAAATTGACAAGTGTCTTGCTTTATTTACGATTTTGCCACTTATTTTGAACCGACTAAAACTGTCCTTCATTGGCTCTAGGCTCTAGCTTTTAGGGTTATGGTCATTTGTTTCTTACTTGTTAAGTTTTGCAAACTTCTGACTTGACCGACCAATCACTTCCCATCAAACCATCCCCCGGACGCAACAATCTCTTATCAGATTTTTTTGGTTTACGACGGACTTCTCTCTTTCATTTCTCTTTCCCTTTTCTTCTCTCTCCTTCTTTCTCCTACCTTACCTTCTCTTTTCGCAGCCAAAAATCTCCCAAATTCCTTGTTTAATTTCTTCTAATTACTTTCCATTTCCTTCTTTCAAATCTCTTCCACACCCATCATACATGCGCAACACTTTTCCAGCGGCGTCTGGCAGCCTGAAGAGGTGCCTTGGCTTCGGAAAGAACGACGGTCGTTGACCCCGTCTGATAGGGAGACCCGTTGACAGTACTGAGACAACTGAGACATAGTTTTTGTCAGAAGTCGCGGCGTGTACGAGAAAAAGCTCGAGGATTGTGCCAGCAGGATTCAGGACGAGATCAAGCAAGTCGACGCCTTAAAATGAGAGATGGATCTGTGCTTGCTTCTCCTTGCAATGGTTAGATCCTTGCACTTTTACCATTTATGTTATAATTTTTGCATAGTATGGTTTGTTTTGGCGTAGTTTTTGCATTAGACCCTTCAATTTTGCTCTTTTTCTCATGTTTCCCTTTAGGCTTGTTTTGTGAAACCCCTTATGTACTATTTTCATGTCTTGTGGTTCCTCTATGACACTAAGATTTGTTTTGAAATCTTGATAATTTTGAAGCTTTGAAAATTTTAGCACCAGTTGATATTGTAAGAATTTAGGGGATTTCTAGGGGGTAGGTTGATAATGAGAAATTGCTTGCTTTGAGTAGTGTTTCACTTGGGCGTTTCTTTTACTCAATAGAGGCGACCAAGTTATGGTGGTTTTGTGGCTACAACGACGACAACAGTAACTTCATTGAAAGGTATGTGTTTGTTTGTTTTGTTTTATTTGTTTTTTTTCAACCTTTTTTTTTTCTATGTTTTCGGTTTAAACAGGCTGCATGTTGGTCGCGATTATGGATGTTGCCGGTTACAGATGTCGCCGGAGCCTTATATTCTACATAGAGGTGAAAAAAAACCTGAGTTGTCTTAGGTAAGTGTTCTTTAAAAAAAAAAAAAGAAGAACTGATTAATTCTGAGTCAGCATGCATTTATCCGCTTTGAAATGATTTATTTTTTTGGCTTTTTGGTTTCAGTTTTGCAACTTTACTATGCAGATGCCTCAATTCCATTAAGAATGGTACTTCCAAGGAGAAGGTTATTGGCTTCTCATGCTCTGTGTTATTCTGTATGCTTTAGCAGCCAATTTGTATATGTTCACATAGAAGAAGGATAAAATGGGAAATGTTTTCTTACACATGAAAATAGGAACAATACTTATATTACATTTTAAGAGATGCTACTATAAGCTAAGTTAGCTGCAAACTTATATTTCATCTTTTTTATAATTATTGGCTTTGTCCTTAAAAAAAACAAAGAAAGTTGGCACTTGGCAGGTTTATCCTTCCATGTTGTGTGAGTGTATGTTACATGTTTATTCTGATATGAATGTAGAGAGTTCATGGCAGATAGTGTTGTTTGAATATTGAACTTAAGATCTTTTGCACAAAAATTGAAAATTTGATATGATAATTTATTTCTGAGTTATTGATATTTGATGGTTCACTTTGATTCTAATTGATGTCCTAGCTACTAAGAGCCAATGGTTATGGTGATTTTAATTTCAGCTTACCCTGTAGCTCACTTGTTGCTGATTATGTTAATATTTCTTCCCCCGATTTGGTATATTGGATTACAATTGATAAAACTATTTTCGCCTTCTGAAGATGTCAGACATGAATTATCATTTAAGTTAGTTTTTTTGCTTGTCAGAGGGGTTCTACAGTATCTTATAATGTTAACCTATAGTGACAGTCTTACTAATGAGAATGTCTCTTGTCTGGATTTGTTATTTCACATTGCCTGATTCTGTAGTTTTAGTTTAGTGCACTGGTCGTGCTAATTGTCGGAATAGGAGCTTTTCTGTGGCGGGCAGGCCGAGTTATTGTTCACAGCAATTTAAGATTGAGGTTTTATGTGTCCTCAGTAAGGTTGGTACCATGATTTTGTTATATTAATCAGGAAAAAGATATTTGAATTATAAAAAATTAAATAAAATATTGTAATACTCAAAAAAATAGCTAAAAGGATTTTTTATTCAAAATTGAGGTTTTTTGCGTCTGACTATGAGGAAGAGTGCCCATTGGCTTGAAGAGAGAAAGTAAGGCGGCAGATTCAGGCCCCGTAAACGACGTAGATCTGGAGGGGGAGGAGGGGCCGTGGGGAGAAGGTCAAACCCAAACTGGTTGCCAAGTTTCCCGTGGAGCAGCATGACCCCTATCGGGAGGTAACTCTTGTTGTTTGAGCTAAGGATTTTTCTTTTTTAATTTGTGGAGGATGTTAGAGATGCTAACTAGGTGTTTGACGTAATGTGGCCTCAAGTTTAGTGTTTAGGCGTGTTATTTTGATTTGTTTCTATTGGATGTTGTCAATCTAATTGCATTATGAAATTTTGTAATGGTATTGCGTCACACATTTCTCATTTTGTTATGTTTGGAGCAAGGTATTGATATTTTGTCACTACTTCTTAATGATAATTGTTGTGCGTGTTTGAATGCGTTTTTAGGTCACTGTTGTAAGTTTTAGTTGATGTTTTATTATTGCGGATACTGGAATGTTTTTCTCGTTTATCTTGAATATTGACTACCTGTGTTTTTTTTTTTTTTCAAGATACATTTACATCCTGCAACAATCTCTCCGGGAAAAAAAGGTGAATGAATCAACTTGATTTTGTTTTTAAAAAATTCTGAAAGCTTTTCAAAGAACTTCCAGTCCATTTTCATGATAATATGTGTGACAATTTATGAGTTAATTTATCAATTTTTTTAATACTTCATGGACTGCTCGGCCGTCCTCCACCGCCTTATCAGCTTCGGCATGCCTGCCACCGTCGAGACCAGAAAGGGTAGGATTACACTTGATGATAAGCCCAAGGAAGACCATAAATTGTACTCCTTGTGGGATGATTGCAGCTCTGGGGAAAGACGGGTTGGGACATATTGCTGCACCAAAGCCTAAATTTCCAGGTGACTTGCTTATGTAATGACAGTATATTCTTATGTTATATTTACATGTGCTTATCTGTTGCTAATAATATTTTCATTTCATTTAATTTTGAGGATTGTCTTTTTTTTTTTTCTGATGTAAATTAATCTCAGGCCATGAGGAATCTTACAACCCTTCTCCAGAATACATCACAACAACAGAAGAAATAAACTCTTACAAGTTCATGTTTGAGGAAGACCGACCTAAGTTTATTCAGAAACAGTAACCACCTGTCCTATTTTATCCTTTTATATTTATGATCTTTTTTTTCTTGGGAATTTGATCCACCTTAGGAGTTTGATACACTAATCTATCCTGTTCGTCTACAAATCAGCAGACCGCGCTCATGACCGCCGACAGCCGGCAGTTTCGGGTGAATAGCGGTTGAGCGACTACAATGTACAGTGGCCGGCGGCTCTGTGACAGAGGTGGCGTATTACAACTGCAGCCCGGCGACGGAGAGCATCGAGCGGCTCTGCATTTGACAGCCTTTGAAGTCCGTTGGAGCACGGCGACGATGTACTGAAGCAGGTCTGTACCTCACTTTCCTCTTTGCTGAATAACTTGCTTTCAATGCTCTATAGACTTTCCTCGAACAAAAAGGTATTCAGGTCCAATCCATAATCCCTCAAATTACAATAATCTAAACAGGTTTGGTATTTTAGTTTTGTTCGCTGAGTTTTGATCTACACGCATGTCAGACCTGCTTGAGTTCTCTCATGCTATGGATATGTGATTTCGTATGGCCATTTGAAGTGATTGATGGGGGTTTAATGGATAACTGATTGGTGTTGTTTTATTGTCGTTGCTGTATATGGTTTACATGCATTTTTTGTTTGAATTCGTTGTTTTGGATTGCTGGTGTTTTGAGTACTAATTTCGGTGTACTCTACTATAATTTGAAGCAGTATATTAGGCATAGATAGAAATATTTTTACAACTCTAATTAGCACAAAGAATACTATGTTCATTGTATAACAAACAAGAGCACAAAGTCCCTGTTGGCTTTCATGTGTTTCTTTTCAAATTTTTAGGATGGATGTAATGAAAGTGTAACTAAAACAAAGGGAAACTCTCGGGTATATCTCTGTTGATTCCGACATGTTCTACAGCTGAGTTCTGATACTTTCATTTTTCACCCACATGGAAGATTGGAACTTTTTTATTTACTGGTTTTTGTACTGTTTTTTCTTCGCTCTTTTCCTGGTTTGGCATGTACTGGAGGAGGCCTACTGGTGATTCAGCACATAAAGTTGATACTTTTAATTTTTTTGTTGCAGGTTTAGATGGAATATGATGTCTGTTTGTGAGTAAAAGTGGAACATGGCCATTGTAATTGTTACTACAATTTTTGGGTTTGTGTTCTTTTCTTGGATCAATGTGAGTAAAGATCTCATCTTTTGTACATTCTTATTGTTCTTTATTTACCTTTAATAAGATTCGATTTGATGTTTGATATTTATTTATTTTTTCATTCCAGTCTTATAGCTCTTTTTGTAATCAAAACGAGGTGGTGCAAGAACCTTACCTTGTGTGGGTGACTGATGATGGCTCGGGGTAAATTATGGTGATGTGGCCAAGAGGATTGAGGCAATTAGAGTTCCACGCAGCATCAGACCTAGATTAGATTAGAAAATCGGTTGGGACATGGTGAATGGTGTGAATTTGAACAGAAATACCATTGGGTGGCGTTGGCGCCAACAAGGAGGCTTACATGGGTGCGCGCCACTGACTCGGGGCGGTCGTGGATGAGGGTTCCATGTCCCATTCTGGTCCTTGACTACAGCTGATCGTTGGGGGTAGACAAAATCAGGAGGTATTTTTCGTGTAGAATGAGAGGAACAACCAAAACGTCGCAACAAAAATTGATTCTTGGTTTATAGTTTAGCAATGTACACGAATTCTGGGACTTCAAATCTTCTGTGAAATTTTGTGGAGTTTATCCAAAAAGAAAAAATGAAAACAAGATGTGTATTATATAAACTAGATGGATGATTAGGCTTTCAGCTCTATTTTGTTTAGTAATTTTTTGAATTTTAATATTAATATTTTGGGGAAGAAATTGGAGCATTTGTTTGGCTAAAAAAGACATGTATATGATTCAAATAACGAAAGCTACCCATCATCGTTAGAACCATATAGTGGTGTTCCATACGACACATACGTGGTACCCGCTTTAGCTAATAAAAGCAGTCATATGCATCATACAGGTCAATTTCAACAATGTTTAGTCATTTTTTTGCTTCCAATCTTATGCTTCTTTATATACATGTAGTTTCCTGATTATGTGATCTGTAATGATTTTAAATTTTGAGGAGCTCAAAGTTGACCCATCTGCTCCAAGATTCGTTAGGTAATTTACGTTGATTGTACACTTAATGGCATAGCTATGAGGTTTCAAGATTTTTAATTTAACTACTTTAATAGGCTGCCACTCACAAATGTTGATGTTTGTACATATTAGCCCCTCCGATCAAAGACCAGGGTGAAACATTGAGTTCTCTATATTTTGCTACCCGTGTCAGAGGGTTCGACTTGGGTCCCGCTGGAATACAGATAGAAACGAGTGAGCTAAAAAAAAAAACAAAAGTATTGTTAATCTTGAGACAATTGTCAACTAAACAGGTATAATATATGTAAAGAGCTGCAACAACAACTGCGTAAAGAGCTGCAACAACAACTGAGCTGCAACAATCGCCTATAAAGCTGTGTAATAAGGCCTTTATGGTGAAAGCTTATTTTGTTAACAACCAATGTTAAAATTGAAAATGAATTCGGCTGATCATTGCAAGTGATGATAACTTTTACTATTTTTGTAGACTAAATTTGAGTCCGCCGTGCGTGCACGGCGTGAGCCAACTAGTGTATAATATATATATAAGTAAGCATATATATATCAGAATTTTCAATGACTCTTTGATAATGAAACAGATTTGGAGGTTGTTGACAAAGCCAAATTCATTGATGACAAGGGTGCTGAAGGAGAAATATTTTCCATCTGGATGTGTGTTGGATGCAAAACCTAATCTGTCAGCCTCTTGGCTCTGGAATTCATGGGTGAAAGTCCTATCAATCTATAAAAAGGACATCAGAAGGACAGTCAGAGATGGCTTGAATACCAAAATCCTAGCCCATCCATGGGTGATTGATCTTCCAACAGGTATACATGCTCTTAAATCTGAAGTGTCAAGTTTACAGCTGACTTGGGTCAAAGAATTAATGTATGTCGATGGAAGATCATGGAATAGGAGTTTGATTCAGTCTCTTTTTACTGATGAATCCTGTAATGCTATACTGAAAATGAAGGACTTGAATCCAGCTGAAAATGATAGATGGGTGTGGTCTGCAGATACCAAAGGAAAGTTTACAGTGAGTTCTGCTTATTCAGCTGCAATCAAAGAGAAAATATTGAGGATGGACTGGCCTTGCAGTAGCTCAAATGTTCTTAAGGACAAAAAGGCAAGGATGAGATGCTGGAACTTAAAAGTGAAAGGCAAAATCAAACATTATGTATGGAGATGCTTTACCAATAGCCTGCCTGTGAGTGCTAATCTTGTGAGCAGAGGGGTCCAGTTAGACACAATCTGTCAATGCTGTGGAGAGCAACAAGAAACTGTGGAGCACTTACTGTTTTCATGCAAGAGGGCTGCCCAGGTTTGGAAAATAGCTCCATTGTTTTGGGATCCTACAACAGTGCCTACTACAAACTTCAGAAGCTGGTGGTGGTCTGTGGTAGAAGTTGACAATTCTCCAATTTCCGAAGCCCGTATACAACTATCAACGTACATTTTATGGTGGCTTTGGAAATCGCGAAACTTATGGGTGTTCCAAAAGCTATGGATGCCTGCGGCTGTGATCATGCGGAAAGCTACAAATGAATGGTCTGAATTCTGTTTGTTAGGTTCTTAGATTGTTGTGTGTCTTGGAGGTTAGGTTCTTATGTTCAGTGGCCTCCTTTTTAGTAGTGTATTTTGTATTTTTATGTCCTTGTTTGTGGGTGTTTGCTATGTACTAAGGTCTCAAATCTTTGTATTTGCCTTTAGTGCGATGTGCTTCTTTTTTGTAGACCACCATGTGGTGTGGTTCTCCCTGTTATTGTATGGACTTGTAAGAGCTAGTGAGCTCTTCGATTTGTACTCTTTTTCAGTTGGTATGAGATTGTTCTATCGTTTGGGACAAAAAAAAAAGCATATACATAAGATGTTTGATAAAACTATAAATATTAAAATACGTAATGATGCACATATAAGCTTACATGAAATAGTTAGTGTTTAAGGGGTGGATAATAAATTAGTATATAATCCCTAGCATATGTTTTATTTTAGTATGCTGAAT
This sequence comes from Striga asiatica, assembly GCA_008636005.1. Classification (NCBI taxonomy): domain Eukaryota; kingdom Viridiplantae; phylum Streptophyta; class Magnoliopsida; order Lamiales; family Orobanchaceae; genus Striga; species Striga asiatica. The sequence goes on along the minus strand of BKCP01004350.1, from coordinate 231,428 downwards.
GAATGTATGAGTAATTAATAAAATAGTAGGTCAAGCTTGTCTATTCAAGAGTTATTGAAATTGAGTCCCACATCGAATAACCAAGGAAAGTAAAGCCTCACTATTGTATATAAATAATCATTGCAAGTAATTTTTCCCACATCAGAACTCAAACAAAATTTCCGCCGCCTTCACACATATATAAACCTCACTATTATATGGAACTAATAATATCTATAGCCGTATAATAATAATAAAATTAATAATAACAATAAGGATTCCTTTTAATCAGGAAACCTTAAGTTTAAAAGGTCGGCATATTACGTGGAGTCAAGTTATCAAGTATTTTCTTAGAAGGTCAAGCTAAAGATCCAGGTAAGTAAAAGTTCATTTTTAACATCTCAAGTATTTTCTTATAAGGTCAAGCTAAGGACCCAGGTAAGTAAAAGTTCATTTTTAACTACAATGCATAAACTGAGTATTTATATACTCGATTATGTGACTATGTGAAGAGTGATTATATGTGAAATTAATGTTAATATGTATTTATGTTGCTAATTGATACTTGTATGTGAAATTAATGTTAATATGTATTTATGATGCTAATTGATATTTGTATATGAAATTAATGTTAATGTGTATTTATATTGTTAGTGGATATGTGATATTTGTCCTTGTTATTGGGCATGACATATATTTCATGAGCATGTGCATGCATATGTCATAATCAGATAGAATATATCTCATGTGCTTATTGAACCCTAGCTCATATAGTTTATGCATTGTAGGTGAGCATGTTGATATCTGATGATCAGTGTTAAGGCTTGACCGTGCTGTTGGATCCAGAAAGTTTTGAGGACGTGTACATGGATGACGACCTGTTGGGCTGGCAGAGAGCTTCCGTCCTTTTTGTAGTTTGGGTTCATTTTGAGAATTTTAATATATGTAAAAATATGCAAACTGTTTTTATTTATGGATCCTTTTGAGATGTACAAATGATATTATCCGCATTGTTTTGACACTCTTTTGACTAGTATAAATAATATTATTTGAGTTGTTTTGACAAATAAATCTGGATTTTAATAAGTTACTTTGAGATAAACATGACGCGTATTTAAAAATATGAGAATATTTAGCAATAGAAGAGCGGGCGTGAGAGAGTGGTATCAGAGCCCAGGCTGGAGGTCCTGTAGACTGTCCTTGTACATGACTCAAACTTATGAAGCATAACAGTACCGGTAATCTTTTATTACTATGTTTGTTATTTATTTTAATACATTTCGTGGCTTTATAGTGCTAGGTGGTGTGTAATAATATAACTATGACAAGAACTCGAAGCGAAGGTAGCGGTGGTTCTAATAGAAGGGAAGGTGCAGCAACATCTAACCCTAGGGATAGTCGTGATACTACTATTGAACGATTAACTGAGTTGGTAGGATGGCAATCCCAACTGATTCAGCAACTTATTGAACAAAGAGACGCAAATAGACATCTTGGAGGTGCCGGAAATCCTATATTGCCGCAAGCCGGACAAATTGAGATCATGGGACAAAGGTTTCGAAAATTAAGTCCACCGATGTTCGAGGATGCTACAGATCCGATAGAAGCAGAAGATTGGTTGAGAATGGTGGACAATATGTTCCAATATAGCAGAGTCTCTGAGGGGTAAAAAGTTTTGTGTGCCTCTTTTATGTTACGTGGTAGTGCCGGACATTGGTGGGATACAATCAAGTGCATCGAAGATATGACTTCCATGACTTGGGATCGATTTAAGGAACTATTCAGAAACAAATATTTTACAGCTCCTGTATGTGCGATGAAAATGAATGCATTTATACAATTACGACAGGGTAACATGACCGTCGCAGACTACATCCGCAAGTTTGAGCAACTCTCAAGGTTTGCCGAACATATGGTCAGCACAAAAGCATTAAAGACGAAAAGATTTCTTGAAGGCCTAAAACCTGAACTCTACCGAGATGTTTGCATGGCAGGAATTCGTGGATCAAATTACTCACAAGTTGTTGAGCGAGCACTAATTGCTGAACAAGCTGAACAGAATATAAGAAATGCATAAGAGGTGAGACGTCAACTTACACAAAGCCAAGGGTCACGTTGGACTGGAAATGAGAAGAAAAGGCCAGCACAATTTCAAAACCAAAAACCTTATTTTCAACAATGGCAACAGCAAGAGCAAGGAGATACCAACAAACGTGTCAGGTATGACCAAGGGAAAGCATCAGTACTGCCACGTACCTGTCTAAAATGTGGAAAGAAACACAGTGGAGAATGTTTGAGGGGAATGGGAGCATGCTATGCGTGTGGACAACCTAGTCATATGGAAAATGTGTGCCTCAATCGTTCGAAACCAAATCTCCAGGAAAGAACACCAGCCAAAATATTTACCATGACTCGTGAAGACGCTGAGGCGAATCCGGGTGGTCACAGGTAACCTATTAATATCTTGAGTATCTACATTTGCATTATTTGATTCTGAAGCCACGCATTCATTTGCATCCACTGAGTATGTAAAAAGGTTGGGTAGAAATCCTAACAGAACAAAAATAAATTACAATGTCATAATGTCATCTGGAGAGACAAAAACAGACTGATCAAATTTTACAAACATGTAGTATCTCTATTGACGGGAGATAATTGTATGTTGATCTGATCATAATAGACATGCATGATTACGATGTAATATTGGGAATGGATTGACTGTCATAGTACAACGCCACAATTGACTGTCGAAAGAAGATAGTATCATTTCAACCACCTAGTGAAAAATCATTTTCTTTTATTGGCGTAAGTACCCACCCGAGCTTTCAAGTAATATCGGCAGTAAAGGCACAACGACACTAAACAGTGGTTGCACGGGCTATTTAGTAAGCACAATGAGCATTGAGAAACAAGAAAACCTAAACGTTAAAGAAGTGCCAGTAGTAAAAGAATATCCTGATGTATTCCCTGAAGATCTTCCAGGATTACCCCCAGATTGTGAAATAGAATTTGTAACTGATATACATCCAGGAACGGCTCTGATATCCAAATCACTATATAGAATGTCACCTGCTGAATTGAAGGAGTTTAAAGTACAGCTACAAGAACTCTTGGATAAAGGATTTATCAAACCCAGTTTCTCATCTTGGGGAGCATCAATTTTGTTTGTCCGTAAGAAAGATGGCACATTGAGAATGTGTATTGATTACCAAGAGATGAATAAGGTCACAATCAAGAACAAGTATCCTTTACCAAGAATCGATGATTTGTTTGACCAACTTCAAGGTGCAACAACATTTTCTTTTGATTTGCGCTCAGGATATCATCAGTTGAAGGTAAAAGAAGAAGATATTCCTAAGACAGCCTTTAGCACGAGGTACGGTCATTATGAATTTTTGGTAATGCCGTTTGGCTTGAAAAATGCTCCAGCTGCTTTCATGGACTTAATGAATAGGGTATTTAAGGATTTCTTAGATAAGTTTGTGATTGTATTTATCGACGATATCCTTATATACTCTAAAAAAAAAGAAGAACATGCCGAACATTTAAAGTGCTCGAGGTGCTGAAAGCAAATTAGTTATATGCAAAGTTTAAGAATGTGAGTTTTGGTTGGACCGAGTGGTGTTCCTTGGACATGTTATTTCTGGAGAAGGGATCTCAGTTGACCCGAGGAAAGTGGAAGCTGTTGAAAAATGGCCCCAACCAACTAACCCTTCGGAGGTGCGAAGTTTTCTTGGACTAGCAGGATAAAGATGATATGGGATATTATATATATCTGAAGAATAAACCGGTTTACTATACTGGTGGTATGAGCTCGATATCGAGAAAACCGCGTTGGTCGAGCAATAAATGGCTGAAAGGAGGTGATTTAGCAGGATAGCAGATCTGGTCGATGATCGACCTAGCGAATGCGGGCTCAGTCAGATCGAGCACTCGACGGGTGAAGAGCAATCGAGGGCGTGGTTTGAACACGAGAAAGCGCGTGGACTTCATCAGAAAATCCCAAAGGAATATTTAGGAGAATAATCACCCTCTGCTCAGAGGGGCACGTGGCGAGAGCATATTGGTGCAGAGCGATAATGGCGATAATCACCTCTGACATACACACACTGTGTGTGTACATACAGGCAGTGCTGAGAGGACAGCTCATCAGATCCGGGCAGCTCCTAGGGCAGGTATCTCACTCCTATATATATAGAAGTGAGCCTTTCTTGTTACTTACGATTGATCCATTTCTTACTTTGGAGAATTGAGTGAAACACATACTTACTTAAGCATCGGAGGCTCTTCACCGGAAAAACCCCCCGGTGTGAAGTTTCTTTGCAGGTACGCGGCATTCTACCAGCAAGGAGAAAAAAGACGAGTCGATTCCAAGCCGGTCGGAGTGTTTTGCGTTACCATTTGGTGCCGTCTGTGGGACTTTCTTTCGAAAAGTGGTGTGCTGAGATTACTGAAGCTTGGTAGCTATGGGGGACGGAATTCTTAGGAGAGATTTGCAATCGTCGTTCGATGAGGCATGGACGACGACGAGGCCGTTTGGAGAAGGCCCTCCTCTGGGCTTCTCTAGACCCTTGCATACACCAGTGACTTCGATGCCTATTTTGCAAGGTTTGGGGGTCACGCCGGTGCATCCCAAAGCTGATGTGGGCTCAAGGCGAGCTCAGGAGGCCCGTACAACTCAGGGAACGGTGATCCCAACGCCGTTACAGCCAGATATGGCCGTGGCGCCACAGCAAGAAGTAGTGGTGCAGGGAGTAGCACCGCCACGGGTGGAGGAGCAGCGCCTCGGCCAGCAGGTGGTGATGACTAGACAGGAGATGCAGCAGATGATGGTGAATACGGCGGCACAAACGATCTAGTAGGTCACCCAAAGCCTTTCTCGAGCGGCTGTTGGGCCGACGATTGTGAAGGAGGATATGTCTAGCTATAGGGGAGATGGAGCTCCGCGATATCGAGAGGTAGAGAGACTTGCGGAGCTCTCGCGGAGCAGATGAGACAGATGCAGGATAAGATGGATGGTCGACCTGAGAGGCGTGCTCGAAGACACCCGTTCTTAAGGGAAATATTGGCTGCACCATTACCCGCGAATTTCAGGGATATGAGTTTGGTGTTCGATGGGACTTCTGACCTATCGAGGCATGTAAGGGCGTTTGAGAACTTGGCTGTGTTACATGGTTATTCTGATTCTGTTAGTTGCAAGGCAATTTTGTTGACCTTGAGAGAAGGTGCGCTCGACTGGTTTCAGCAGCTCCCTCATGGATCGATAGCGGATTTCGATGATTTCGCTGAGAAGCTGATGACCCAATATACGAGTGTTGTGGCGCAGGAGATGTATTTGACTTTGATGGCCATGAGGCAGGGGGAGAAGGAGTTGCTACGCAAGTATGTGGCTCAATATAATCAAACTTGTTTGGAAATCCCCACGGCTACTGATGAGGTGAAAGCTGGAGGGTTGATAAGGAGCTTACGAGCAGGGCCCTGTCGAACGTCCCTGGCCAAAACCCCTGCTCGTACATATGATGACGTGTTGAAGAGGTGCAAAAAGTATATTAACCTCGAGAAAATGGAGGCAGAGTTCGCTAAGTTGGAGGAGTTGGCTAGGCCAGAGCCCAAGAAGGGGAGAGCGAACTCACCTAGGAAGGTGTCACCGAGGAGGAGATCGCCCAGGAGAGAAGGGCGTGGCAGGATGGTTCAAGGACGGGAAGATAGGTGGAAGGATCGACCAATATTTGGAGGAAAGTTGTTCCATAACTTTGCGCCGGTGAACGCGAAGCTGGGAGAAGTGTTAGTGGCCATTGAGAATAAGATAGATGACAAAGATGTGACGTGGCCTAGGTCGAGACATGAAGGACCGACACAGCCCAGGTCGAGGAGGTACTTCCATTTTCATAAGGATTATGGGCATACGACGGAGAAGTGCAGGCATCTCAAAGATGAGATTGAGCGCCTCATCAGAGCGGGGCATCTCAAGGAGTTCGTGTACGAGGATAAAGTGAAGGGAAAGGAGAAGGGGAAATGTCGAGAAGATTTGGTAGAGAGGAGCGATCAAGACGATGACGAGGAAGATGAGCCTCGAGGAGAGAGAGGTGATTGAGGAGGCGAGGGAGCAGAGATCGAGGAGGTCAGGAGGATCAGGGTCTTGTGAAGAGATGGACGATATACATGATTTCAGGAGGACCAACTTATGGAGACTAGAACAATGCGAGGAAGGGGCATGTTCGAGTGATAAAGAGAAAGACAGAGGAGGTAGGGATTACTGCTCGAATGCCGAAAATAAGGTTTTGGGCAGAGGATGCTGAGGGAGTGGTATTGCCCCACAATGACGCGTTGGTGATTAGTCGGAGGTGGCAGGTTTTGATGTGAAGAGGGTGTTCATTGATATCGGGGGTTCGGTGAATGTAATGTTTTATGATTGTTTTGTGCAGATAAACAAGGAGCTCAATCTCGAGCTGAAGCCGGTGACCACAACCTTATACAGATTCAATGGAAGTGAAGTGATGCCAATGGGAGAGGTGAGTCTATCTGTCACCTTGGGGAAAGGAGCAACAATGAAGGTGAGGATGGTAAGGTTCATGGTCGTGGGAGCGGAGTCATCGTACAATATCATAATGGAGAGGACCAGCTTGAACGCATTTCAGGCGGTCGTGTCGACGTACCACATGACGATCAAATATCCAGTGGGCGAAAACGTTGGTGAGGTTGCAAGGGACCAGCTTACTTTGAGGAGCTGTTATCAAACCACAGTGAGCAACAATAGACAGCTCGCGAAGAGGCAAGTGAAATTGGAGGAGGGAACGCTGAGTTGACCTGGGGGTTTGAGGTCGAAGGAGGAGAAAGAGAAGCCGGATAAAGGGAAGGAGAAGGTAGAGATGCAGCCGGGAGGGGAGATCGAGAAGATCCAAATGGTGGAAGGTTTCGAGGAAAGGAAGTTTCGAATAGGGAAGGAGTTAGAGGAGCCCATAAGGTCGAAGTTGATTGGGTTGATAAGGGAGTTCGCGGATATTTTTGCATATACAGCGGAGGAGTTGACGGGCATAAAAGTGGAAGTGATTGAGTATAGGTTGAATATCGATCTCTCGGTGAGGCCAGTGAAACAGAAAATGAGGCACCATGGAGCGGAGATGGACAAGGTGATCGAGCAGGAGGTCGAGAAATTGTTGAAGGTGGGTCATGTTAAGGAAATCCAATTCCCCGAGTGGTTGTCCAACACGGTGATGGTGTCCAAGTCGGGAGGCAAATGGAGAATGTGTATCGATTTTTGTGACCTAAATAAGGCATGCCCGAAGGATTTGTATCCATTGCCTAGGATCGACCAGTTGGCCGATTCCACTGCAGGATGTGAGTTGCTCAGTTTGATGGATGCATCTCAAGGATATCATCAGATTCCTTTTACCCGGGAGGATAGGAAGAGTGTGAGTTTTGTTACGAGCAGGGGCACTTATTGTTATGTGGTGATGCCCTTTGGTTTGAAGAATGCGGGTGCAACGTATCAAAGGCTGGTCGACAAAATTTTTAAGGAGCAACTGGGGAGAAATATGGAGGTTTACGTCGACGATATGTTGGTGAAAAGCAAGGAGGAGGCCGATCACGTGAATGATTTAAAGGAAACGTTCTTGACTTTGCGGAGATATGGTATGAAGTTGAACCCTGCTAAGTGTTCTTTTGGAGTGAAGTCGGGAAAATTTCTTGGATATATGGTGACGAAGAGGGGGATCGAGGTGAACCCAGAAAAGGTGCGGGCAGTGATCGAGATGAAACCACCCACCAAGGTGAAGGAAGTGCAGATCCTGACGGGCCGGATTGTGGGTTTGAGCCGCTTCATATCAAAGGTGGCAGAGAAGAGCGGCCCCCTGTTTCGAACATTGAGGAAAAGCTCGAAATTCCAGTGGACGGAAGAGGCTCAGAAATCATTCGAAGAGTTGCAGAAGGTGTTAGCCAACCTACCTTTGTTGGCCAAGCTGGTCCCGGGGGAAGACCTGGTGCTATATGTGTCGATCGGTGAAACGGCGGTGAGTTCAGTGTTGTTGAGGAAAGAAGGAATGGTGCAATTTCCAAACTATTATGTGAGTAGGGTGATGCAAGGGGCAGAAAAGAGATATTCGGAGATTGAGAAGTGTGCCTTAGCGGTGGTGGTTACGGTGAGGAAGTTGCGGCCTTATTTTTTGAGCCATAAGGTGAAGGTGAGGACGAGCATGCCCCTGGGAGAAACTGTAGGTCGACCCTCAGTATCGGGTCGACTAGTAAAATAGGTAGTCGAGTTGAGCGAGTATACGATAACATACGAGCCTAGGAGGGCGATCAAGGCGCAGGCACTGGCTAATTTCATACAGGAGGGTACAAAAGCGGAGGAAGAGGTAGATGGAGTTTGGCAGATGTTCGTAGATGGCTCGGTATCGAGAGTTGGAGGTGGCTTGGGCATTGTGTTAATCTCGCCCAAAAGAGATAGCCTAGAATTTTCTTTTAAGGTAGGGTATCGGGTGTCGGACAATGAGGCAGAGTACGAGGCAGTTATTAAGAGAATGTAGTTGGCCATGGTGGGAGGAGCCCGAATGATTCAAGTACACTTTGATTCTCAATTGGTGGTTAGCCAATTTCAAGAAGACTTCAAGGTGAAGGAGGAAAGGATGCAGAAGTACGTGGAGGAGATGAAGAGGTTACGAGAGTAGTTTAGCTCATTCGTGCTGGTACAGACACCTCAAGGGGAGAACGGTCGAGCAGATCTCTTGTCCAAAATAGCACAGAATCTGGTCGACTGTAAGAGCAGGAGCGTACTTTGCTGCCCATGGAGAAGAGTGTGGTCGAATGTGAGATGGTCGAGATAGAGGAGGTCGATGATTGGAGAGCCTCGATTTTGAAGGAGTTGAAAGAAGGTGAGGTAAGGGTGTTGAGGAGGTTCTTCGAGCATGGAAGAGTGTTGTACAAGCGGTCGTATCATGGACCCCACTTGAGGTGTGTTACGCGCGAGGAAGGTCGATATGTGCTAAGGGAGACGCATGAAGGATGTTGCAGTGATCATAGCAAGGCGGGTTCCTCGGTGGCAAACATTCTGAGGGCAGGATATTTCTGGCCAACTATGAAGTAGGATGCAAAAATGATGGTGAGGAAATTTTTGCAATGTCAGAAACATGGTCCACTTATTCATCAATCGGCGAAGACGATGACTACGATGAGCGCCCCTATCCCATTCGTGCAGTGGGGTATCGATCTGGTGGGGCCGATGCCGCATGGTACTGGGCAAAGGAAATTCTTGATTGTGACGGTGGACTATTTTACAGAGTGGGTGGAGGCAGAACCATTGGCCAAGATTACGGAGGAGAAAGTCATACAATTTTTATATAACAGTATTCGTTGCAGGTTTGGTGTCCCAAAGGTGCTGGTGTCCGACAATGGGACACAATTCAGTGGCAAACGGATTCGAGCATGGTGTGAAGACATGAAGATCGAGCAAAACTTCGCATCGGTCGCTCATCCGCAAGCCAATGGACAAGTCGAGGTGACCAATAGGATCATACTGAATGGCCTAAAAACCAGACTGGAGAAGGTGTCGGGTGCATGGGTCGACGAGCTCACTTCTGTACTTTAGGCATACCGAACAACGCCGAGGTCGACAACAGGGGAAACACCCTTCAGTCTGGTATACGGCATGGAGGCACTACTGCCGGTGGAGATCAAAGTCCAGTACCAGAGATCGAGCACATATGATCCTGAGCAGAATGAGAACTTGATGATGGTGGCCCTCGACACAATCGAAGAACTTCTAGAACGTGCCTCGATAGCAGAGAATGCGGGCAGCACATGATAGAAAAGTGAAGGTCAGAAGGTCTCAAGTGGGTGACCTGGTCTGGAAAAGGGTCGACGTGCTGAAGCATGTGAAAAGCTCGAGCCAAACTGGGAAGGACCATACCTGGTCGAGAAGGTCCATGCGGGAGGAGCATACTCGCTCAAAGACACCGAAGGAAGATCACTCTCCAGGTCATGGAACGTGGCTAACTTGAAGAAATATTATGTTTAAATTTTTTCCTTTCCCCTTTTTTTTTTTGTTGGAAATGTTTCAGAAAAATGATGTAATCGAATTCTCAGTTTCTGATTAAGGAAATCCCATTTACAAGTTTCAATACCTTGTCTAATTATTGCTTTATTCTACTTTGCATATATGGTGTCACACGATAACTGGCTACTCGAAGATAAAAATCCATCATGATTAAGACTGAAAGGCTAGATGGTCGCATGTAACGACCACTCCTTTTAGGGTAGACATGTGTTTGAAGACAAAAATCCATCATGATTAAGGCTGAAAGGTTAGATGGTCGCATGTAACGACCACTCCTTTGAGGGTGGACATGTGTTTGAAGACAAAAATCCATGACGATTAAGGCCGAAAGGCTGGATGGTCGCATGTAACGACCACTTCCTTGAGGGTGGACATGTGCTCGAAGATAAAAATTCATCATGATTAAGGCTGAAAGGCTGGATGGTCATATGTAACGACCACTCCCTTGAGGGTGGACATGTGCTCGAAGACAAAAATCCATCATTATTAAGGCCGAAAGGCTAGATGGTCGCATGTAACGACCACTCCTTTGAAGGTGGACATGTGCTGGAAAACTAAAAACTCCATCATGTTTAAGACCGAGAGGCTGGATGGTCGCATGTAACGACCACTCCCTTGAGGGTGGACATATGTTCAGTGGCATTTAAGTCATTGTGATTAATCAATAAGGTTAACGGTGTGACCTAAATAGTTGATGTACATGAAGTCGACGCATTGCGACAGCACAAGCTCGTCGATAATAAAAACAACATACAAGATAACACATTGTCAGGCACATAAGCGAGAAAATAACAAGAAAATTCCACATACTTGAACAAACACAATATTCATTCATTCAAAGAAAAAGAGTACAAAGCTCAACAAAAGTTCAAATTACAACAACTTCAAGATGCGGCATTAGCGGGATCCTGAAGTCTGCTCAATATTGGCATTGGTATCACTATGAGTTTGCTCCGGAGGTGGCTCGAGCTGCTGCTGCGCTGGCTCAATCGGCTGATTTGAGCTAGAAGTCAACCCAGTCTCATCGGACAGCGGGTTTTGACGAGCAAGGGGAGGAGTATAACCATCAGGCAGCTTGAAATTACGCTTCAGCATGTCGTCATGATTCATGACGAGCTCGAGGAGGCCTCACCACCAGTCGTGGTCGGCAGGTAGATCGAGGGCACTTTGGTAGCCGGCTGGGCCTTTGGGCATAGCATCCCAGATGGTCTCCATGTTGAATTCCTCAAAGTCGTCTTCGACTATCTGGGCCCCCACCTGCTGCATGATAGCCCCAAAGCAGTGGGTGCCATACTCCTGCACATCCTTCAGATATTGTGACGACTTCTTGAAGGCAGTCACCACTTGCTCACGATATTCTTGCAGGAAGCGCTGACCCACGGTGGTATGGAAGACCATACTCCGCGCTCGAAGAGCAGCCTCATCGATTAGGGTCTTGGCCCTCTGCTGAAAGCAACGTTCTCACGCGCCCGAGCTGCCTTTTCGTCCTCGAGCGCAGCCTCGAGAGCCTTCTGTTTAGCCCCCTCAGCCTCTAGGGCAGCTTTGAGGGCCTCCTTCTCCGCTCGCTCAGCCGCGAGCGCCTTCTCAAAAGACTTGAGGGCCCCCTCGAGTGTTTCCTTCTCGGAGGTGAGGACCCTAGCCTTGGCGGCCGCCTCTTTTATTTTCTGCTGAAGCGCGTGACCTTTGTGAACGAGCTCATCCACTCGGTCACTAAGGAAGAGAGACCCTCGCTCGATCGCTGGGATGGAGCGGCTCGATCTGGCTAAAGCTTGCTCGATTATCGGAGCAAGTTTGACCATTCCCTATAAGGGCACATAAAAGAAAGAGTTAGAGCACAAACAACCAAAAGACGTAAAATAAAATTATAATCACCGAATTATAAGAGGTTGTCTGAGCTAGCCATCTGGCGATACGATCGCCTCAGTCGTGAAGAGTCTGACCATCACTGTAGTGGTCGGTGGGAAGATCGACAGTGGAAAGAACGTCCCTTAGAAAGGACGATACCCCCGCACCATCGAGCTGGGTCAGTGAAACGGTGGAGGAGTGCGTGGTAAGAGCAGTTTCCTCGAGCCTACGACGCTTATTGGCCCCCTCATTCCCCCCAACAGGAGGACGCTCGAGTTGGCTCTCCTCGACTCGGTTCTCCTCAGGAGATGCCGGTATATGAATGATCGGAGTGGGCGAGCTACGAGAGGAAGTGGGCCGCTCAAACTGTTCGGGCTGCTCAGGCTGCTGGGTGACAAGGCGGTCGATCGAGGGCGATTCCTCGATGATAGGCTTTTGAACAGGCGGAGGACGAGGATCGACCTCCATGGAAGAAATCATCTGCTCAGGCGGAGGCGAAGTCGAGTGAGTGGAGTGGGAGGCGGTCGAGTCAGCGGGCTTCGAGCTCGACCCCGCAGTAGCTTTCTTCTTCAGGGGTACTTTCCTTTTAGACAAAGGAATAGTAGGCATCTCTGCAAGAAATTGTGAGCAAGTTAACGTCAAAATAAATGAATTACGTGCAGAACTTACATAATAATGCTCGAAAACGCTTAGCAATAAGTACCTGGGTCGTCCTCGATCCAGATAAGATCGAAAGTTTTCTGACTAGAGAGAAAACAAGGTTTGTGGGTGAGAAGACCACAAAAGTGTAAGAGGTCCTCATCCTCGAGCAGTGTCTTCGACGCAACGGGCTTGCGATTCCACGCGGCAATTCGTTGGTCGAAGAGCGCGTTTGGAGAAGGTGTCGCATACTCGCGTGGGAGCTCCTTAAGCCACGGAGTTGACGTCCAAGGGAAAGCAGGGTTAGGCTCAACAAAAGCGAATTTATCTTTCCACTTGGGAACGTTTGAAGGGATGTACAAAATGAAGTGGACATCATTGCGGCTCTTGAGGTAGAGCCTCTGAGAATGTTTCGAGGGTGTGTAACAGTAGCGGAAAAAGTCTAGGTCGAGTCGACCTAGACGGAGATGGCAGAGGATGATGAAGACGGTTATGAAGCAGATAATGTTAGGAGGGAGTTGGTTCAAGGTAAGGTCAAACCACTTGCAAATATCGAGCAAGTCTTGGCATAAGGGAAAACGGACACCAAGTTTAAATTGTATTTCGAAAAAGGTATAGCATTTCTTGAGAGGATTATCATAAGTATCCTGGGGACTAGAAGATACGAAAACCCAACTAGCGGGAGGGCCGATCTCATCGACATTCAGCCAGCCGGCTATAAGAGCACGGGAAGAAGTTTGTCTCGAAGAGGAGGCTTTGAGTAATTTTTTCTTCTTCTGGGCAGGCTCGAGAGAAAGGATAGTGATAGCAGCGAATTTGGTCTTAGAAGGGGCGACAGTCGAGGATTTTACCTTGGATCGGGAAGAAGCACTTTGCTTCGGATTACTCGAAGAGACAGCTTTGGAAAAGAAGGAACGGTGAGAGAGATCATCTTCATCCTTCTCGGCAGCGACCTCAGCAGCATCAAGAGCCGCTTCGGTGGTGTCAGAAGTCCGGCGGTGAGTGAGGGGAATGTTGTCAAGAGTGTCCTCGTCTGATTCATCAATCAGACGATGAGGTTGGGGAGAAGGAGGAGGTGTAGAGCCGTCGGAAGGGCGAATTGAGTTAAGGGGAACTGGATTGTAAATTTCCTCCACTGAGCGAGAAGGGGAGTGAGGAATAGGTTGACGAATGGGGGATGACGACGTGGCAGTCACATCTTCGCCGGAGCAGTGGCTTTGCTTATTAGAAGCGGCGGAATCTGAAAAGTAAGAGAAAGGAAAATCAAGAGGAGAAGAAAATAGGTTAGGGTTTCGGAAGGCAAAAGAGAAGCACCTCTTCACAGGCGAGATAAGGAGGTTTTGGAAGAGAAGGACCAGCAGAGGAAATCAAAAATCGACGAAATAAACACCCGAAAATACAAAGTTAGAGAACATAAGACTTACTCATGGTTGCAGCAGGGAACGGTTAGCGGAAAATGTTTGGAGAAGGCGCCGAGAGCAGGGGAGCACAAATTGCAGAGGGAGAAATTAGGGCACAAGTATGTTAAGAATTGCAGAGGTGAGAAAAGTTGAAAAATTTACTAAGTACTGTATTTATAGGAGTACAGGGGAATAAAGTGAAGAGTTAGTGGAGATAGCCATTAGATAAAAAGGAGATCTAATGGTTGGGAGCATTTAAAGGGCGTGGATAGCGAAGCGGCACAAATCGCGAGTAGACCCGATGATTAAAGGTACTGAACAAATGGGACGCGCGGCAGATGAAAACCGCATTAATAATAAAGGCGGAGGAGAGGTAGTCGAAAATCCACCATAAACCGGTCGAGAGATAAGATCAAATCCAGTCAGAAGGTCGAGAAGCCAGCAGATCGAAGAGGCAGACACAAGCTCACTCTTAGATCGAGTCATTCAGACTCGACCAGAGTGGGGGGGACTAGATGATATGGGATACTATATATATCTACAGAATAAACCGGTTTACTATACTGGTCGTATGAGCTCGATATCGGGAAAACCGCGTTGGTCGAGCAATAATCGGCTGAAAGGAGGTGATCGAGCAGGATAGCAGATCTGGTCGATGATCGACCTAGCGAATGGGGGCTCAGTCAGATCGAGCACTCAACGGGTGAAGAGCAATCGAGGGCGTGGTTTGAACGCGAGAAAACGCGTGGATTTCGTCAGAAAATCCCAAAGGAATATTCAGAAGAATAATCACCCTCTATCAGAGGGGCACGTGGCGAGAGCATATTGGTGCAGAGCGATCGTGGAGATAACCACCTCTGACACACACACACACTGTGTGTGTACGGACGGGCAGCGCTGGGAGGACAGCTTATCAGATCCGGGCAGCTCCTAGGGCAGGTATCTCACTCCTATATATAGAGGAGTGAGCCTTTCTTGTTACTTACGATTGATCCATTTCTTACTTTGGAGAATTGAGTGAAACACATACTTACTTAAGCATCGGAGGCTCTTCACAGGAAAAACCCCCCGGTGTGAGAGTTCTTTACAAGTACGCGGCGTTCTACCGGCAAGGAGGAAGAAGACGAGCCAATTCCAAGCCGGTCGGAGTGTTTTGCGTTACCACTATCGAAGATTCGTAGAAGGATTTTCTAAAAGTGCTTCACCATTAACACAATTGACCAGAAAGAACGTAAGTTTCAAATGGATAGAGGCTTGTGAAAAGAGCTATCAAGAACTCAAAAGAAGATTAACCTCTGCACCTATTTTATCAATCCCCTCAGGTAGTGGAGGTTTTGTTGTCTGTTGTGATGCCTCAAAGAATGGCTTGGGTTGTGTACTCATGCAGAATGGCAGAGTAATAGCATATGCTTCACGACAGTTGAAGGAGTATGAGAAGAACTACCCTACACATAATTTGAAGCTTGCAGCAGTGGTCTTTGCGCTTAAAATTTGGGGACATTATTTGTATGGAGAAAGGTGTGAAATTTTCACCGATCACAAGAGTTTGAAATATTTCTTTACACAGAAAGTACTGAACATGAGACAACAAAGATGGTTGGAGCTGGTCAAAGATTATGATTGTGTTATTAACTACCATCCCAGAAAGGCGAATGTCATAGCAAACGCCCTGAGCAGAAAATCAACACAACAGAATGCAATAACAGTTTTCGCACAAAAGCAAGAACTTCTTGATTTACAGAAAATGGATATTGAAGTTGTTGAAAAAGGATTGTTGGAAGTAAAGTTGGCATCTCTAACCCTCCGTCCCTCCTTGATTGAAAGAATACAACATGAGCAACTCAACGATGAGTATCTGGCAAAAGTAAAGAAGGATCTTGTTGCAGGAACATCATCTAATTTTCATCTATCTAAAGATGGTGCACTTAGGTTCAAAGGTCGGTTGTGTATACCAAATGATGGGGACATCCGTAGTGAAATTTTGAAGGAAGCTCATTCAACACCCTACTCGGTACACCCTAGATCCACTAAAATGTACAGAGACTTGAAGATGCACTACTGGTGGCCAAGTATGAAGAAAGATGTAGCCCAGTTTGTCGAACAATGTCGAACTTACCAACGGATAAAGGCCAAACATCAACGACCAGCGGGAACTTTGCAACCTTTATTCATACCAGAATGAAATTGGGAACATTTCACTATGGACTTTCTGGTAGGACTGCCCAAGACGGTCAAAGGACATGATGCTATCTGGGTTATTGTGGACAGATTAGCGAAATCTGCTCACTTCTTGCCTATCTGCTCTACATATTCGATGGACTGTTATGCTTAACTCTATATACAAGAGATAGTAAGACTTCATGGTGTGCCAGTATCCATTGTCTCAGATAGAGATTCCAGATTATTATGTATTTTCTAGAGGAGCTTACATAAAGCTTTGGGAACAAAATTATCATTCAGTACGGCGTACCACCCACAAAGTGATGGACAATCTGAACGAACCATTCAGACACTAGAAGATATTCTTAGAGCGTGTGTGCTGGACTTTCAAGGACAATGGAGTAAATTTTTGCATTTAATAGAATTCTCCTATAATAACAGTTACCAGTCTAGTATTGGAATGGCACCATACGAGGCGTTATATGGAAGAAAGTGTCGATCCCCTGTACATTGGGATGAAGTTGGAGAAGGAAATATTTTAGAACCAGACATGGTACGAGAGAGGATTGAAGTTATTTCACAAATTCTGGAAAGGATGAAAACAGCTCAAGATCGAGAGAAATGTTATGCTGATAAGAGAAGAAGGCCATTGGAATTCTCTGTAGGAGACCAAGTGTTCATAAAAATAGCACCAATGAAAGGTGTTATAAGATTTGGAAAGAAGGGAAAACTTAATCCTAGATACATTTGTCCATTTTCTATCACAGAAAGAATTGGTGAAGTTGCTTATAGATTAGAGTTGCCCAACTCAATGTCGCAAATACATGATGTCTTTCACGTCTCCGTTCTAAAGAAGTACATATCAAGTCCATTACACATTTTAAGAAGCGAGCCGAAAGAACTGAAGGCTAACTTGAGTTATGAGGAAGTACCAGTGAGAACTCTCCTACGAGAAGTAAAACGCTCCGGAACAAAGAAATTCCGTTAGTGAAAATATTATGGAGAAATCAGTCAATTGAAGAGGCAACCTGGGAAAGAGAAGATCAGATGCGAGTGAAATATCCAGAACTTTCCAGGTAATTTGAGGACAAAATTTTTATAAGGAGGGGAGGATGTCATAACCCAGCCTCTCACTAAGTCTCTCGTTAACAAAATCCAAAAACTATGTGCCTATTTGATATCCTTAAAATATAATTTTTTTTAAAGATAGCTAATTAAACTATTAACTTTGATTTAATTAAGTTAATAAGTTGAATACATATAGTTAAATGTGTAAGTTTAGTACATATAATATTCTAAATAATAATAATGGTAAGTGCATAATTTAAATATAAATATGCGTATGTAGGTGTGGGTTTATACTACATGCAAATAGTTTAATTAATAATATTTTATAGTAGCAATAATATGTTCAATGTATGTAATAAAATGTGTAATAGGGTTAGGATCATATGAGAATGGTAGATAGTGAAAGAAATAAGAATGATTATAGACTATTGGATCGGTATGATCAATGGACATAATTAAGTCAAAATTAAAGAACAATGGTCAATTCATTAATGACAAAATCGTAAATACATAAATATTCATGGACAAATAATTACATAAGGGGTATTTATGTAATTCATCATACACTAAAATCAGTGGGGCCCACCTATATATCACAAAACCAGATATATCTCTCATCTCTCTCAATCCCATCATCTGTCTCTCTCTATCCCGTCATCTCTCTCCCTCTCTCTCTCACACACACACACGCACGGTGCAACATCACAAAAACACCTTCCTTCCGTCGACGGTTTCGCCGTCTGCCACCTTCATTCTGCCCGCGTCATCGCCGCCTTCAGCCGATGGTGTTGACGGCGACCAAATCCGGCACCGACCAACACAGCTTCCACGGCCACCGACCCGACGACGGCCAAATCGGCCAATTTGCAGGCGGCGCTTTCCAGATATCTCTATTCCGACGTCAACGGCCTTCGATTCGACGGTCAGTTCGTGTCCTCCTCCACGAGCCAGAGACCACGGCCACCGAAGATATTCACCTTCTCGCTGAGGACGATTTGGAAGGGCTGGCGGCAGCAATCCCAGCACCGCCACCACTGTCACCTGCCCTTGTCTCAAACCCACTCAGCTCGCCCGTCAAGCGCCACGTTCCGGCGAGTAGCAGAGGAATAGTAGAGGGATGGCGACCTGAAAGGGATGAGCTCCCCGGCGATTTGAACGGGAGAAAGGAAGCGGCGGCCGGAAATGCTATTACGGCTGAGGAATTGCATCGTGAATTGCTGTGTGAATGAATTAGGTGCTATGGGTGTATTTTGATTTATTGTTGTGTGAATGAATTAGGTGCTTTGGGTGAATTTTGATTTAGGTGCTCTGATTTATGCTAAAGAATTGGGTGTATTGATGTGTGAATGATTTTGGCTGCTTCATTCAAAAGAATTTTGTGAATTGTTCTGCGAATGATGTAAGGTGAAATGTAATTTGGGTAATTTTTGGTGTGAATTGAATTAGGGGCTAGTTTATGGAAATTAGGTTGATGATAGGGACTATTTTGTAAGTTTTTTGAACTTTAATTACAACACAAATTAATTAGTGAAATAAATATCTATACTAAATTATTAATAATTTAATAAATATAAAGATAGTGATAAGTAATTTTTAAAATCTAAAGACGACATTGAACCAAATAAACGAACTTTTAAAATTTGAAAATTATATTTGAACAAACATATAATGTTTCGAATCGAAAATATTATTTTGTCAGCTTCGATTGCTAATGTGCACTATGTGAGACATTAATGTGCTATTTGCATAATAATAATGTGCATGGCCTTGACCGTAAATGTGCACGACTGTGAGCCATTAATCGTACTGATGGTATTTTTTATTACAATCCAACTTAAAATCGAACATAAATAATCAAGTTATTCAGTCAGTTATTTGATTTCCTGGAATAACTGAATTAACTTATTATGTGCATTTATAATATTGTAATCAGTATTTTAAAATTAAAAGCAAAAATAGATAATTGTTAATAATATAAAAATTAGAATCATAGTTTTTAATCTTGCCAATTATGGTCGCTATTGTACAAAAAATG
The DNA here is from genome assembly GCA_008636005.1 of Striga asiatica. NCBI lineage: Eukaryota > Viridiplantae > Streptophyta > Magnoliopsida > Lamiales > Orobanchaceae > Striga > Striga asiatica. The sequence goes on along the minus strand of BKCP01004350.1, from coordinate 212,251 downwards.
TACAAAATAATATTTTTTAATATAGTTTGATTTTTATTTCGGTTATTCAAATTAAAATAAAATGACATCGTACCGAAATTTCTGATATATAAAAAATAATGATAATAATAGAACCAAAATATAAAAATTTGTACCGAATTTCTGGTTGTCGGAATATTGTTCGATTTTGTGCAATCTGATAGACATTTATGTGCAATCCGTATAACCCTAATGTGCACTCGCAATAAATAAAAAAAAGGAGACAAAAATAGTATCATTTATTATAAAAAATATAAATAAATAAATAAAAATAAATCGGTAACATTTATGGCGGATTACTTATTTTGTTTATTTAAAAATAAATAAATTCGACATTAATCAATTAATATTATTCGATCGATCATTATAATTACTGTAATTTTAGTACGTAAAACGTGTTGTGTTATAATGTGCAACAGATTGCTGTATAAAGTGTAATGTATCGATATATAAAGTGCAATACTAAAATTCTAGTATTTTAACAGTATTGTATTTTTTTTCTTTTTTTTTTGTTGACATATGATATGATGGGTAGTAAAGTAATATGTCACTCAATTTTTTATATTTATATCGCGTAATATTTCAGTGAGAGTTGTTGACATTAATTGTGAAGTGTGGTTATAAAGTGCAACGTGTTGTCTTATAAAGTACAACATTTGCTATATAAAGTACATTAAAGTCGACAATGCAACGAGATAATCAAAATTTTAAAAGTAAACACTAATAATCGAACCAAAATTTAAAATTCAAACCCAAAACTTTATGTGTCCGTTTCGACTGCTATAGTGTAATTTCAGAAATCTTTTATATACTACAACTTAATTTGTGTTAAATATGTAACTTATTAGAAATTTAACAAGTGGACATTACTGTTCAAAGCATTGCACATTACTATTTAATTCATCGCACATTACTGCTCAGTTCATTGCATATTACAGTTTAGTTGATCGCACAACAATGATAAATAAAATGCACAATGCGTGTGTGTATGTACACACTAAAATTAAAAAAAATACAAAATTTATCAAAATTGAAAAAATATTATTTGATAATACACATTATAAATGGAATAAATAAAACATTATTTAAAAGTCGGTTTGGTTTTCCTTTAGTTATTTGAAAAAAATAATGCTGACCTCGAACTGAAATAATTGTGATTTTAGAAGTAAAAACAAATTATCGAATCACGAAAATTAGTTCAATCGATTAAGTGCAATTCGACAGTTATTAATATGTAATTCATCTAACAGTATAGTGCACTTGCAATGCTGCACTTACAGTTCATATATTTTTTAATAATTTGTTCTAACACAAACTAAAATCAAATTTAAATAATCTGTAACCTAAATACTATAATTAATATAAATAACTTAATATTTAAATTCTAAAAATTATATTTAGTATTTTTAAAATTTATATTTAATATTTTATATTGTTCTAGATGAAAATAAATAATATTTTATATAAAAAAATATATATTTAAATTAATTTTGTATATAGTTAGACGGCTTGATTATTTTGGTTATTTAAAAAAATAATGTCCATATTGAATTGACATAATTGATATTTTACAAATAAAAATAGATGCTTGAGCCGAAATATATGATTTCAAAATGAAATTTTTAGTTCATTCAATTTCGGTCATTATGTGCAATTCGCCTAACATTATGGTGCAACATGGTAGTCGTTAAAGTGCAATTCGTCTTACACTATTATGCAGTCGAATTGTAATTCTTATTTATAATTATAAAAGTATATTTATTATTTTAATATTTTTTTTATATAAAAATTTTACATACTAAAGATTTTTAACCAATGTACACTTTATTTATCATTAATATGCATTTATTAGATATTTTTATATTCGAAACAAAAGATTTAGTACATTCAGTTTCGGTCATTATCTGCAATTTGTTTGACATTATGGTGCAACTTAGTAGTCGTTAAAGTGCAATTTGTATAACTCTATTGTGCAATCGCAGTTTATTTATTATTTATTATAATAAAAGTATAGTTATTATTTAGTTATTTTTAATATATAAAAATTTTACATATTAAAACTTTTAAGCATTGTACACTTCATGTAATTGTATTATATTATACCCATTTTTACACCTTGAATAGGTAAAATACCCCGGCCATTCTTGTTATTATGTTCACACAAAAATTAATTTCGTCCTGCATTTATTTACCGTACCCAGTTGAGATCTAGAAGTGGTGAGAAGGATATATTTGAAAATACTCATTCCATTAAGGTTTTTAAGTTGTGGAATATTGTATTGAGATCCACATTGGAATATAATAAAGACGTCTGAATTTGCAAATGAGTCCCTTAGAATAGTCAAATTTCCAAAAACAAGGCCCCCAAAATTAATCATTTTTTCTCCTTCCTCAGCCACTACTGACGACACTAAACAGACAGCGCCGAAAAACATCACACTCCCCAGCCGCACCTCATATTTCGAGATCAATTGTACATTTCAATTAACACTCTGGATTCGAATAACAATCGTAGATTTCAGAATTTCAGCGATTTTTTCGAAATGGGTGGTTCGAACATCCAATTGCGAGTCATGTCCATGGAAAACCGACAGAGTTCAAGCAATTACCACCGGCGAAGAGCAGCGGTTGTGCCTGTCGAGGGAGAAAGTGCTCGCCGGAAGAACTGTGTGAAGAGCCGCTAATCGCGATGTTGTTCCTCAAGTGAACGGACGACTTCGTCACGACAAGGAGGCATAGGAATAGGGCAGACTGCGGCGGAGATTGGCGATAGTACGGGCGATCGGCGCGGCCGATGATGAGGAAGAATATTGAGAGAGAGAACGGGTCTACAGAGTCGGAGAGTACTGGAGACGGTGTGTGGGGTGGGTCCCATGTGTGTGTCATTGTTTGAAATTTTTGTGATGTCTAAATTACCCCTTACTGAATGTAAAACTGCTGGTTTTTTGTACCGTCGGATGATCTAGTCCGATGGCTAGAATGTATTCTTATTTCTTTCACTGAGCATCATTCTCACCGGAGCGCGACCCATGTGTAATATATATATATATATATATATATATATATATATATATATATATATATATATAATATATAGGCAAGCATATACATAAGATGTTTGATAAAACTATAAATATTAAAATAAATGATGCACATATAAGCTTACATGAAATAGTTAGTATTTAAGGGGTGGATAATAAATTAGTATATAATCCCTAGCATATGTGTTATTTTTTTTATATATATACATAGGTTCCAACCCCACCTTCGGTGTTGCAGTCAGTCCTAGCCCTAATCCTCGGCCCCACAGTGACTTCGGGAGTTAAATCCAAAACTCGCATCAGTGGTTTTCTGTTAGACCCCTATCTGTACACTCTTGGGCACCACCAAACCTACCGCCACAGAAGTGCTCCTCCTGGGTTTTGAATTCAGCACACGGAGCTTGCAAGCGAAATTGAAGTCTTCCTTCCCTCCACTGCGCTACTCCCCAGGGGGTCATATGTGTTATTTCAGTATGCTGAATGAATGTATGAGTAATTAATATAATAGTAGGTCAAGCTTGTCTATTCAAGAGTTATTGAAATTGAGTCCCACATCGAATAACCAAGAAAAGTAAAGTCTCACTATTGTATATAAATAATCATTGCAAGTAATTTTCCCACATCAGAACTCAAACAAAATTTTCGCCGCCTTCAAACATATATAAACCTCACTATTATATGGAACTAATAATATCTATAGCAGTATATTAATAATATTATTAATAATAACAATAAGGATTCCTTTTAATTAAGAAACCTTAAGTTTAAAAGTTCGGCATATTACGTCGAGTTAAGTTCTCAAGTATTTTCTTATATTACGTGGAGTTAAGTTCTCAAGTATTTTCTTATAAGGTCAAGCTAAGGACCCAGGTAAGTAAAAGTTCATTTTCAACTACAATGCATAAACTGAGTATTTATACTCGATTATGTGACTATGTGAAGAGTGATTATATATGAAATTAATGTTAATGTGTATTTATGTTGCTAATTGATATTTGTATGTGAAATTAATGTTAATATGTATTTATGATTGTAATTGATATTTGTATATGAAATTAATGTTAATGTGTATTTATATTGTTAATGGATATGTGATATTTGTCCTTGTTATTGGGCATGGCATATATTTCATGAGCATGTGCATGCATATGTCATAATCAGATAGAATATCTCGCATGCACGACATAATGAGAAAAGAAAATGTATTTTATTATTAATTGGCCGTTGTTACGCACCGAGGTCAAGTGCCCCGTGAGACATTACATAAGGGCGTGTGAGACGCAAGGACTTGACTTATTATTATATTATGCTCAGTGCCCCATGAGACATTGCATAAGGGCGTGTGAGACGTAAGGACTACGCCATTCCACTGCCCCGTGAGCCATTGCTTTAAGGCATGGGAGACGACCAGGACTGAAATGTTATGATTATTGATGATATTGAGCTCATTTCCGGTGCCTAGCAGTAAGGTCAAAGAGCCCAAGAAAGAAAAGTTTTCAAAAAGAAATGTTCACAACATAAATCATATACAAGCATTCGCATTTCAAGTTATAATGCATATCAGGTGAAGATGTTATTTCTTGACATGCATGACTTTTACTTATTGAGCCATAGCTCATATAGTTTTTGCATTGTAGGTGAGCATGTTGATATCTGATGATCAGTGTTAAGGCTTGGCCGTGCTGTTGGATCCAGAAAGTTTTGAGGACGTATACATGGATGACGACCTGTTGGGCTGGCAAAGAGCTTCCTTCCTTTTTGTAGTTTGGGTTCATTTTTTGAGAATTTTAATATATGTTAAAATATGCAAACTGTTTTTTATTTCTGGATCCTTTTGACATGTACAAATGATATTATCCGCATTGTTTTGACACTCTTTTGACATGTATAAATAATATTATCTGCGTCGTTTTCACAAATAAATCTGGATTTTAATAAGTTATGTTGAGAAAAACATGACTCGTATTTCAAAATATGAGAATATTTAGCAATAGAAGAGCGGGCGTGACAAATTAATGAGAATCATATTTACTCAAAAAAAAAAAATGCATTTATTCTGTTATTTTACATTGTAGATAAGATGGTTCATTGTATTAACAAAAGATTATATTATTGGTTCCTTGTAAAATATAAAGTATGGTTCACAACCTAGATCGAATTGAACAAACTATCGTAAAAGGTTGTAGTATAATTTTGAATTAGTTTGTCTTGACTAGTGAATTGCACCAGTATATTGTGAATGTATTGAACGAACCTCGGAGGATAAGATTGTTTTATACTGACCAAGTAAATAATCTAGACTTCAATTTTCACTTGTACTTTAAGCTATAAAATAATGTATGGTAGTGTGCATTTAATATCTATTACTTTGATTTGCCAAAAAGTAAGTTTCAATTATTGGATCAATAGACTGGATGGTTAGGTAATAACATTAAATGTATTGTATTCTATTGAGATTATTTGCAATCATTGTGTCCCAGTGCACCGGGACGAAGACGTCCTTAAAATGAGCTCAAGGCGTTTGTTATGCTAAACCCTGCAGATAGATTAAGCTTCTGCATAATGAAAAAGGTTAAATGGTACTAATATCATAAAAGAAAAATTGATTAATTATATTGTCAATGGTAAATTGTTAACAAATGTTAGATCTTAAACATGAAAAGATAAATCGAGGGATTAAATTAAGAGATGAATTAAATGCAATTCGGGATTGAATAGAAAGTTCAATAATATTACTTTAGTGGAATGAAATACAATTCATATTTATTGGATGTAAGTGGACCAGAACCAAAGGTACCTAATCCTATGGGGAGTCTAGATTTAACACCTCCTCTAGGTCCCTGTTATAGCCTATAAATATACCAAGTCTCATAAGAGTTTATTCACGTGATAATCACCTATACACTCAGCCAAAAATCCGTGCTAGTTAGAGAAAAAAAAATTGAGAAGTCCTAGGAAAGAAAAGAGAAGAAAGTGTTCCAAAATACAGACATTAATGTTGTGTCCTATTAGGAACGTCATCGATATGCACATCCGAATTAACGAATTAAATCCTAACACTGTGGAATCTACAGTTAGGATTAGAACTTACAGTTTAAATTTTGCCGACTCTGAGACGTTTCTGATTTCTGCTGTTGGAGATCGCCTGACTCTGATCTTCTTTCCATTGAATAGCGTTACGTTGTCCGAGATCAAAACCTTCGGCACCCCAAATAGGCAACAAATATTGTTATATAGAAAACCAATAACCTTAGCCTCCGTAATTTTGTCCTATGGTTCGACGTCAACCAACTTCGTGAAATAATCCACAACAATGATCAAAAACTTCCTCTGGCCCGATCCCTGCGGCATAGGTCCCACCAGGTTGATGCCCCATTGCACGAACGGAATAGGAGCACTCATCGTGGTCATCGTCTTGGCAGGTTGATGAATGAGAGGTCCATGATTTTGGTATTGTAAGCACTTCTTCATCATCGTCACCGCATCAGCTTGCATCGTCGGCCAAAAGTAGCCAGCTCGTAAGATTTTTTCAACTAGTGACCCGACCTTAATGTGATCACTGCAGCATCCTTGATGCACTTCCCTCAACACATATTTTCTTTCTTCCTCTGTTACACACCTTAAATGTTGACCTGAATCCAACCTCTTATGGTACTATGGATTTAATTGATTTATGGTATTGGCTTGGTTTATGTGGCTTTATTATTATTCATGGTTTGTCGTACTTTCAAACTTGGGATTATTTCAGTTGGATTGCATGATTTTAGTATTCATGATTTTAGTATTCGACCTTGATTATGTCTTAGTGAGTTGAGCTTCATATAAAGTATGGAGAAATGTGTAAGTTATTGAAGATAAATTTCCTAAGGTTGATATTGCAAGTGACATGAGTTAAAATTTAAGCTAAGTTTTGTTGCATGTTTTAGAAAATATTTTTGTGGTGCCCTCTTTTGATTAGTGTTTTTTTGAGAAATTATTTAAAGTATGCAAAAGACTTAGAAATTTTTAATACTAAAAATTGAAGCCGCTACAGCAATCATTGGTGGAGTATATTCGTTCGATTTTCTCCGCAATAAGGTTAACTCCTATCAAGCCCAACGCTTTCATTGGTCGAGTATATTCGTTCGATTTCCTCAGGAACATAATCTCTCGTTGTCTTCGAAGTTTGATGTCTCTAGCGGCGGCGCCCAAGGTACACATGCCCTCGACTTTTCGTGGTTGGAAGAACACCCACCACAGCCACGAGATTGAATTAGACATATATTTTTTTTTCCTTGTTCAAGTTAGTGGACAATTAGAACATAATTGAAAAAACATTATTAAACTTTAAGAGAGCTTGTAGAAAATTAAAATTGTAGAATATATGAGAAGTGGGGACGAATGCACGATTGCAAAAATTTTGATAAGAAAAAATTGGTTGAGAGGGTATTTGTAGGTGTACAAAAAAATAAAGATAAAAATAAAAATCCAGCAACAGTCAAATTGCTAAATTATATTGACCATATTGAGGTCGTTGATCTTTAACGACCATAAATACAATGGCCAAATTTGAATCAATTGTTAAAAAAAAAAAAAAAAAAAATTAACAGTTGTATTTTTTTAATTATTATTTTTTCACAACCAAGGGCAACAACTTATTACAATTTAACTGTTTTACAAACCACAGTCAAATTACCAACCTGCAATTCCAATAATGGCTTTAGTTTGACCGTAATTGCAGTCTAGAGTTAACCGGACCAATGAACAAACTTCAAACTGCCAGTTTTGTAGTTCGGTTAAATACCTTGAACATGCATAGGTGTGAGCCGCACTCGATTTAAGTATTCGTGGTTTTCCCAAAACCAATACAAACAACAAAATAATTAATTTCCATTTAAAAAATTTATATTTAATAGCTGAAAACATAATTTGATGCCAAGAATAGTTTCGCACATCACATTAACACACTTTGGGAAATAAAGCAACCGTATTACTAACAAAGTTCTATGTTCATTTAACATTTTTTTTCGTGTAAGATATTGTACCTGAACTAAACATTGCAATTTTCCAACTGCACCTATTTTACGCATCCTCAATGCAAAAAACTCGGTTCCTTACAGATGCACCATAGATGCGAGAAATCGTCATATTCTGGTTTTCCTATCTGGCCGCCAAAAGTTTTTCTTACCAACAAGAAACTGGTCTTGATGTATGCTTATTGACCAATGAAGAGATTTCAGAATTTGTGTGATCCTGTTAAGTATTTCGATGGTGTCTTGAACTACCAAATAACCACCCGGTCTCAGTATGCGATCCATCTCTGCAGCTACTTCAATTATATCACATCTGATAATAATTGCACGAGCAAGTAAGTTAAAAGTTCCTATAATTATAAATCTGGAAGTTTTACTTTACGAAGAACTTTCCAGGAAATATTATGATTACCTAATTCTAACTACAAGTGATGATCACAAATACTACCTTTAAAATTTGGCCTAACTATGAAAGAAGTCCTTCATCAAATTCTTAAATTACAAAGATCATTTGAAGATACTTCAAGCATCTTCTGGTAGCTTAGATCTGTTTTACAAATTATTTGACATAGAAACAAAGAGTATGCTATATTTGTTGATATGAAAGGAAGAACATATATTTTTCCTTAAGTTTTCTTTAACCAGGCTACAGCATAATGATAGCAACAGTGAGTAATAATGGGGGTAAAGGTTAAAATTGGGGAACACGAGTTGAACACATCTAAAAGTTTAAAATATTTAGCATTCATTCTCGAAGATAATGGCAACGTAGATAAAGATGTAACACATAGAATTCAATCGGGATGGAACAAGTGAAGGAGCGCGTCGTCGATACTTTGTGATAAAAAAGTACCAGTTTGAAAGGCAAGTTCTATCGAAAGGGGCGAGTGACAGAGATGAAAATGTTGAGATGGATGTGTGAGCATACCAGGTTAGATAAGATTAGAAATAAAAGTATTAGAAATAAAGTTGAGGTAACGCTCATAGAGGAGAAAATGAGAGAATCACGATTAAGATGGTTTGGGCACGTGCGTAGGAGAGACTTCGAGGCCCCGATGAAAAGGGTAGAAACATTAGAATCAAGAACCCACATTAAAAGGGGGAAAGTAGACCTAAAAAAAATTGGAATGAGACAACAAAAAATGATTTAAAATATTTAAATTTGAATGAGGATATGTGCTTTCATCGAGCACGATGGCGACATGTGATCCATATAGCCGACCCCACTTAGTGGGATTTAAGTGCTTGTTGATTGATTAATTGATTGATTGATTGATTGATTTCCTTAACCAGGCTAAAGCATAATGATAGCATTTTCTAGTAACCTGGACTCTGAAGCATATTATAACAAAGCATGTACCTCTTAGTCAAGTTTGCAAAGAGGAAGCTGGAGTGCAAAAGATCATATGTTCTTGGGTATGTATTAAAAGATTCACACCAGTCGTGGTAAACTCCAATTAGCCCTCTATCGAAGATGACTGACAAAGTATCTGGTTCGTGAATGGGAACAACATTCATCACCCAAACCGGTTGACTGGTGAGTGCGGCAGCAAACCTGCAAGTTTTAAAAAACAAATAATAATAATAATAATAATAATAATAATAATAATAATAATAATAATAATAACTGAAAATCAAATTGAAAGAAAACAGTAACTAAATCAAGGAATCTTTTTCAAGAACCTTCATCTTACCCTCCATAAATTGCATTCATATCCATAACATTTCTCACATTTGACCAATTAAGATCAAGGCCCCCAACATAAACTTCTGATACAAGGGCAGACCAATGTCTTGTGTCACTTTTGAAGGTTTCCTCAGAATCTGGTTCACCGGAGATACTCAGAGGTTTATCAATGAGCCTTTCAGGCCAGGGTGCTGGCCACTTGCGGGAATCATCTAAAATTGGCACAAGGCAACTGTCGAGAGGCACATACCTATAACAAATAAATGATTAGGGATGTCATAAACATTACTAGATAATAAAAAAAGGGTAACATAACAAATAGTTACCAAAGAATATGCACAAACTTTTCACCTTTTCACATTTGTAATTCTGGAAAATAACTCCTCACAATTCTATACTCTAGATTTGTGTTATTTATTTGTACTTTTTCTTTGGAATCAATACTCAAACTGTCACTACTTTTATAAATAGCTTCTGGGTATTTTCTGTCGCACATTTAGTTCTTACTTCCAATGTTTCTGAAAGAATAGCTTCCACTACATCAGAAAAATGCCACTTGCTGTTCTGGGATGAATAATATTAAGTTAAGAGTATTTAATAGCAGATATTTGAAGTTTGAGCGAGATCTGTTGACAAACTTTTTTTTTTTTTTGTGGTAACTATAAGTTCCAAAATACACGTTCTTGTGTTTGTTTACAAATTACTCTCATCAATTGCAGGAGCAACTTCAACAGAAATGTCAAGGTGCTGGGGCATTCTAAAAATTAACAGGGTAACAAAGGCAAAGCTCAAATATAGCAGTTATCTTTATTGTACGGATAATGGACAACAAATTTAGACAATAAGTACCACAAATTATTGGGCTTACTGGCCCCATCACAGAGAGGTGGCCTGTTTTCTTTTCGATTCTGGTAACAGGAAGATGATACGGGCTTTTGGAATATGACAACCCCAACTTGGGAAGCCTCGACAAAGGTCTTAGCTGCTATAGTCCAGCAAATTGATTCCGACAGAGCTACCATAGCTGCAAGAATTTGAGAATTTTAATCCATCTAAAATGATTAACCCAGTTTAATGAGGACCATTTTTAGGCGATTTGTCCTAGAAATTAAGAACAATTACAAAAAACCAGAACATGTTAGATTTCACAATCACAAATTTGGCAGTGAGGTAAATCAGTTTAAAAATTACCCCTCAATAAGTGCATTTCTAAAGGGACAAATACTAAGGAGGTGATTGGATATGAATTCAACTAGTAAAAAAACTAGTTTTTTTTTTAACTATAGTTAAGTTTGAAAAAAAAATAGTATGGTTAGTTGTTAGTGGATATATTAAAACAATATTTAAATTAAAATAATTAAAGTTGATTTGATGTAAAAGTAGGAGAAAATGATTGGAAGTGATGGTTAGTTAAAATTATGTGAGTGTGTGAATAGTGAATTAAAGTTGATATGATGTGTAATAATGATTGTTTGATATTATTTAATTATATTGATAATATTGGAGATAATGGAGTTGAGTTAAAGTTGAGTTAAATTTGAGTTTTGAGTGAGATATTTACTGTAGAAAATATAAACAATCACGCCCTAAAAACTTGGTAATTGTCATTTGAGGGATAAATGTCCTTCTCTTTCCCCTTTTTTTTCCTTTTAAGTAGGCGAAATCTCAAGAATGGCAGCATTTCTAAAATCTAATTATCCCCAGAACATATTGCTAATGAATCAGGACAGAAATATATTTAATCACTAACATTTCCAGGTATTTTGATGCTTTTCATCCTTTCTATAGACAGGTGTGGCCGACCACACAAAATATCCTCCCGGTCTAAGAATTCTGTTCAGTTCCATCAGAGGTTTTCCACCTGCAATTTCCAATTATTAACAATATGAGAAACCTTTAGTAAAAGATAAAAGGTCCAACATAGCATCCAGAGAGTTTTGTCTGTTGGCTTAATACATAAACTATTTTGTTCAGAAATGCAACATGCATGTTGGGATTATTAATTTTCCTGTAGTTGACATTTCATATCCAATAAAATTTTCAAAAACAAGATGAAAAAAAAGGCAATAAAAGGCAACCAAATCTCAGGAATGGAAATATCTTTTACCCAAATAGATAAAAAAAATTGAAATTGTTAAAAAAGAGAGTACTACCATCCCCATCCCAGTGTACTCGGCACCTTGCGCAATGAATCAAATCGTAAGAATTATCCGGAAATGTCAGCTTTTGTGTTCCAATGACTGAGAGCACAGCCGGAATTCCACGTTCAAGAGCAAACTGAATTTGAGCCTCGTGCTCGTCCTTTGGAGCAAAAGACATAGTAATGACTTCTTTGTCCAGTAAAGCACCACCAAAGCTAGCAACACCACAGCCAACGTCCAAAACCACTCTTATTTTCTTCCCCCATTCAATCAGTGGTAACATCTGAAATACATAAAACAATACAGTATTATGATAACAAATTTTCTAACACAAAACTACAAATTTTGGAATATGTACTTGCATCTTACCCATATCAACTCTAAAGACAAAACTGCAGTAACAGATGAACCTATAAGTAGAATGGCACAGCCGTATAACATTTATAACACAATTCATGGCCCCGACAGCAAAGCTTTTATAATGAGTTCTTGTATTTTCTTTCACCAACCATGGGTAGGATAGTGAAAGAATGTTGGGAAGAGAAAATGAACTTGCAAAGAACACAAGACAGTTATGTTACCTTTGCAATAGACTCAATGTAATAATTGACTCCATTTTTGAATTGTGTGCCACCACCTGGGAAAACAAAATAATCGTCTGATTTCACTACCCAACGCTGGTCCTTCTTATATTCGACAAGCTTAGGATGTGGGACATTGTCATACCATATCTGACAATAAGTGGGAGAGAGAGGGGGAGAGAGAGAGAGAGAGAGAGAGAGAGAGAGAGAGAACAACACATATTACATAACCAAGAATCTCATTAGTGAAGTTTCAAGCATAGACATGAAATTTAGCCACAGAATCTGCTCAATCAAACCACATGAAAGCAGAGCAAGAGTGAATACATTACATCAGAACTAAGGCTTAAAAGTATGCAGATTTTATTCATTATATTGCAGTTGAGACTTAACCCATAAACCACATTTTCATTTAGCTGCATACCATCAGTAGCCACAATTCGTTGTCATGTTAACTCAACCATAACCCAAAAGATCTCCCATTCATCATCAAAATAAACAATGAAGAGAATTTACATTGTAATTTGATTTTAGATTGTCTTTAAGGAAAAGACCACCCCATATAGATGATAAGTCAATAAAATTGGTACTCTGAGAAACCATGAATAAAAAATTTATTCAATTCGTTAAAATGCTAACACTTTTGGCATACAGTTACCAAATTATCAAAAACATCAAATAGCAATTATATAATAACGAGATCCAGGAAACTTGGAAAGACTATGAAATACTGCCAAAACGAGAGAAAAGTTTAATAGAAAATGCCTCTAAACATACACGAACATAAAGCTTACCACCAAAGGGTGAATGATCTCACCATGTCCCTGCTCTTAGGCCATGGAACAGGAACTTTGTAACCCTGAGGCATAGGATATAAACACCTCGGGGCCGGGTCAGGGCAATGCCTCTCTCTATGTTCCATGCGCTTACGAGACTTCAAAGCTTTTATAGCCTTCAGATTGTCCAGACATGGTATATAATCGACGGCCAGGGGCCCATCACACAGCTCCCATTCCACATCTTCAACCTGATTATCATCAAGCGCAGCTGACGAGTTATCCATGGTGTCGCTATTTGCGTTGCTGCTGATATTGGCAACCGCCGGCTCGGTGGTCGACGGCGGCGTGGAAACTGGAGTGAGTTTCAGATCGGATGAGAAGGGGCCGGGCTGGGCGAGATTGGTGGCGATGGGGATGGCGGACTGGGAGTTAGAAATGAGGATGAACGTGACCGACACGAGCAGAAGGAAGAAGACAACTATGAAAGGGTATTTTTTCTCTCTCAAGATGGAGGGCATCGACATCTCCACATCCATCTCCAAGTGCGGCGGCGAGTTTCAGAAACGCTGGTTTTGGATCTCGAGCTCTCAAATGAATGATTGAAGCCTGAAAAAAAGAAGACTTCAGAAAATGGGAGAATGTCGTTGATCTTGAAAAATGGAAGTGAGCTCTCAAAAAGAAGGCTTCAGAAAATGATTGAAGCCTGACTAATCTTTTTTCGAAGACATGATGACATGATGGGGTTGGTGGGCACCACGGGTAAAAAGTGGAATATCTAGGAAGGAGACAAAAAAAAACTCAATCTATCAAATATTTATTAATATTAAAAATTTAATTCAATTTTAACTCAATACTAAATAATTTCAATTAATCATTCTTACATATCACATCAATTTTAATTTATTATTCATTCACTCACACAATTTTAACTATACATCATTTATCTCCTACTTTTACAATAAATAAAATTTCATTATTTTATTTTATATATTATTTTAATAAATAATCAAGATCTCACTAACAATTAGTCATACCTCTTTTTTCGAAATTAACTTTAGTTATCTCAAAAAACTCATTTTCTACAGATATATTTATATACAAACATGCACAGTAGCTTATTACACATTTAAATGGCATTGATACTTTAAATGGGTTTTTAATTTAAGTCCTAAGTGTTGCCTTGAGATAAATCTTTATTGGACAAATCAAATCATAACTCAAATTTAATTTAAATTAATTCTAACTCAACTCTTATCATAATCAATTATATTTACACATCACATCAACTTTAATTTATTATGGTCCACCCACATAATTTTAATTACTCGTCACTTTCAATCACATCTCTCATACTTTTTATATCAAATCATCTTTAATCATTTTATTTGAAATATTATATTACTACAAAATCAAAATTTCACTCAAACCTAACATAACAAATATTTTCAATATTAACTCTCATTAACCAAAAAATCCAAGAAAAACTCAATCAAACTTCTATCCAAGCAGCCTCTAAGAGCGTGATGGGTATGAATCCAACCGGACTTGGTTGATTAATGTGAGTTATTTTGAATAAACTTGATTGAATGATGATTTTGAGTTTGTGATTAAATAATATTAAAAATATAATATTTAAAGTTGATATGATGTAAAAGTATGAGAGAATTGTTAGAAATAATAAGTTGTTTTTTGTGACCATTTTTGTTACGTTTTTCGTTACTGTTTTGTCGTTCTTTTTCCCCCCTTTTAGGTCTTTTTGTTAGTTTTTAGTTCGTTTTGTAGTTTATTGTGTGTTTTGCTCTATTTTGGCTTTTTATGTGTTTTTCTTGTATTTTGTCGGTTTTCTACGTTTTTCTTCTTGTTTTTTGTGTGCAGGTCGAAAGCCCCGTGAGGAATGGATTGAGCCCAAAATTTGACCCGACAAGCATGGTTGAGTAGAAGAGTTCGTTAGCTACATTTAGGAAGAAGCGGAACTCGATTTCGAGTTCGGACGAGTCCAGACGGGGCTGATATGCGAAGTCGTGAGATTTGGGAGAATAGGTTTTCAAGAAAAAGTTGGATTTGAAAGCACAATTGCATAGAGGGGATCGTTAGCGACGCGTAAGAAAAAACGGAACTCAATTCCGAGTTCGGATGAGCCCAAACGAGCCCAAAACGCAAAGCCGCGCAGCCAGTCCTTCTTATCGGCGCTAATCAATTTTAACGGGGACAGAGAGTTTTCACTAGCAGCCTTAGCGGCTCTAGGCACCCCTTAGCGGCGCTAGGGACCCCTTAGCGGCGCTAAGACCTGCTGGACCCTTCAACTAGGATTTTTCCCACATTTTTCTCCATGTTTTGAGCCACTTTCCATGATTTCCTCCATGTTCCCTCCAGGTCTTGAGCCATTGAACAAGATGGGGCACTTTAGCTTGTTTTGTGGAGGAATTTGTGGAGAAAACACCTATAAATAAGCAAGATCTTGGATTGAAGAAAAAACACAACTCCATAGAGGGGTTCTCCCCTCTTCTCCCTCTCTTCCTCCTTCTTCTTCTTTTCTTCTTCTTGTATTCTTCTTCTCTTCTTCATTTTCCTCATTTTGTCTTTTGGATGAAGCTTGTATTTGAACTCATCACTTGGAGCTTGAATTGTAAGTTTATTTTCTCTTTGAATTAATTCATGCAAAATGGTTAATTTAGGAGAAATGAATGTTCGTGTTGAAATTGCTATGAGTAGCTAATCCTCTAGCTAGGGTTAGGGGATAATCATTTCGGTTTGTTCTCGTTTATGTGCATGACGATAGCTCAATCTTTGCGACTTGTTTTAATTTGGAATTGATAAAATCATGCTTGATAATTCGATATAACTTAAGAGTGACACTTAGAAAAACTTATTAATATAATCGAAGAGTGACACTTCAATTTTGCACGATTGAATATTGATTTATTAAGTTCGAGTTTGTTGATTCTACATGATTAGTTGATTAAACACCTTCTAATTGAATTAGCGACTTTTAGAACCAAAAGGGAAGGAGTCGTAAAATTAATCGATTCAAAACTGAGAGAGAAGAAATTGGTGGAACTTGGCTCGTTTAGAATAGACATGTTCGGAGACGTATTGTCTACCTATTAATTATTTCGTTAATTTATGCATTTATGTTTATCCGCATGTTACGAAGAGTTATTGAGGTTAAGCCGCTAAATGAGTTATTTAGTCGAGTCTTTTAATCGAGTTATGAATTGCCGATAAATGTGTGTAGAACCGGAAACGATTGTCCCCGATACCCTAGTTCGTTTATTTCTATTTGAATTGTGACATTTATATTTTTTAGATAGATTTATATTTCATGTTATTCCTTAGTTTATAATCAATCCAAACCAGCAAATTGAATTAGAGTGTTTAGGATTTTATTTTCTATTTTTGTGTTTTGGACAACTAACTAGCAAACGAAGCTCCGAACCATCTTCCTTTGAGAGACGACCCGAGTCCGGATAACTCGGCTACCAAAATTATCCACTACAAAATACTACACAATAAAATGGCGCCGTTGCCGGGGAAGGCAAGTAGGACGCCGAGTTTGCTATTTTAGTTGTCCTTTGTTTTCGTATTTCTCTTGCTCTTGTGATATTTGCTTAATTTTACTGTTTCTCTTGATTTTTTTTTTATTTCCATTACTCTTGTTTCTTGGTATTTTTGAAAAAAAAAACCCTTTGTTTTTGTTTTTGTTCTCTTTTCTTTTTCTTTCTTTTCGTGGTTTCGCGTGGTTGTTCTATTCTTGTGTTCAGGTATTTTGAACAGAAGTATCAATGAACCCGAGCAACGTGTTCCTCTCCTCCCATACTCTTTATTGGAATAACGGGTCGAGCTACGGTTCGTGGGAGTATGGCCAGACATGTGTCTTCCCTTACGAGCAACCGTGAAATCCATTACTGTTCGAGCAATCATATGAGTCCCCTATGGACTTCTCAAAGTACGATGCTAAGCTTGATCGGGTTTTTGATTTTTTGACCTCCCAAGCAGCCCGAACGAAAAATCTTGAGGCCGAAATCGAGAACCTAGCAGAACGTATCCGAGTCTGGAGGACCGAGTTTACGATTCTTCCTCCGATTCCCTCGTGGATAATGAATATCGGGGGAACGTTTTGACGGATGATGAAAAACTCTATCTCCTTCTTGCTCATATGTCGGCCCAAACAATTCGACTGGAGAAGATGGAGGGTGTATGCACTCGATTAGTGGTACAGCTTGACGGTATAATAGAACACATTCAGTCGGTCAAGCCACAAGTCGATGACCCCATTATCAATGTCAATCAGATTCACGAGGGCGAGACTGAAGAAGAGGAAGATGCGCTTAGATTAAGGGTAATGTCCTGATGGAGGAAACTCTTGTGCCCAAATTCGAGAATCCCTCACTTGAGCCATCCCTCCGCACCGTCGAGAAGGCCCCATTTAGCTCGACATGCTCCACGGACATTCTTGTATTCCGAGAGGTTGACTGTGGAGGTTTGATGAAAAGAGCTCTGGGTCGTTTCGTTACCATCCTTAGTGCTCATGCTCGGTTCCACAAAAACATTGCCACCCGAGCCCACCAGGCCTGAGGTCATGCGACCTTTCTCATGCTGCCGCTCCTTGAGAATACTAAGGCATGGCATGATCGTCACTTCCTTTTGGATCCCGGTTGATTTGTACGGTTTCGTCAAGCTAATGACATTAAACAAGCGCTTCTTGGGAGGCAACCCAAGTCATTTACTGCTTTCTTGTGTGTTTCGTTTATGGTTTTTATTTTATTTTTATTTTTTTGAATAATGAGTGTTTTAGAGTTTTGTGATTTTCTTGCTAGGGACGAGCTTGTAGCATGGGGGTTGAGTTAACGAAAAAGATTATAGTCCCGATTTGATCATTGGCGAAAGAATTGCACGTGAACGATTATCCTCATCGATGCATCTTCGGTTTGCACACTCTTTTCTATTTTTGTCTTCTTTTCTTTTGAGATTTGTGTTATTATCGATACTAAATTGGTTCATTATGTGAAATTGCTAAGTCTTGATATTGAACTTCCCGGTTATGTGTGGAAGCAATGAGGACATTGCTTCATTTTATGTGTGGGAGAGTCTACTTGGATTTTGCATGCTTATGTGGTGGACCGGTCTATTATCTAGCATGTTATGTTGTCGAGCATGTCGTATTGGTGAATTATATGATTAGTTGATGATTGTTTGATGAAATTGGGAAGTTGATGTGTCAATTTGTTACAGATCAGGTTGAACCGATCGATCTTCGAACGTCCTCCTGCCTCGACTTCCGATGACCTGCAATGCACCGAGAAAGGTGTTGGTGTGTACACTGAAAGCTTGGCTTTTTATTAACACAATTCCCATTTGAATAAGAATCGTGTTTAATTAAACAGTCTACGTTCTCATGTTTTACATTTGAATATTGTACTTCATCACAAATGGACAGAAGATCACATACTGGTTACATGTAAACCATAAATAATCAAACTCACAACCTAGATAAAAATGAACAACCCATCATGAACTATTACAGTTTTAATTGTACAGTTTGTCTTGACTGATTGATCACACTAGTACACTGTGTGTGTATTGAAGAGACCCCGCGGAGGATAAGTTTTTTTTATACTAATCGAGTAAACAAACAAGACCTTGCTTAATTACTGCGTACTCTTAAGCCATAAGATATAAACAGACACATACATACAATAGCTGCTACTTTGATCACCAAAAAGTGAAATCCATTCAGTTGAATCTATATACTCACGTGTTTTGCGTAGTAGTGTTGTGTGTATGGTGTGTTGTTCGAATAGTTACTGTCACCGTGTGTGATAGTTTGATGATGTCCATAGGATGAGCTCAAGATGGATTATTATGTTAAACCCGACCAGTGGAATTTATTCTGACATAATAATAAAGAATTGAATGGTACAAGTGTAGGTTCAAGAAGTCAATTAATTATATTTTCAGCAATTAAATCAATTGACGGACATTATATCTCAAACACAAGTAGGTAAATCGGGTCTAACGAACGATGTGATGTTCTTCACACCTCGTCATTCTCCTCATCTCTGGTCACACATCGCTCGTCGATTGGGATCCTATAGCGATTTTCTCGTCGTGCTTCTCGGTGTCCAAGTCGCATCTCGGTTCGCCTAGGGCCTCGCTGGACCATTTTCGGTTGCACCACATCCCAAGTAGGTTGTCAAACCATGTTCGAGACATTGCTAGGTCACTGCGGGTCACCTAGGTCAATGCCAGGTCGCCTAGTACGGCTGAGGTGCGCTAGTGCCCAGGTTAGACATGTCCACGGGCCAAACCGGCTCGGGAACTGACCCGCGAACCGGTCCCAGCCTGGACCGAACCGGCCCTGAACCGGCCTCCTAAAAGCTGGTTCATTGAACCGGACCGGTAGGGTCGCGGTTCGGTTAAGGTTCGTTATTTTTTTTTTGTCCCGGTGGGCTGGGTCGGGCCGGGCCGGGTCGGCGGGTTTCAATGACGGGCGGCAGTGTATTTTTTAGCGGGCCACACCAAAAACCGGCGGGTTCGTGACCAGACGGTTCAGGGCCGGTCCAAACCCGCGGCCCTTAGAAAATGCAGGCCGGTCAAAGGTCATGAACTTGCGACCAGTGGACCTGGCGGGCCGGGCCGGGTCACGTGGACTGGCCACCCCTAGCCTAGGTCTCGCACGTTGTGCGCGCTGGTACCCGAGTGTGCACGGGTCTCGCCGGGTCTCTCTGTGCCACTCGCAGATGGATATGCTGAGAAGGTGTCGGGCACGCTGGGACGACACTGAATGTGTTGCACGATGCGCGCACTGAGGCGGGTGCGCGCTCTGCGTCCACTAGGACTGTTTGTGCGTGGCTGCGCTGGGATGTGAATTGATGTTGCGCACGCTATGCGAATGATGGGTCATGGCGGGGATGCATTATAGGCGTTGTGCACGCTGCGACATGCCGGGACACGTTGGGACGCGTCTACGCAGGCTGCACGTGGCTAGGCACGCGATGGTGCTACTGTGGTCATCGGTTGCTATCGGACGTACGAGGGTCGTTGCTGGTGGTCGATGTTTGTCCCATTTTTGTTGCTATTTTTGTTTATGTTTTGCGTGTATTTTCCCCCGTTTTAGGTCGTTTCTTAGGTGTTACCGGTCCATCTAGTCATTTCTCGTGTTTTACCTTTATTTTGATGTGTTTAGTATTTTCTTTGTTTTTATCTCTATTTTGCTTGCTTTTCGTGTTGTATTCCGGTTTTGGTGTTTCAGGTCATTCCGGTTCCCAAGTGTTTCGTCCCAGTTCGTGCCACCAAACAACAAAGGATTGACTTTATAGCTTGGGAAAGACCCGAGAGATGTTAGCCGAGAGTCCAGGAGCCCGGAAAACTAAAAATCGGAAGCTGCCCAAACCCTAGCGCCGCTAAGGGATTAGCGGCGCTAAGGGTGTGAAAACAAGCGGCGGTTTGGCCTTAGCGAGGAGGTAGCGACATCAGAGGCTTTATTTTAGCAAAAATGGGGTTAGCGGCGCTAAGGGGTTAGCGCTGCTAAGGTCTGTTTTCAGCAGATGCGTTTTTTATGGAATTTTGAATAAAGGGGTTTAAGGGATCGAGCCTTAAGCCCTTTTTATCATTCTCAGACTTGTTCTTTCGTACTTTTTGACATTAGAAACATTTTCTTTCAATTGTCACTTGGGATTCATTGGATTTTTGCTTGGATTTGGGTTTTGGAGATTGTGGCACTCCAAAACAAACACGATTTGGCTTGTATTTTGATTTCGTACTTGACTTGGATTATTCGTTATTTCCTTTCATTTAATTATGGATGTGAATTATTGTTTTGAATCTATTGTTGAGATTGATATGAATATGTGTGGCTAAATCATTCTGTTAGGGATATGAAATATTTGTTTTGATTCGATTGAGATTCATGAGCTTGCCTGTCGTTCAATCTATTCGAGTTGTGCTTAATCTAGGGTTAGATGCTTGATCAACATCTTAATCTAATTAATCGATTTGTAGAATCGGAAGGGGAGAAATTGATTGATCTTGGCTTGTTTGGAATAGGCATGTTCGTTAATGTATTGCATATGTGTTAAGTGTGTCAACTATCGATTTGTTCATGTTTGCTCTCTTGTTACGAGATGTTATTGAGAAGGAACCTCTAAGCAAGTAGGTTATTTAATCCCTTAACCGAGCGACTGTGTGCTTATTGAGTGCATGAGAACCATAAACGAATATCTCCGATTCCCTAACTCTCCAACCATTGTCTGAATTCCGTGAATTTGAAGTGTGTTTTGCTTATTTTCAGAATTCATAGTTGCTAATTGAAACCATATCTATTGAACTAGAGTGTTTAGAATATTAATTTCAATTTTTGTGATTGAATATATTTACAAAATAATCCGGCTAACCTTCCTTGAGATACGACCCGGGGATTGAATCTTGTGGTTTAACTCCGGTAAAATAAACTACAACAAAATGGCGCTGTTGCCAGGGAAGGTTTAGGACATATTTTGTGCAATTATTCATCTTATTTTTCGTGTTTCTCTTTGACTTTGTGTTTTTCTTGTTTTCGGTGTTTCTTTTTCTTATTTTATTTTCTTTTCTTTACTATTGGTGCTCGTGACCTGCTTGTTGCTTGAGTGTATGTGTACCAGG
The DNA here is from genome assembly GCA_008636005.1 of Striga asiatica. Lineage (NCBI taxonomy): Eukaryota > Viridiplantae > Streptophyta > Magnoliopsida > Lamiales > Orobanchaceae > Striga > Striga asiatica. The sequence continues at coordinate 190,352 of BKCP01004350.1, read as the reverse complement.
AGTGGACGTATATTATCCCCAATCAACAAGTCAGTTAACAAGAGCTTGAGAGAGCTGCTAGAAGAGCCGACCCTCGAATCACACACAGAAAATGAGCTTTCCCCCAAGTCATCCGAGGGGAGTAACTCAGACATGGCCGAACAACAACCGCCTCGCAACATCCTCCGAGACTTGGCCCAACCCATGATCGCGCCAATCACTTCATGCATCCGGTTGCCACAAGAAGCTCAAAACTACGATCTTAAGATGATCCATTACAACCAGCTACCGTCTTTCCATGGTCTTCCAAATGAGGATCCACTCCACTTCCTCCGGGAGTTTTACAATGTCCTCCAGTCGTTCCCTCTACACGGACTAACCGAGGACCAACTAAAGATGCGGTGCTTCCCGGAGACTCTGAAGGACCGGGCCAAGGCCTGGCTCATGACCCTCACACTGAATTCTCTCACAACTTGGGCCGAAGTCTACTCGAAATTTGTCGGGAGGTACTATTCCCATCAGAAGACCCAAGACATCCAGTCCCAGATAGTCTCTTTTGCTCAACTGCCAAACAAGCCTCTTCATGAGGCTTGGGAACGATTCAAGGACCTCCAACGGCAATGCCCACATCACAACCTCGCTCCAAGGCTATTAAAAAATTGTTTCTATGACTCCCTTCACCAGAACCTGCAGTTTATGGTGGATAACGCAGCCGGAGGGGATATAGGGGCTAAAACAGCTGAAGAGATAATTGTGATCTACGAGACGATGAGTGCCAATTCGTCTCAGAAAAGTATCAGAGGGAAGAGGTCCATAGTGAACGAGGTCGGACCGGGCAATAATGTCATGGCCCAGCAGTTAGCCGAGCTCACGGAGCAGATGCGGCTACTAAATGCAAGAGGAGCTTCACCGGTTCAGACTATGGCTGTGAATGCGTGCGGCGCATGTGGAGTTCAGGGAAACAGTTCCGAGGTGTGCCCTATGGCTCTCGAGCCAAATTACGAAGGGCAAGGAGCTGAGGTTAATGTTGTGCAAGGATATCAGAATCGGCCCGGAAATGACCCGTACTCAAATACGTACAACCCCGGGTGGAGAAACCACCCAAGCTTCTCCTGGTCTAACAACAACTCCCAGCAGCCGCCTCAACCTAACTTTGTCCCCCATCAACAGCAACACAGGGGACAAATGTTAAGGTTGCCAGCGCCAGAAATCGGACCGAGCTTGTCAAACTCAGATGAGAAGCTGGATAAGATCCTCCAGTTTCTGGCCGACAACCAGCAACGAACCATGAACAATGAGGCTTCCATTAAACGCCTCGAGACGCAAATGGGCCAGATGGCCACACGGGTTGGGAGCATCGAGGCTGATATGAACAAAGGGAAACTACTGAGTCAGCCAGAGCAAGTGAATGCGGTGACCGTGATAATGCCCGAGCCTGAGGGCCTGAAAGAGCTCATACAAATGGAAGAAACCCTAGTGGCACCATCACTCGAGCCTACTTTACACAGATTTCTGACCCCTACAGATCGAAAATTCCCTTCCCAAGTCAACTGTTGGAGGAGAAGGATCGAACTATGATTCGGGACCTTCATGCGATGTTGGCCAAGGCCAATGTCGACTTATCTCCTCCCGATGTGTTGAAGAAAGTTCCAGCTTATGCACGATTCTTCAAGGAAGTGGCCACGAATAAGAAGAGGGTTGAGAATGGTGAGGAAGTGATTATCTGTGAGGCGGCTAGTGTTTTCCAGCATGACTTGCCGAAGAAAGTAAAGGATTCCGGGGGCTTTGTGATCACTATGGCCTTCAGGAATGGGGAAGAGCCATCGGGATTGCTTGACCTTGGAGCAGGCATTAACCTCATGCCACTTGCAGTTTACCACCGACTCGGGCTAGAAAACTTGAAGCCGTCGACCAGAAGGGATTGTGGAGGATGTGCTCGTACGAGTAGGAAAGTTGATAGTCCCCGTGGACTTCGTAGTGCTTGATGTGGGGAACGTGGAAGAGAATGGGAAGCAGCACTCCATTCTCCTTGGACGACCATTCATGGCGACGAATGATACTGTTATCGATGTGAGGAAAGGGACGGCGAGCATGGCAGTGTTAGACGAGTCCATCACCATTTCTATTCGTGAGACCCAAACTGAGCCGCGGGCGAATTTGGTGGAAGAATGCATGTCCATTCGGGCTATAGAGCAGATTGTTGATGAAGCGTGTGAGAGAGCTTACGCGAAGAGGTCGTTACAGAATCGAGCTTTTGTTGAGAAAGTATGCCGTACTGACCGCCACACTACACCACCCCAGCCGAGTTCTAGAGAGTTGCCACGATCCCAATGGGGCGAGAGATTTGAGCTGATGGAGGCCCACCGTTGTTCGGGGCCTGACTACCTCCACCCTCCACCCGCACCACCGGATTCACAGTGACTAGTCTAGTCACTGTGCCTTGTACGTTTGTACTTTTCCTTTCTCTTTATTTCCATTTTCGGTTAGTTTTTCTGTCTTTCGTGTTGGTTTATTATATGGGTAAACTTTCCTTGCACTGATGATCGACAATGGGGACATTGTTCGGTTTTAAGTGTGGGGGAGTTTTTACCAGATTACGTGGCTATGTAGTTGACCAGGTCTAGTTTTTATTTCTATGATTGTTTTTTTATTTCTAGGATTTTTTTTGCTTTTCTCTTGCTTTTATGGACCGGTATACTTTGAAGGATTATTTGTTTGTGTTTTTCTGAGCTTGGACTTTGTGTATCGTAAGACTACTTGATGATTGATTGATTGGGTCAAGTAGTTGTGATGATGAGAATGAGTGGCATATCTTGATGAATTGGCTTGGTTGTTCTGTTGACAGTTATTTTACCTTGTGAGGTTTGAGCCATGTTCATTTCTTTTCTCGTGAGACATTGGTCAGAATCATGGTCAGTTAGAATTTGCCTTGAGTCTGCTTAGAAATGAAGTAATTGGATCCGTGAATGTGAATATGATTGAGGCATTCTTTGTATTTCCCTTCCCTTTTCTTTTTCTAAAAATAATTTTCACTAGTCACCCCTTTTGAGCCTTACTGATTTTCTTTTTCTTATAACCTCGTGACGATGATATTGCGGAGTTGCGTGTGGAGACTGAGAGGTGATTCGTGTTTGTATATATAAAAAAAAAATATATCAAATATATTTTGAGAAAAGACATGAATTGGCTCTATAGTTTTTATATATTAAAAAAAAAAAAAAAAAAAAAGAGAAACCGAATGGATTACGTTAAATGTCCAAAGGTTCTCACACAAAAAAAAGGTGAATAAATTGGGTAGTAGGTTGATTTTGGAGTAGTGGGAGGAACCGGTTGGTGTCAGCAACCAGAGGAATTCATGTTTATGGTTATCTGATTGAGTGGAGTTGATTTTTATTTAGCCAGTTAGCTTATATTATCCTACCCTATCTAAAGAGCCTACGTTACAACCCTTAAAGCCCTCTTGATTCATGGTTTCACGAATTTGATTGTTTTAGAGTAGGAGTTAGACGATAGTCAAATTTATGATTGATTCGACTGATGACCAATTTGAGTGTACCCAGTTGATATTTGAGAAAGAAATTGAGTGAGGCATATAGGATACACTTCTGTACTCGAGAGTTTATGTCATTCAAAATGGCCAAGTTAATAGTTGAGGTATGCTCTTGTGATCATTTGAATTCTTCTTGACTTGATTGATTGATTTGAGATTAGTCTTGCTTGAACCGTTGTCCTTGCTCATTTGTTTATTTTCCTTTTCTTTTTTTTCCTTTCTTTTTGTTCGGGACGAACAAAGGTCTTAGTGTGGGGGAGTTGTTTGTCCAATTTTTGTTGCTATTTTTGTTTATGTTTTGCGTGTATTTTCCCCCGTTTTAGGTCGTTTCTTAGGTGTTACTGGTCCGTCTAGTCATTTCTCGTGTTTTACCTTTATTTTGATGTGTTTAGTATTTTCTTTGCTTTTATCTCTATTTTCCTTGTTTTTCGTTTTGTCTTCCGGTTTTGGTGTTTCAGGTTGTTTCGGTTCCCAAGTGTTTCGTTCAATTCGTGCCACCAAACAACAAAGGATTGACTTTCTAGCTCGGGAAAGACCCGAGAGATGTTAGCCTAGAGTCCACGAGCCCGAAAAACTAAAAATCGGAAGCTGCCCAGACCCTAGCGCCGCTAAGGGGTTAGCGGCGCTAAGGGTGTGAAAACTAGCGGCGGTTTGGCCTTAGCGAGGAGGTAGCGACGTCATAGGCTTTATTTTAGCAAAAATGGGGTTAGCGGCGCTAAGGGTTAGCGCTGCTAAGGTCTGTTTTCAGCATATGCGTTTTTTATGGAATTTCGAATAAAGGGGTTTAAGGGATCGAGCCTTAAGCGTTTTTTATCATTCTCAGACTTGTTCTTTCGTACTTTTTGACATTAGAAACATTTTCTTTTCAATTTTCACTTGGGATTCATTGGATTTTTGCTTGGATTTGGGTTTTGGAGATTGTGGCGCTCCAAAACAAACACGATTTGGCTTGTATTTTGATTTCATACTTGACTTGGATTATTCGTTATTTCCTTTCATTTAATTATGGATGTGAATTATTGCTTTGAATCTATTGTTGAGATTGATATGAATATGTGTGGCTAAATCATTCCATTAGGGATAGGAGATATTTGTTTTGGTTCGATTGAGATTCATGAGCTTGTCTGTCGTTCAATCCATTCGAATTGTGCTTAATCTAGGGTTAGATGCTTGATCTACATCTTAATCTAATTAATCGATTTGTAGAACCGGAAGGGGAGAAATTGATTGATATTGGCTTTTTTGGAATATGCATATTCGTTAATGTATTGCCTATGTGTTAAGTGTGTCAACTATCGATTTGTTCATGTTTGCTCTCTTGTTACGAGATGTTATTGAGAAGGAACCTCTAAGCACGTAGGTTATTTGATTCCTTAACCGAGCGACTGTGTGCTTATTGAGTGCGTGAGAACCATAAACGAATATCTCTGATTCCCTAAATCTCCAACCATTGTCTGAATTTCGTGAATTTGAAGTGTGTTTTGCTTATTTTCAGAATTTGTAGTTGCTAATTGAAACCATAATTATTGAATTAGAGTGTTTAGGAAATTAATTTCTCTTTTTTGTGATTGAATATACGTACGAAATAATCCGGCTAACCTTCCATTAGATATGACCCGGGAATTGAATCTTTTGGTTTAACTCAGGTAAAATAAACTACAACAGTCGAGGTTTGATTGTCGGCAGCTCCTAGATGTTTACGGGGTTTAATATATATTTATTTTTCACCTCAGCTTACCTCGAATCTTCTGTTGTATGACCCGACATCTTCTTTATTTGTCTTAGCGGACAACGATTTCGAAGGTATCTCGATTGGAATGTGTGTTTCTCATTATCCCTAATCCCAAGAGATGTGATGTATTGATAGTCTACAATAGGGATCCTAAAGAGGTTCTAAATATGGGCTTTCCAAGTTTGGGCCTAACTGTGGGCCGAGCCCACTCTACTCAAACTTGAATAATATATCAGTCAACTAAAGTAATATTATTGCATTTCCCGTTTAGTGCCAAAATTACATTTGAGGCTCAATAATAATTATCTGATTTACCTCATGTGTTTAAGATATAATGTCCGTTAATTAATTTAGTTACTGACAATATAATTAATTGACTTCTTGAACCGAGTCTCGTACCACTCAAATCTTTGTTATTATGTCGGAATATATGACAAGTATAAAATATTTGGTTCATTTGATTGAAATTTTTTTACTTAAGGTAATAAAAAAAAAATCCTTCATATATTTTTGAATTAATTTATTAACAAATACAAAAGGTGAACGGAATTTTATTTTTTTTTTATTTTAATATAATCACAATGGTCGTAATATTAATATAGGTATATATTGTTATTATTATTTCAGACTTTAAATCTTATATAAAACGGATGCATTTTTTATAATTAGACATGTTCTTAAGCAATTCTGAAGCTATAAAATGTATTTTATATGAATTTTTTTTATTATACCTACAAATATTGCAATAGTAATTTGCAATCAATCAATTTAATATATATATATACACACACACACACACACACATATATATATATATATAAATATATAAATTTAGAATTATTAAATGACTGGTTACGACCATACTAATTAACTAGCATTTAATCTTGTGCACATTCACAGATGCAAATGAAAATTTATGAGCAATGCTATATATAATATCCCTCTCAGTTATTAATGATGTTTCAGTTATTGTTCGAAGAACTAAGTAATTTCGAGGCCAAGATAGTCAGTTATCGGTTCGAAATTAAGAGTTTTTCAAGGAAACAAGCCACACGAGTCGTGTGAACACGAGTCGTGTGGGAAGAGGAGATGATGAAAGTTAGCCTCGACTTTTTCACACGAGTCGTGTGACAAGCCACACGAGTCGTGTGGAGCCACACGAGTCGTGTGACTTAGCCACACGAGTCGTGTGAGGTCACACGAGTCGTGTGACATGCCACACGAGTCGTGTTGCCGACAGTAAGGTTTGATCATTGAGAATCCGATTGTGATCTCAACCAGAGGCTATTTTTTATGATTAATTATGTTTTGATAAGAATACAAGTTAATCATAAAATAGTTTATGATTAATTAAGTTTATACGTTTAAATTGTTTATTTTGTTCATTTCTTCACTCCATTATGATATCTTGCCAATTTGTGCCTATAAATAGAGGCCTAAAAATCAGATTTCTTACACCAAAGATAAGTACCAAAAGTTATATAAGATTGTAAGAGAGATAAGTAGTATAAATTGTGGAGAAGTGAAAAAAATTGAAGTAAAGAATCAAGTTTTTACTCTAGCAAGAAGGATGTAATTTACTTATTTTAAAGTTTCATACTTAAGTTCATGCTGTGATGATGAGTTTACATGTTTATGAGTATGTATATCATGATTTAGAAGTTGAGTTTATAATTGATACAAAGAGTTAAAGTTGTTAAAGATCAATTATATGATATATGTACTTGATGTGATAAGATGTTGGATTGCATGAGATTTTCATAAAGATATGAATAAGCTGGAAAAGTATGATTTAGATAAGTAATTCTTATGTAAAAGAAGAGTACATGAGAACAAGAATTAAGTTATTGGCATAGTATAACTTAAGTTATGAATTTTTGAAGATGAATATGCAAGATGAACTTTATGTTCACTATGACTTTAAATTCTAATAACTTGATGTATATACATGCTAAAATTATGAAATTTTTATGACATGTCTAATTATGAGTTGAGATTATGACTGTTAAATTTCATGATTTGAAGATGAGAAATGAATGAGTTAAGATGACAAGATGGCATATATGTAAAGATGAGTATATATGCAAGAATATTCATGATATGTTCAAGTTGTTAAATTGAGATTTTTATGATCAATTCTCATATAAGTGATGAGCAATTTGACAAAGTTTTAGTTTAATATGTGGAGTATACAATTTTATAAAAATTGTATTAAGTATGACATATTAATATCATGATTAAATGTTATGATTAAAAGATGAGTATGCTTGAGTTTATTTTCACTTTCAAGTTATATAAGTGAAAAATAATTATAAGCAAATATCTAAGATTTGGGGAATACGATATATGATGAGTTAAGTAATAGATTGAGTAAAAGTTCAAGAAAAGTTAATTTGAGAAAAAGTATGACTATTGAAATTTCTATAAGATTTGGATGAGTTGTCCGAAAGAATTGAGTATACGAGCATAGTACTTAGTATATTTATTTATATATTTTTATGTAGCTTGAGGAGTTTGCTACTCGAGAACAATACTTACGATTTTTCAAAAGACGAAAGGTGGGGACCCAGACTGGGTATTACATTGAGTATAATATTGGTATCATGTCCGAGGTATGTAAAAGTTTAAGTTTATACGCTTGGGATGAGGAGGCATTTAGTTGTCTCAGAGTATATCCTAAGTTCTAATGGAGGCCGTTTGAGTTGCCTTGAGAAATATCCATTAAATTGTGCACAAGTATCCGATCAGATATCGGCCAGCTGAAGTTTAAGTTACTGGAAAAGAATTTAAGTCCAGTTATATACCGGAGATCATGATATTGTATTGTTATTGCTGTTTACTTTAGTATGGGTGTTTTCGGGGTACAAGAGGATCAGTACTCACCCCCATTATGTTTTTCAGGTAACAGGGTAGGGCCGGAGGTGTGAGCTCGAGAAGTGGTGGTGGTGGTCGTGCATTTCATTCAATGGACATTTATGAAGTATTTGATATGTTTGTATAATAAATTACGCTTTCAATTATTTCCGCTATGCAGTTTAAGTATTGAACTTGCATTTTAATAAATTTATGATTTCAAGTTTTTATCATTTCGAGAAGTATGAATATGGTATAGTTAAATGCAAGTTTAAAGGAAATCTGTTTCTTTATGTCTAAAAGAAGTATTAGACAAATTTTAAAGATAAACGGATTTTCAAGAAGATAAGGTTGAGTAGCATCCCGAGTTATTCGCAAAATATTTCGAAAGAGTTATAAATATTTTTGAAGTAAAAGTTGCGAAAAAGTTACTCTGATAAGCGGGGTGTTACACTATAGGTACATATTAGTGTATATAGAGGTGTACATAACACTCACATGGAGTGGGTCCTATCAAAAATAAAAAATCAACTGGACCAAACTCCATGTGAGTGTTATGTACATCTCTATGTACATTTATTATGTACTTGTAGCATTTTTCAAAATTTATATGTTATAATTGTGTATATAATATTTACAATCTCAAGTTAGATAATGGGCATCACATTTTATAATTTTTATCATTAATAAAAATATACACTATAAATATAAATTAATTGATTTAAATATTAATCTTTATTGATTGCAATAGTGTATTTTTTGCGTTTTTGACTAATTGCGACTAATTAATTAGATACAATAATATTAAAATTATTGTCATAGCAATAGTGTAAGGAACTTTAAGGATTTAGTGATGACATAAAACATAGTTAACTAATTAAACTTAATTAATTGGATGAAAAAAAAGAAATAATATTTTTAAATAAATAATTAAAAAAAAATAGAATGGAATATCATTTAATGTGGGTATATAACGCCCCGTTATTTTTAGAAAAAAAATACTGAAATTTTCCAAAAATCAGAGTTAAATTTTTCACAATTCATTTTACAATTTAAAATCGATTAACTGGCATTACTATATCCAAAATTGAAATATTAGCTTAAGTCTCAACTCAATCCATTGGGAATAAAACATCCCAAATCAACAGTTAATCACATTTTCAAACCAGATATGACATGGCATACTCATCAATAAGTCTGGAAAATAATATCATAATAAATAGTTCAAAACCAAAAATTCAAGTCATGCATATCCATTCAATTCATAATCGAAACCTATTCCCCAAAACAATCATATAAGTCTAGCAAAATGATAACAGTAAGCGGAAGCATAAAAGCAGTTCATAATAACAGATAATAATGACCCCACTCGCCCGTCTTGTGCCACGGCCACCAGCTCAACCTGAAAAGGCAGAAAATAATGGGGGTGAGCAAACAACAAGCCCACCATGAGAATACCATGCAGTATATTCAATATAATGACTTAAAATACCATGCAGTATATTCAATATAATGACTTAAAATCATAATCGCAGCATGGACACGAATCACTACGTCTACCTCCTATACAACCATACTATCTCATGTGTACACACAGCTCCTGACGGCATAACCCCTCGTCGGGAACTAACCATTGGCATAACCCATCAGTGGGAGTAGTACTCAAAAGGAACAATAATAGAATGCCGTCGGCATAACCCATCAGCATGTGAAACACGCATAGTCTAGTGGTGCACATGCATACATTGATTATCAAGCCAAACAATTATAAATAATAGCGACATGGTAAAGTTTATCAACACCCACAATGTAGCGCCTCGTTTATTTATGAATAATTTGGGATTTATTTATTTATTTATTATTATAATAATCATCTAAATGTTTAATTTTTTAAATGCTTATTATTATTAATATTATTAATGTGTGTAATTATAAATAAATATTATTCCGGCTATTTTATTTTACGATCGAACCGAGATAATTTCGGGCTAAGTCGAGCCCGTAAAATAGCAATAAAGCGAGCCTAAGAGCCGAACTATTTTTCTCGAACCCGCGTGCGCAAACCGGCCCAAGAGCCGAACCGGTTTTCCCTTAACCCGACCCGGTCCACCCATGAGTGTGTGTGTGTGTGTGTGTGTCTTGGAGATCAAGGAAGGATTAACCCTAATCTTCTATATCTCTCTCTTTTCTCTCGACAGAACATAACACACGCATGCAGCTTTTTTCTTTTGTTTTCTTTCAAAAATCTCATCGCCCTCTCTAAACTCCTCGCCATCTTTTGATTTTCTCAACAGAAGAAGAGATAAAGCTCGTCACTCTCATCTCCCTCCGTCTCTTTTCTTTTACCGATCACGCACTTTTCCTCATCATCATCCTCACGCCACCATCGTCGCCGCCAGCAGAATCCGTGATGACCACCATCTGCAGCAACCCCGCGAAGTTTTTTCGGCGAGCCCTTCTTCCTCCCGAGACCCCAACAGCGTCTTCCTTGCCGTGAGGAACACCTCTGACGTCCGCGATCAACAGCCAACCGACGCTGCCCTACTCAGTCCGCGGTCGTCGTTGCTCCTCCTCGCCGTGAGAAGTCGTCCTCAGCCGCGACTCGCCGTGAGCCAACAACAACTTCGCAGCAACCCCAGACATGCCGCTACACCTACTTCGCGAGTCGAGCGCAGCCGCTGAGCGCCGCCACTAGTCGCCGCGTGTTAGTCAACGCCCCGTTTCGTTCCTTCGTCCCGTTTTTCGAACGTTTCTCGAGAACGGTACCTAGGCTCCAACCCCGTCTCGTTTATTTTTGTGTTATGTATTATTGTGAATTGATATATGTTATCAAATCGAAAATACGTAACAAAACAAGTGAAATCGTAAATTTATTGTCATATCGTGTTTAATAAGACTGTGGACCTCGGACAATGTATTTTCGATATATAAAATGTTTAAGTCTTAAATAATTCATATCGAGGCTTGCTTAATATATAATTTACGTGATTTCGATGTTATGTGTTGTATTTAAGTTGTTAAAAAGGCATGAAAACCTGAATTTTGAGCCTCAGTTGTGCTCGGTTTTTGCCGATCAAGAAGCTGTTTCTTGGACAAGTGTTCTTCTTGAGTTTTGTATTGCTTTGAGTTAGGTTTCAGTGAGTTTTGAAATTTTGTGATTTAGAGTTGAAATGGATTTTATATGAATTTTCAAAGTTAGACAAGCATGCAGTTTTTATAAACTCGGACAGAAACTTTGACCTTAGTTCATGGCGGTTTTTTATGACCTTAACGTGCCTTCATGAAAATGTGTTCTTCATGACAAATGTAGTATATGCTGTAATCTGCCTGTACAAATTGGAATTATACAATTTGGAGTTTATGTTGATTTTATATGAATTTTCGAAGTTGGATTATTACCCAGAATTTTGAAGCAGTGGCTGTGTATATGCATAGAATGTATGCTCTAAATTGATAGCTTTAACGTGATTATATACAAAATTGCTACTGATGACATTTGTAGCTTTACTTGTGTAGTTTTTGCAGGTTTTGAGTTTGTATGATTTGGAGTTTTATAACTTGAGTTATTGTTGTTTTACTGAAGTGTTGTAAGTTGTTCATTTTCATTTCTGGACTGCAGCTATGTTTTGTGTTGTTGTTGAATTATCTATGTGACGATGTCAGATTTTGCTAAAGATGTCTTCATAAAAATTGTAGATTTATTTCTTATCTTTCTATGAGTACCTGATTCATATTCTTAGCATGAATATAGCAGTTATCCTCAAAATGCTGCCACCCTGTTTGAATGTATTGACTGCAACCTTATGTTATATGTTTGCTGATTTATCATGTAGATAATGACCTCTTCTGATTTTAAGTTGTTCTTGAGAGTTGTAGATTTATGTCTTAGGAATCACATGCCACTGGTTTCATGTTGTTACGATGTATGTGCTGCTAGATGTGTTCATTTGAAAATCGCTGCGCATATCATGTTTTACAAAATCATTAGTTTGATTCCGAGAATGGCACGCACCATCGAAATGCACGATTATATGACCTAAGTGATTTATTTCTTGATCCATGAAGTATGTTTGATCCTTAAATTTCCTTAGAGTTAAAAGTTAAGCAAGCCAAGATATCCAACAACCAAAAAGACTTAAACCAAAAATGTTTTCAATGTAGCCGAGCAAGGCGAAGCCAAGCGAGCTAGTTTTCAAAGTTTATGTATATGTATAAGACTAGCGAGTATAAGTTAAGCCTTGAAAAGATTCTAAGACAATCCCCAACGAATGTAGGTAATTGAGGAGTCAAGCCTCGACCTACGCCATTTGCTTGTCAAGTTATTTCAATCCGGAAATCCAGGTGGGTTAGTTATTCTAAAATACCTGTGCTTATGTGTTTTGTTTAAATGTGTTAAACCAGTATGATCTATGTATGCATGTGAGCATGTAGTCTATTGATAGTCATCGGTACGGTTGTTCCCGTAGATACGGTTACCCTTACGAGGTAAATCTCCTTAAGTCCTTTAGATAAGGTCGTGTCCTTACGTGGCACGCACTCCCGCGTCATAGATATGGCAAGCTTGAGCGTAGATGTGCACATGAGTGAGCCATAGCTATGGCAAGAGTCATTGATGTGACTAGAGATGAGACATGATTTGTTATTGTTTATGTTCATGCTGCGACCATACCATCTTAACATATTATGAGTTGTTCATATGCATAGTGTGAGTACAATATTTTGCAACTGTACTCACTCCTACCTGCTCTTCACGGATACAGGTTAAGCAGTTGGCCAGTGACGAGGCAAGGCGAGTGGGTGGTCTTGTTTTTATGATTATTAATTATTTCTGCATTTATGAACTGATGCTAGTTATTGGAGCTTGTTTAAATTGGTTTGGCTTGATAAGTATTGGTCGGATTTGAACCTTGAATTATGTTTTGATTTCGTGGTTGGAAACTTAATGTATGTTGGTATTTTCGATTAATAGTTCTTAGTAGTTAAGTAGCGCCCACTGAGTTTTAAATAAATTGAGATTTGCGAAAAATTTATTGTGATTTTTTTTTTTTAAAATTCGATAAATCTTTCAAAATAAAGTGGGGCGTTACACACAAGCTGCAGCCAATTCCACAGAAAAACTGCTCGCGCAGTGTTCGTATTCCAAATGTAACTTTTTATATAAAACTGATATTCAAATGATTTTGATGCCCTTGGAAGCATAAGAGACAGACCTATAAATCATGTTTAGACTTCAAAAATTTTCGACTTAAGGAAGATGACCTAAACAACAAGGAACTAACAGCTTTGTATGATTTTGATTAATAACAAAACTGAGTGCGCGATGATCAAACTTTTGACATAATTTTGAATATTAAATTATAAACACTCGATTCTTTTTCCTCATGAAAGATAACAGATTGAACTACAATTTATATGAAGACTTTAGAAAGAGACGACAAGGTTTTAGTGTTCAAAAATAGCAAGGAATAAACCATGACTAAGGCCTACAGGCTCGGTGGTCGATTCTAGTGTTGGGTCGTTGAAGAGCTTATTGGAGACTTTGGTGTCAGTGGCAGGTTGATGGAGTTTATTCGGAGCAATTCAAGGAGTTTATTTGCAGACCTCGATGGCAGGTCAATAAACTTTATTGATTTTGGGTGTGTCGAATTTATTTTTGGACCTCAATGGCAGGTCAATGGAGCTCATTTGATGCAATTCATGGAGATTATTTGAGTACCTCCGTGACAGGTCGATGATTTTTACTTCATTTTGGTTCTGTCGAATTTATTTTTCGACCTCAGTGGCAGGTCGATGTAGTTCATTTGGTACAATTCACGGAGATTATTCGAGTACCTCGGTGACATGTCGATGATTTTTACTTGATTTTGGTTTTGTCGAATTTATTTTTTGACCTCAGTGGCAGGTCGATGTAGTTCATTTGATGCAATTCATGGAGATTATTCGAGTACCTCAGTGACAGGTCGATGATTCTTACTTGATTTTGATTCTGTCAAATTTGTTTTTCGACCCAGTGGCAGGTCGATGGAGTTCATTTGGTGCAATTCATGGAGATTATTCGAGGACCTCGGTGGCAGGTCGATGGTTTTTACATGATTGTGGTTTTGCGAAATTTATTTTTCGACCTCAGTGACAGGTCGATGGAGTTCATTTGGAGGACCTCAGTGGCAGGCCGATGGTTTATTATTTGATTCGATTTTTGTTGAATTTATTTTTTGACCCAGTGGTAGGTCAACGAAGTTCACTTGGAGCAGTTCACAGAGTCAGGTTATTTAGGTTGATGGTTTTATTTGGTTTTGTCGAATTCGGCTTTCGACTTCAGTTTGGCGTCAGGACATTCAGTTTTCAAGAGGATAAATAGGAGGGTTGGATTTTAAATTTTGAACTAAGGGGCGATGATAGGACGAGGTGGTAGAAAAGGTTTATCTTTGAGTGAAGAGAGCTCGAACATTATGGCCGGGAAACAACATACGTGAGTTCAAATTTTCAAATTCAAGACTTCGGGGAGAGATCGAAAAAATCTATGAAAGTATCATGGAATTCCAAGTAAGCAGGTTGAGAGATACCAAATCAAGGTCGAGACTGCAAAATGAAGAGCAAAAGAATCTACTCTAGGAATCAAGGTTTGACACCAGTGGCGGGTCACTCAAATTTTGACCTCATTGGTCGTTCGTCTTTTGGCGTTCGACCCCAGTGGCAGGTCCCTCGATTTTCGACCTCAGTGGTCGTTCGGCTTTTGGTGTTCGACCCCAGTGGCGGGTCACTCAATTTTCGACCTCATTGGTCATTCAGCTTTCGGTGTTCGACCCAAGCGACGAGTCATTCAGTTTTCGACCCCAGTGGCGGGTCACTGGTTTTTCAACCTCAGTGGTCATTCGATGTTCGACCTCAGAGGCAGATCTTTCGGTGTTCGACCTCTGTTTGTCCCATTTTTGTTATGTTTTTCGTGCTTATTCTATCTTTCTTTTTCCCCCATTTTAGGTTATTTCTTTCATTTTTAGTTCGTTTAGTGTTCGATTATGTGTTTTCTCTTTATTTGAGTCTTTGTGAGTTGTTCGTGTATTTTTTTTCCCGTTTTATGTTTCGTATTGTGTCGTTTTTCTTATGGTAGGTCGGGGGTCGAGCGAGTTCCCTTTCCAAGAAAAGTTAGTTTGAAGACATAAATGAATAAAGGAGTTCGTGGGCGACACATAGCAAAAAACGAAAGTCAATTCCGAGTACGGATAAGCGTTTACGAGCCCGAACAAGGAATCCAAGAGTACTCGTCGCGGGCCGCGGGATGTGGTCGCGGCCGCGGGATGTGGTCGCGAGCGGCGAGCAATGTCGCGGGGCGCGAGTCAGAATACCAATTTTCCTGCTTCCCGAAGTCGCGGCCGCGAGATTACCTTCGTCGCGGGCCGCGGAGCATGTCGTGGCCGCGAGATCTTATAGTCGCGGGCCGCGAGTTCCTCCGCGGCCGCGAGTCCTGCAGTTTGCTGAAATTATGGCTTTTTCTCCCTCTTTTCCTCCTTAGTGGTGATAATGGCGAATTTTGAGCATGTTTTTGGGCACTTACATCTGAATTTTGGGGGTTAAACACTATGAATACACCTCCATTACAATGTATAATCATCAAACTCTTTATTTCATAATTTACTTCAAGAATTTTCTTCATTTTTCCTAAGTTTATTCTAAGTTTGTATTGTGGTTTGTATTGAAGACATTGTTGGGATTGTATTAAGTTTGCATTTGTGCTTGTGGATTTCTCATTACAAGTAAGTTATCTACTTCATTTTATCTATGTTAAAGATGGCTTGTTTTAATATGAATGATTATGTTAAACTTATCATGAACAACTAAATCCTCTAACTATGGTTAGGGGATAATCATTTCGGTACGTTTTTACCTATGTGTATATCAATTACTAAATCTCTACGAGCTTTACTTATTTCATGATTGAATGCTTGATCATCATTTTAATCTAAACAATCGATTTCAAAACCGATAGGGGCGAAATTGGTAGAACTTGGCTCGTTTAGAATAGACATGTTCGGAAACGTATTGTCTATGTGTTAGTTAACTCGTCAACTTACTCATTGATGTTTTTTCGCATATTACGAAAGTTAGTGAGGAAAAACCGCTAAATAAGTTAGTTGATTGAGCTTCTTAATCGAGTAATTGATATCCGTCAATTTTATGTAAAACTGAAAAAGATTGTCCCCGATACCCTAGTTATTTACATTCCTTTGAATTATCTTCATCTTGCTAATTTATATCTCTTTGAATTATTTTCAATAGTATAATTTTAAATTGTTCTAGTTAAGAATTATTAAGTAAAAAAAAAAATCCAATCAACCACTTGAATTAGAATGTTTAGAATTATTTTCGTTTTTGTGATCGAATAAACGTACAAAATAGTCCGGCTAATCTTCCTTGAGAACACGACCCGGTGTTTGAATCTTTTGGTTCTACTCCGGTAAAATAAACTACAACAAAATGGCGCCGTTGCCGGGGAAGGTTTAGGAATTATTTCGTGCGTATATTCATTTGTTTTCATGTTTCGCTTAATTCTTGTGATTTTCTTGTTGTTGTGTTTCTCTTATTTCTTGTTCTATTTTTCCGAGTAGTAGTAATATTTTCGGTACGATTGTCCTTAGCTCTTTTTCGTTAACGGGTGCTCGTAACGCATTGTTGTTTTTGTATGCGTACTAGGAGTGGACGTGCACTCATTCCGAGCAACAAGTCCATCAACGACGATCTACGAGAATTGTTTGCCAACCTTTCTCTCGAACCATCAAATTCCGACAAGCAAGGCGACATGGCCCGACACGAAGAAGAGGAAGTAAACAACCCCCCACGATATCTTCTCCGGGACTTAGCCCAACCGGTGATTGGCCCTGTGACTTCATGCATTCGATTGGGACCGGCGGCTCGAAATTACGAGCTTAAGACGATCCACTATAACCAACTCCCATCCTTCATGGGCTACCCAACGAAGATCCGCTCCATTTCATCCGCGAATTTTACAACGTCCTTCAAACCTTTCCACTCCACGGGCTCAACGAAGACCAATTGAAGATGCGGTGTTTTCCCGAAACACTCAAAGACCGAGCTAAGGCTTGGTTTATGACGCTTGCTCCCGATTCCCTCACTACTTGGGGGCAAGTGTATTCAAAGTTCATCAGGAGATACTATTCCCATCAAAAGACTCAAGAGCTCCGATCACAAATCGTCTCCTTCGCCCAACAACCCAACAAGCCACTCCACGAGGCGTGGGAACGCTTCAAGGACCTCCAGAGGCAGTGCCCACACCACAACTTTCCACGCGGTTTATTGGTTAGTAGCTTCTACGACTCTCTCCACCAAAACCTTCAATACATGGTGGACAATGCGGCCGGTGGAGATATCGGGGCAAAGACGGCCGAGGAGATGATGGAAATTTTTGAGACGATGAGTGCTAACTCGTCTCAAAAGAGCAGTCGAGGAAAGAAGATGATGGCGAATGAGGTGGCCCCGAAAAAGACATGATAGCCCACCAAATAGCCGAACTCACGGAGCAAATGCGGCTACTTAATGCAAGAAGTGTCCAACCAACACAAACTATGGCAGTGGAAGCTTGCGGAACATGTGGAGGCCACGGGCACCGATCCAAGGTGTGCCCGGCGGCCTTCGACCAATATGCGATGCCAACGCTCTCCAAGGGTACCAAAACCGACCGGCCAACGACCCTTACTCAAACACCTACAACCCGGGGTGGAGAAATCACCCCAACTTTTCGTGGTCCAACAACAACAACACCCAACAACCCCGACCAAATTACATGCAACAACAAAACCGTCCCAACTTCATTCCACAACAACACATGAGACCAAATCTCCCTCCGCAACAACAGCAACAAAGGGGCCCTATGGGAGGGATGCAAACGCAAGGGGCCGGCTCTAGCTCGCTCACCCAAGACAACAAACTAGATAAAATCCTCCAATTCATGACGAACCAGGAGTCAACTGTTAAGCGTTTGGAGACGCAAATTGGCAACTCGCCTCGAGAGTTGGAAACTTGGAGGCCGAATCCGACAAAGGGAAGCTCCCTAGCCAACCCGAGCAAGCTAAGGCGATCACCGTATTGCGGAGCGGGAAAGTGGTCGACAACCACGTCAAAATGCCCGAGTCGAAGAACCTCACATCAACCAACCAAACCAAGGATGCGGAAAATGATGTCGAGAAGAGCACACAGACCGACACGAGAAAATCGGTGGAAGGTCCGAATTTACACAAATCATCAAATCCATTCAAACCAAGTCCTTTCAAACTGAACATTCCCTTCCCAAGCCGACTTCGAGATGATAGACAAGAGAAGCAATTCCGGGACCTTTACAACATGCTCTCGAAGGTTAATGTGAACTTGCCGCTTCTTGATGTTATCAAGAATATGCCGTCCTACGTCAAGTTTTTCAAGGACTTGGTGACGAAAAAGAGGAAATTCGAGGACGGAGAGAAGGTCGTGGTGTATGAGGCGGCAAGTGCGATGCACCAAGATCTACCAAAGAAGGAACGAGATCCCGGGGGCTTCGTGATAAAAATAGCCCTCAGGAATGGGAAAAAAGCTTCGGGGATGCTTGACCTCGGGGCTGGAATCAACCTCATGCCATTTTCAATTTTTCAAAGGCTCGGTCTCGGGGATTTGAGACCAACTCGTATGTGCCTCCAACTTGCCGACCGGTCCATTCGATATCCCAAGGAGTGGTGGAAGACGTGCTCGTACGTGTGGGAGAGCTCATTGTTCCCGTAGATTTTGTCATTCTAGATGTGGGAGACGTACAAAAAAAGGGAAGGATCACACCATCCTTCTCGGGCGACCATTCATGGCCACCACCAACACCCTCATCGACGTGAAGAACGGGACCCTCAAAATGACGGTCTTAGGCGAGTCCGTGTCTATCTCTGTCTGGGAAGCCTGTAATGCCCCATTTAATTGTGATTTATTTGAGAATTATTTATTATTATTATTATTATTATTATTATTATTATTATTATTATTATTATTATTATTATTATTACTATTATGGTGTTATTATTAATTATTGCTTGTAAATTTGAATGTCTAAATGTTATATGTCTAATTGCCAATTAATTGCTAATTGTATATTTTGATTTATAATATTAGTATTTTAAAAATAATGTACGTATTTAATTTATATTGTTCGTAGATTTGTTTATCTGTCGTGCGATCGATTTGAGCTGTCGAAATTAGTAATCGGAGAACCCGAGCCCGAGAACTGGATTTAATTTCGTGTGATTGAATCGGGCCCAAGAGCCGAATTTATTAATCGTGCGATTTAATCGAGCCCGAGACCGAATTATTTTGGCGAAACCGCGTGCAAATCGGCCCAACCGATCCGGCCTGTGAGTTGTTAAACCGCCCACTTGAACCGACCCGCCCAAGACCCACTTTATCCAATCTGTGCGTGTGAAATTCTTGTGGGTCAAGAATTTTTAAACCTAGTATTATATATATATATATATATATATATATATATAAATCTGTGTATCTATCTTTTTCCTTCCTCGTTTATTTTGAGTCGCGCAGCTTTTTTTTCCCATCTGAGATTTTCTATCGTCGCCCTCCAGACGCGATCTTTCCCTCACAGAAATCTCATCGCCTTCATCCCTTTCTCTCATCGTTGCTGATCACCATCCTTCCCATCCTCCCGACGAACTGAGCAGCGTATCAGGCCCTCCTCCCGCAACCAGCCGCGGCCCTCATCTCGTCATCATCCCCAGCAACTCGCCGTCGCCGTTGCTCCTCTTCCCGGTGAAGCCTTCACCGAGAAACCAGGCCGCTGCAACTCCTCCGCACTTCCGCAAATCAGAGCCCAATTCCGACAATCTTCCCTCCACGCGAAGCCTCTTCCTCTTCCACCGCGATCTGCAAGCTCTCCGTTCAAGTCGCCGTCGTGACCAGTCCTTTTTTTTCCGGCGAGTCTCTGTCCGCGATCTCTCTGGCGACCCTCTGCCCGTGTAACTCCCGGCGACCATCACGACAAGGACGACCCTGAGCCGTCGTCTCAACCGCTTCCCTCCCGCCTGCAAGTCTCCTCACGCCGCGAATGACGCCATCCTCGCGAAGCTCCGCCGTCGCGAGCTCTCTCCGTCGGTTGCTCTTCCTCGTAGCAGCAAGCCCCCGCCGCCGTGTCATAGCCGCAGCCGCTGCCTTCCTCCCACGTGAGTCGAGCAAAGCGGTCGGGCTTGTCGCCATTCGCCATCCTGTTTTTGCCGTCGAGCCCCGTTCGATCCTTCTCGCTCGTTTACCGAGAACGGTATCGATTCTCGACTTCTTGTTTATCTTACGTTATGATCATTGTGGTTGTTGTGTCTATCGGATTTGTGTGAATATATGAATGTACACGTCGATTTTGTGTGTTCATACATATATATGTTTATTGTGATGTTATAAATATTATATTATCGTGATTTTATGTCAAACTCGTCGATTCGTGCGAATCAAGTGAGAAATGAATATAAGTGATGAGTTTCTGTGGATTTAGGAACTCAGGATAGTTACGAACACAATGGCGTTGGCCTTGTGTCGATTGGAGGTGTATATTTGCCGTTATGATTTTTCGAAGTTTATAATGGCTGTTTTGAATGTAAAATTCACTATAAATTGAATACTGTGCCAATTGCCTTGACATTTTAGGTGGAGCTGTTTATGATGAAATTGTAGCTTGTGTAAAACTTTCGTGATTTTTAAAGACCTGTAGATATTTTTAAAAATTAAATTGATTTCTATCCAGATTCTTGTTAAATGCATAATTAATTGGGTACTGCTTCAATTTGGCTAATATTCGAGTATGTTGTGTTTCTAGCATGTTTATGTGTTGTGTAAAATTTTTAAAATGTTTGGACTAGGTTTGATAGGGTTAATAATTTATTTTGTATTTCTGCCCGAATTTGTTTTAATTGTGATAAATTGGTCAGAAGCTGAAAAATTCTAGTATTTGGTTGACATGCTCATTTTGTGATGTTTTGCATGGTGTATAAATATTGGAATTTTTGGAGATCAGTTAGGTTCATTTCTGATGGAAATTTGATAATTGGCTGAATGTTGTTTTAATTTTATAAATTCATATACTGAGTGTTAAAGGCTGATATTGTTATGTTTTGCTTTTCACATGCTGATGTTTCTTAGATAAAAATTTCATGGCCTGAATCATTCATTATCATGTTCATCTAATTTAAGCTCGTTTTTGTTGAAAAACTTGTTTGAATTTTATAAACTTGGGTTTAATGAGTTTGAGGTTGAAACTTGGTATTTCTACTAAATTCTGGGAGGTGAATTTTATGTAAAATTTTCAGAGCCTAACTCGTAGGTTTGATATAGCTTCTATTTCAAGTGTGAATTTGAGAAATTGTTTTTCTATATTTAAATTTGTTAAGTGTTGTTGACAAATGTGCCATGTATTTACTTGTGGCTCGTTTGTCTGTCTTTCACTTGCATTTATGTGAACTTGAATGTGTGGTTTGATCGAGTCCAAGTCCTAGAGTTCCCATATCCACAGAACTTCACGAACCACTTGGTCGACTCGAGTTCGGCTAAGTCAATTTGTGAACTTTCTACTTAGGTCTAGATTAAAGTGTTAACTTTAGTATCTGGACTTATGTAGGTGTCTAGAGGTGTTGCCCTCGCCTCATTTTGAGATTTGTGATTTGAGCTGTTGCTGCAATTAGGTGGGTACATTTATGATGTATTCCATATTTATCGCACTTCTAATTTCGTGTAATGTTTTCTTTTGAAAATTTTTGTATGCATGAGAACTCTAGTCTAAGTGTCCCGAACGATAGTGCCTTTGATGAATGCGAAAGCAGTGGTAGTCCCCTGCCCGTTGTATCCGAGAGGTGGACGCCCGAATCCGTGTAGAGCGGAGGGGTGATTCAACTTCACTGTCTCCTGGAAAGGATCCCATGTACCGTCGTATCCGGGGGTGGGAAGGTTTCCAGTTACAGCCATGCCGTCGTATCCGGAAGGTTGTTGTATGTATATAGGAGGTTTGCGATAGGGCCGGGTAGGTGGTTTAGGCTATGAATTCTATGCATACCGGTATTGATATTGTACACTGCGATTACTTGTTTGTATAATTATTATACGGAATAATCGTGCGATAATGGTGAGCTTGTTGGTTGCTCACCCCCATTATTTTCCTTGTTGTGTTTTCTCTTCCTTTGATTTAGGTTGAGACGAGCTGGAGGCGGTGGCGTAGGACGAGCGAGATGGTGGTCAAAATGTGATGATATCTTATGCTTCCGCATGAACTTGCTATTTATTTATTTGCTATCGTACCTTGGATTATTTATTTCTTCATTTTCGAACTATGTTGAATTTCGTCCTAACCTTGATTTCATGCTAGTCATTTAGGAATGATTTTGAAATTTATGATTTATGAGATTGTCATTTTGATAGCTCGAGCATATGTAGGTTCATTGGATTGATTGATTGAGTGTGTTTATTTATTGTGGTTAATAAGTAGCGCCCGTTTCTCGATAAATGTTTTAACTTGGAAAAAAAAATAACTCTCGATAAATGTTTCTCGAATTTATTAAATAAATTCGGTAAATTCTTTAAAATAAAACGGGGCGTTACAAAGCCACATCCTCATCTTCGGTAAATTTTGTTGAGGAGTGCGCGTTTGTCGATGTAACCGACCCTTTTATTGAAGCGATGGCCATACGAGAGTTCGAAGAGAAGAACTTACCCGACCTCGATGATGACGAAGAGCCGACCATTGACCTAAGTAAAACCAACCATACCGCCCCACGAACCGTTCCCACATTCGAGCTCAAAGAATTTCCCCGTCACCTCAAGTACGTGTTCCTCGAAGACAAGGAGCAAAAGCTAGTCATCATTTCCGCCGAGCTCACCCGGGAGGAAGAAAGCAAGTTACTCGAAGTGCTTCAAAAGAACCATAAAGCCATTGGGTGGAGCCTCGGAGACCTCAAAGGCATAAGTCCCTCCACATGTATGCACCGAATTGTCCTAGAAGAAGGTGCCAAACCCTTTAGGGATAGCCAACGGAGGCTTAACCCGAACATGATGGAGGTAGTAAAGACGGAGGTCCTCAAGCTCTACTCGGAGGGGCTTATTTCTTCAGTCATCGATAGTGAGTGGGTTAGCCCCATTCATGTGGTACCAAAGAAAGGGGGCATCACCGTTATCGAGAACGAGAAGAAGGAGATGATCCCCACCCGCATCACTACCGGGTGGAGAATGTGCATCGACTACCGGCGACTCAACGCCGTGACAAAGAAGGACCATTTCCCGTTGCCATTCATTGATCAAATCCTCGACCGCCTCTCCGGCCACCAATTCTATTGCTTCCTCGACGGACTTTCCGGCTACTACCAAGTGGCCATAGCACCCGAGGACCAACCGAAGACCACCTTCATGTGCCCTTTCGGCACCTTTGCCTTTAGACGAATGCCGTTCGAACTTTGCAACGCACCCGGAACCTTCCAACGGTGCATGTTCTCTATATTCTCCGACATGCTCGAGGACTGTCTACAGGTATTTATGGACGACTTTTCTATTTTCGGTGATTCATTTTCTCATTGTCTACATAATCTATCTCGTGTCCTTGAGCGTTGCATCGAATCTAATTTGACATTGAGTTGGGAGAAGAGTCATTTCATGGTGAAAAGTGGAGTCGTGTTAGGGCATATCATATCGAGTAGGGGGATAAAGTCGATAAAGCAAAAGTTGATGTTATTGAAAAATTACCTCCTCCCGTAAATGTGAAAGGTGTGCGTAGTTCTTGGGTCATGCGGGTTTTTATAGGCGTTCCGTTAAAGACTTTTCGAAAATTAGCCAACCATTATGCCACTTGCTTGCTAATGACGTGCCATTTGTATTTGATAATGCATGTTTAGATGCTTTTGCTACACTGAAAAATAAGCTTGTGACCGCTCCTATTGTTATTGCTCCCGATTGGTCTTTACCATTTGAAATCATGTGTGATGCCTCAAATCTTGCGGTTGGAGCCGTCTTGGGTCAACGAGTTGATAAATTACTCCGTGTAATTTATTATGCTAGTTTAACCCTAAACGGCGCCAAACTAAATTATACTACTACCGAAAAAGAGCTTCTTGCCGTAATTTTTTCACTTAAAAAATTTAGGTCTTACATTTTGGGATCTAAAGTGATTGTGCATTCTGACCATGCATCCCTTAGGTATCTTTTGAGTAAAACTCAATCGAAACCTAGACTTATTTGGTGGATTTTACTTTTACAAGAAATAGATGTTGAGTTTCGGGATAGAAAAGGTTGTGAAAATGTTGTTGCAGATCACTTGTCTCGCATTGTTCCTTCCGAGTCTTCACTTGCATTTTATGAGCATAACTGGATAAATGATGATTTTCCATACGAGCATGCGAGTGAAGTAACTAGTCATCCATGGTATGCGGACATAGTGAACTATTTATCCGATGAAGTCTTGTTGCCTAACCTCTCTTCGCAAGAGAGGAAACGATTTGTTTTGATGTGCAGGAGCTACTTTTGGGATGACCCGTTCCTTTACAAGATAGGAAAACATGAGATTCTTCGGAGGTGTGTGCCCGAAGAAGAGCAATCGGACGTGCTTGCCTTTTGCCACGAGCTTCATTGTGGAGCACACTTTGGGGGTCGAAAGACCGCCTTTAAGGTCCGCCAATCGGGTTTGTTCTAGCCTACTCTTTTTAAGGATGCTTATAACTTTTGCAAAACTCGTGATCGTTGTCAAAGGATCCGGAATATCGGTCCTAGAAATGAAATGCCCTTAGTTAGCAATCTTCAAGTCGAAATATTTGATGTATGGGGCATTGATTTTATGGGACCATTTCCTAAATCCTATGGCTTCGAATATATTCTTCTTGCCGTTGATTATGTGTCCAAGTGGGTCGAGGTTATCCCCACACAGACGTGCGATGCTAAAGTGGTTATCAAGTTTTTGCAAGGTAACATTTTGAGTAGGTTTGGATTTCTACGAGCTATCGTGAGTGACAGAGGCAAGCACTTTTGCAACCGAATTTTCGAGAAGTTGATTAAAAAGTACAGCATTTCACACAAGGTGGCGACACCATACCACCCACAAACGTCGGGACAAGCGGAGACGAGCAACAAACAAATCAAGACGATTCTTGAGAAGACGGTGAACTCGTCCCGGAAGGATTGGCCAAGTTGACTTAACGATGCGTTATGGGCCCAACGGACAGCGTACAAAGGAGTCTTGGGGATGAGCCCATTCCGGCTTGTCTACGGAAAAGCGTGCCACCTTCTGGTCGAAATCAAACACAAGGCGTTTTGCGCAATAAAGAAGATGAACTTTGATCTTGATACCGCCGGGAGAGAGCGCATTCTGCATCTCTCGGAACTCGAAGAACTCAGGAACGAGGCATACGAGAATTCGAAGATTTACAAGGACAAGGTCAAACGCCTTCACGACGCTCGAATTGTCGGGAAGGAGTTTGTGCCGGGCATGAAAGTGCTCCTCTTTAATTCCCGACTTCGTCTATTTCCGGGAAAACTTAAGTCCCGATGGAGTGGCCCGTTTCTTATTGACGAAGTACTGTCTTTCGGGGCCATCCGACTGCGGAACCCGTCTACCGGCAAATTATTTGTCGTGAACGGACAAAGAGTCAAGACTTATTTCGGAGAAGAAATCCAGAAGAAGCACATCGAGACCGTAAATCTCGACGAACCACAGTATACCTGATCGTGCAAGTGCTGAGCTCACGGCAATAAATCGAGCACCGTTGTACATATCTATATCTATATATATATATTTTAAAAAAAAAAAAAGAACGTCGCGGGTCGCGAAGGTAGTCGCGGCCGCGAAAGTTGTCACGAGCAGCGGAGCAAGTCGCGAGAGCTATCCTATTTTTTTCTGTCTTCTCAAGTCGCGGCCGCGAAGTGTTTGTTCGCCGCGGCTGCGAGGAGTGCCGCGGGCAGCGAGAGGGAAGAGAGTCCAGACATTTTTCTGTCCCTTGAAGTCGCGGCCGCGGAAGATGTCGCGGCCGTGGAAGTGTTCATCACCGCGGCCGCGAGTCCAACCGCGGGCCGCGACTTGGCAAAAAAATTTTCCAGGTTTTTTATGTCGCGGCCGCGAGTCCCTCCGCGGGCCGCGACTCTCCCGATTTAAGCAGATATCAGACAGAAGGACGATCATTTTTTTTTCCAAATCCATTTTCTCTCCTCATATCCGGCGAAAAGATTTTTCGACTTCACACATCAAAATCCTCTCCGAATCCTTACGAAACTCTCGAAATTTGTTCGTGAACTCAAAAATCTCACCCAACCATCCTCACGGAAGAATTTGTCCGGGCATTTGGGGATAAAAATCGGGAGCCTAGGGTTGTCTTCTCCGATCACCAACCATCTCCGGCGTCATTTTCTCCGGCCATTATCATCGACGGTTACAATCCTTCGTGTAGCAACAACGACCAAGCTCTATCACTTCATCTCTTATGAAGCTCCGTGTCCATTACCTCGTCGACGATCATTTTTTCCGGTAACGCCCTCCTAGCTTTCACTTCAAAAAATTATACGGTGTAGTGATTGGTGGATAGCTGCAGTCGAATTGAGAAAATTGGGTTGCATCACTTTCATTTTCTTAAGAGCTTCAAAGACAAAAATCTTGCCCACAACGTGTTTGCCGAATTGCCCGAGAGATAACACCATGGGTAAAAAGTCGGGACGCCAATCAAATACCGATCAAGTCGGACCCTCCAACCCCGGGAAACGAAAATTGGCCCAATCCTCGGGCCAAGGGAACCGCGAGGCCCCTCAGGGAAGTGACCGGGTCGACCTCCGACAACAATACGGTGCCTCTTTCCCAATCTACTCGAGGAAAGAGGGCGAAATATATTCTCATCTTTCCCAAAAGGAGATAGTGCGACCAAAGGCGATCGACTTGGACGTGTTGAGGAGCTTGGGCATCATTGCCGACGTCAAGAAATATTTGGGAGTACTTAACCTCCTCAATATGCCCAGATCGAGGAGAAGTCATATCGGAGCCTTATGCTCTAATATTTTAGCTCGTTTGTACTAGCTGATGGGAACGAGTACTTCACTTGCCGGATGCGGGGGAAAGATGTCACCGTGGATAACGACGTGATGAAGAAAGTCTTCAGGTTCAACCTAGTCGGAAAACGAAGCAAACCGGCGGATTTCAACGCAAAGACGAGTTGGAAGGAACTTTCCCCCGACACTACATGGGACTCCCGTGGCATGCCGAACGGCTTAGTTCAAGACTTAGCCACAGTGGTTGTGCACCGATTCATCGCCTATAACATCACGGGGAAAAAGGAGGCGAACAAACTGAGTGAAACCGAGCTCTATCTTGTATGGGCAATGCGCGCGGGAGTGAAGGTGTGTTCGATGACTTTTTTGCAAAACTCCTTGCAAGAGGTGGCTCTCGAAAAATGTGGCATACCGGCTCTCGGACACGTTGTGACGGCTTTGGCCAAACACTTCGGCATCCCCGATCAACCCGTATTTATCGACGCGACGTGGTCCATGGAAGGCGATCCAATGAGGTGTATTAATGAACATGAGCTCCGGCAAGCCGACCTCATTCAAAACTGAACCACCTCACGGGAGTACACGAAGAGAAAGGCCTACGACACCTATTTTAAGAAGCTCAAACGCGGTGAGGCACCTACCACTGATCAGGTCGGGACGTCCCAACAACCGGTTGACGATGACGAGCACGACCCTATGAATACGGATGAAGAACACTATTACCTACCACCACCCGACCCAGAACCAGTTGAGCACCATCACACCGATGTCCCACCTCAACAACCTCTGGAATGGTGGGCGACTTACCAAAACCAGTGGACCTCCTTGCAAACACAATATGCCTCCGACATCCGAGACATCCACACCCGCTTCGATGCCCAGGACAATAGGTGGACGAACCTCGAGAGCCGACAGAACACTCAGTGGTCCAACTGGGAGACACAACAAACAAACCAGTGGACTCATTGGGAGACGCAGCAGACGAACCAGTGGAATACCTGGGAGAGCCGGCAGCAGACCCAGTGGACAGACATGGGCTCTCGTTTCGACAGCCTCACCAACGGGCTCCAGTCCATTCGCGAGCGTCAGGATCAGCAAGACGCTCGCATGGACCGTTGGGATCAGCGCTTCACCCAGTGGGATACCTATTAGGTTCCGGATCGAGCAACCCCGATTTTCCACAACCGCCACCATCGGATGCACAGTGATTTCTCGCTGTGCTCTGTACGTCCTTCTTTCCCTTCTTTTTGCTTTTGAACAGTTTATTTTAATTTTTGAGTCGATTGATTGCGTGGTTTAACCTTTTTACACTGCGGATACACAATGGGGACATTGTTTCATTCTAAGTGTGTTGTGTGGCTATGTGAATAAATTTTTAGAATTGTTTTTGTTTATTTTCTTTCTAGGATTTTGTGTTATGTTTTTGAGTATAGACTATGGTGAATTGTGGGAGTAGTCAATAACGGTTGATTGAGCTAAGAAGTTGCGATAATATGAACAAGTGATATATCTCGATGAAATACTTGGTTGTTTTTATTGACGGATATTTTACCTTGTGAGGTTTGAGCCATGTTCGTTTCTTTTCTTGTGTGATATTGGTCGGAATTGTGGTCAATTAGGATTTGTCTTGAGTCTACTTTGAAATAAATTAGTCGAATTTGTATGATATGAATATGATGGAGGCATTCGTTGTATTATCCTTATTTTAATACATCCGCTAGTCAGCCCCTTTGAGCCATATTGATTCTTTCTTTAAACACCCCGTGATGATTATACTTTGAATTGCGAATTGTAGAGATTGGGAGTTGATTAGTATCGATGTTGTAAATCATTAAAATTAAAAAATCAAAATGAAACCAAAGGAAAATGAATATCCNTGTCATTTAAAAAAAAAAAAAAGAAAAAAAAGATGAAGATTGAATAATAAGGATATCATATTGGTTTTGAAGATATGGGAGGAAACGGTTGATATTTAACAACCGAAAAAAGTCTATGCTCATGGTTAGGTAAATGAATGGAGAAAAATTTGATTATTGTTTAGCCACTTAGCCTATATTTATCTTACCCGATCCAAAAAGCCTACGTTACATCCCTAAAAAGTCCTCTTGATTCATTATTTCATTGATTTGATTGTTTTAAAGTAAAAGTTAAAGGATAGCCAAATTCATGTTTGATTCGATTGATGACCAATTTGAGCGTATCCCATTGATATTTGAAAAGAAATTGAGTGAGGCATACATGATATAAATATGCACTTGAGAGTCTATGTTTTTCAAAATAAACCAAGTTATTAGTTGAGGTGTGTTCTTGTGATTATTTGAATCTTTCTTGACTTAATTGATTAGTTTGAGATTAGTTTCGCTTGAAATCATTGTCTTTACTCATTGGTGTGTTTTCTTTTCTTTTCTTTTTGTTCAGGACGAACAAAGTTTTAGTGTGGGGGAGTTGTTTGTCCCATTTTTGTTATGTTTTTCGTGCTTATTCTATCTTTCTTTTTCTCCCATTTTAGGTTATTTCTTTCATTTTTAGTTCGTTTAGTGTTCGATTATGTGTTTTCTCTTTATTTGAGTCTTTGTGAGTTGTTCGTGTATTTTTTTTTCCCGTTTTATGTTTCGTGTTGTATCATTTTTCTTATGGTAGGTCGGGGGTCGAGCGAGTTCTCTTTCCAAGAAAAGTTAGTTTGAAGACATAAATGAATAAAGGAGTTCGGGGGCGACACATAGCAAAAAACGGAAGTCAATTCCGAGTTCGGATATGCGTTTACGAGCCCGAACAAGAAAACCAAGAGTACTCGTCGCAAGCCGCGGTATGTGGTCGCGGCTGCGGGATGTGGTCGCGAGCGGCGAGCGATGTCGCGGGGCGCGAGTCAGAATACCAATTTTCCTGCTTCCCGAAGTCGCGGCCGTGGGACATGTCGCGGCCGCGAGATTACCTTCGTCGCGGGCCGCGGAGCATGTCGTGGTCGCGAGATCTTATAGTCGCGGGCCGCGAGTTCCTCCGCGGCCGCGAGTTCCTCCGCGGCCGCGAGTCCTGCAGTTTGCTGAAATTATGGCTTTTTCTCCCTCTTTTCCTCCTTAGTGGTGATAGTGGCGAATTTTGAGCATGTTTTTGGGCACTTACATCTGAATTTTGGGGGTTAAACACTATAAATACACCTTCATTACAATGTATAATCATCCAACTCTTTATTTCATAATTTACTTCAAGAATTTTCTTCATTTTTCCTAAGTTTGGTCTAAGTTTGTATTGTGGTTTGTATTGAAGACATTGTTGGGATTGTATTATGTTTGCATTTGTGCTTGTGGATTTCTCATTACAAGTAAATTATCTCCTTCATTTTATCTATGTTAAAGATGGCTTGTTTTAATATGAATGATCATGTTAAACTTATCATGAACAACTAAATCCTCTAACTAGGGTTAGGGGATAATCATTTCGGTACGTTTTTACCTATGTGTATATCAATTACTAAATCTTTACGAGCTTTACTTATTTCATGATTGAATGCTTGATCATCATTTTAATCTAAACAATCGATTTCAAAACTGATAGGGGCGAAATTGGTAGAACTTGGCTCGTTTAGAATAGACATGTTCGGAAACGTATTGTCTATGTGTTAATTAACTCGTCAACTTACTCATTGATGTTTTTTCGCATATTACGAAAGTTAGTGAGGAAAAACCGCTAAATAAGGTAGTTGATTGAGCTTCTTAATCAAGTAATTGATATTCGCCAATTTTATGTAAAACCGAAAAAGATTATCCCCGATACCCTAATTATTTACATTCCTTTGAATTATCTTCATCTTGCTAATTTATATCTCTTTGAATTATTTTCAATAGTATAATTTTAAATTGTTCTAGTTAAGAATTATTAAGTAAAAAAAAAAATCCAATCAACCACTTGAATTAGAATATTTAGAATTATTTCGTTTTTGTGATCGAATAAACGTACAAAATAGTCCGGCTAACCTTCCTTGAGAACACGACCCGGTGTTCGAATCTTTTGGTTCTACTCCGGTAAAATAAACTACAACAACCTCAGAGTCAGGTCTTTCGGTTTTTGACCTCAGTGGTCATTCGGATTTCGATGTTCGACCCCAGTGGCGTGTCACTCGGTTTTCAACCTCAGTGGTAGGTCTTTCGGTGTTCGACCTCATAGGCAGGTCTTTCGGTTTTTAACCTCAGTAGTTATTTGGTGTTCGTTTGGGTCCCGACGCTCAATTGGAAGTTTGGTGACTATTTGGTAGTCAAGGATTTATTCAAATTATAACCTCAGTGGTAGGTTGACGGTAGCAGTCCGAAGAGGAATTTTATTCTTGGATCGAGTCATGCTTACTCGACAAGAGGGGGGAGGGGGGACAAGATGTTATAGAATATTATACTAGACTAGTTTTAATAGATAAAAAGGAAATATATTGTAGAATAAGCCTACACATGGGCTAGGACACGTAGCATAATGACATTGACTAAGCCCAACTTGGGCACTAAGGTACACTCCTCCTATAAAAAAGGGTTAAGGTATCTCATTCTCTCTACATTCATTACTATAAACTTGGAATTTGGAGTTTTGGAGTGATATTGACTTGAGCGTCGGAGGCCCGACGCCGGGACCCCTCCAGCCGTTAGGTTCTTGTAGGTACGGAGGTCGTTCGAGTTGAAGGAGCCCAGGTGAAATCCATTTTCACCAACATAACCTAATAAGATAATTAATTCTAATCTATAACATAATAATTTCTAACATAATAGTAACAAATTTTAATTTATAAGATAATTAATTTCTAACTACTATTATATTTTTGTTGTAAATAAAATAATTAATTAAAAATAAAATAAAATTGTGGTCGGCCGACCTGGCCAGACTACGGCCGGCCGATCGGCGATTACGGCCGTGCTCGGTCCGGCCGGCCGACATTTTAGGCCATGCTTGGCTTGGCCGACCTCCAAATGTGGCCAGCAATGGCCCGACCTAAATGTCGGCCGGCCGGACCGAGCACAGCCGCAATCGCCGGTCGGCCGGTCGGCCGTCGAGAAANAAAAAACAAACAAACGAAATTTAATAGTGGTTTTAGAGTAAAACGAAAACTGCTCCTATAACGTAGTTAAAGGAGAAGAAAAAAAAGAAAAAAAAGGACAGAAGATTTTCAAAAACTAATAAACAGTTGTGAAAACTTCGACCTTTTACTGAGAGGCAGAAGCGAGAGAGCGAGAGTGACGGTCTGGTTTGAACAAGCAGATGCAGGTGGGTTACAAATTGTTTCTCTCAATTGAAAGTAAGAGCACCATTTTGGAATTTGGATCTGCCACATAAGGCCCGCAAAAAGGCATTTTCTGGACTGTGTTTCGAAATTTAACTTCGTAATGATCTGATGGTTAGTTCTCTGATATTTATGTTCATATTTGATGTAATTTACGTTATACTTGCTCTCCTGTGTGTGGCTTTCAAGATCTATGGTATTTATTCACGATCTTGGTTGTGTATGACGTGTTAATCAATATTGGGTTACAGTTGATTTTTCTAGTGTGGTATTGATAGTCTTTTGGGTTTTGTGTAATTTCGATCCTAGGGTTATTGCGAGAAATTCAGAAAAGGGTTGGAAATGTTGTTCCAAAATTTTATCTAGTTAAAAATAGACTATGTATTGAGTTCTGACATCTGAATGATTTATAGTATATTTCTTTGTTCTGACATCAGGTGCTGTTGTATATTGTTCTCCTTGTATAAGTCGAAAACATATGGAAAATACTAACATTTTCAATAATTGAAACTTCAAATTACTTTTTCTGTCCTTGTGGGGATTATATAATTCCTTTGTGCACAAATTATCTCATTTCAACCATTGTTGATAATATAGTTTGTATCTTAGCAATATTTGCCGTTTCGTGTTATTCTCCCAATAATACCGTGCTTTTGTTTCTTCCTGTTATCTGCAGGTTTCATACTACTCATTCCAGTAGATCTTGCTTGTAAGGACTGTAGAACTCACACAGCGTGCAGTTTTGGTCATGACTTTTGATAAATGGGCCAGTGGCGTCTGAAATGAAAGATTATTTTATATTGCTGACTTCTGATACTCGATAACATGGTGTTCAGTAAATTATCAAAGTTGTTTTCATCTACAGCATTGCATTTGTCAAACCCAAAGGCTTCAGTTTCGTATAAACCACCTGGTTTGCCTCCTATTCCTGGTTCTCACCATAACTTTACCTATTCTAGCCCTAAGAAGGCTAATTTGAGATTTTCATCATCCCTTCAAGATTTGTCCACTTATTACCAAGTTGATCCAGAAACTGGCCTCAGTCCAGGATTAGAAAGTAGCCCAAGCCATGCTGTACCACAAAAGTTTTTGCAGCAAGAAAATGGCGCATCAAGTTTTTCCAAAGAAAAGCCTGTTTCATCAACAAGGAAAAGCTGTCTGCGAGTTTTCTATGTTCTTTGTCTATTGTTATTTGCCTGTCTTTGTTTCGGTTCAGTAATTTTGTACGCAAACTGGACTAGTGGATCATCCAATTATTATGTGGTGCTCGACTGTGGGAGCACGGGGACCCGCGTTTACGTGTACCAGGCATCCATCAACGACAAAAAAGATGACCATTTTCCTATTTTGGTAAAATCGCTGCCCGAGAGTTTCAACAGTAAATCCGGTTCTCAAATAGGGCGTGCTTATAACAGAATGGAGACCGAGCCCGGATTTGACAAATTGGTACACAATACATCTGGTATGAGAAAAGCCATTAAGCCCCTCATTAAATGGGCCGAGAAGCAAATACCGAAAAAGTCGCATAAGTCAACCTCTCTCTTTCTATATGCTACAGCTGGAGTTCGCAGGCTACCGCCTGCAGACTCCAATTGGCTTCTTGATAATGCGTGGTCGATTTTAAAGACTTCTCATTTTACGTGCAAAAGGGAGTGGGTAAAAACTATCACGGGCATGGAAGAAGCTTATTACGGATGGATTTCTCTGAATTATCATACGGGTGTTTTGGGGTCTATCCCGAGGAAGGAAACATATGGTGCGCTCGACTTGGGTGGCTCATCGTTGCAGGTCACTTTTGAAAATAATCTTAGTAGCCATGAGGAAAGCAGCTTAAAGCTCAGCATTGGATCTGTAAACAATCAACTGAGTGCTTATTCTTTATCTGGATATGGACTTAATGACGCATTCGATAAATCTGTGGCACACCTTGTTAAAAATCTTCCTCACATCAATAATGCAGATTTATTAACTGGAAAAACTGAAATCGAACACCCATGTTTGCATACTGGTTACAAAGAGCACTACTCGTGTTCACAGTGTTCATCCGTTGGGCTAAAAGATGGAAACTCTCCTACAGAGGGGAAAAGCTTAAATGAAAAAGGGAAAAAACATGGGGTATCTGTTAAGCTTATAGGTAAGCCGAAATGGGATGAATGTACTGCTCTTGCAAAAGTCGCTGTTAATCTATCCGAATGGTCAAATCTTGAGACGGGACTCGATTGCGAGCTACAGCCATGTGCCCTTGCTGAAGATCTACCCCGTCCAAAGGGCCAATTTTACGCTATGTCTGGGTTTTATGTTGTGTACCGTTTTTTCAACCTGACCCCAGTTGCCTCCTTGGACGATGTCCTGGAAAAGGGCCGTGAATTTTGCGAAAAGAATTGGGATGTTGCGAGAAAAAGTGTGGTCCCTCAGCCTTTTATTGAGCAATACTGCTTCAGGGCACCGTACATTGCTCTTCTCCTTAGGGAAGGGTTGCATATTAGTGATAGTAATGTTATTGTTGGCTCTGGTAGCATCACATGGACTCTTGGGGTGGCTTTGTTTGAGGCTGGGAAGGCTTTTTTTCCTCATAGATTTTACGGGTACCCAATTTTTATGGTTAGGATGAGTCCATTTGTTCTGCTTGGGGTTTTGTTTGCTTCGTTGTTTGTGTTGGTGTGTGCGCTTTCCTTCGTTGGCAATTGGTGGGTACCCAATATTTTTCGGAGGGCGTATATCCCACTTTTCAGGCATAACAGCGGGGCAACTAATTCAGTGCTCAATATCCCGTCTCCTTTCAGATTTCAGCGCTGGAGTCCTATCAATGCAGGTATCCATCTATCTATCTATCTATCTCTAAGGATAAACGTCAGTTTAGTCTGATTATAATATTGCCTTTGGTATTGTCCACATTTCCTTAAAGATTATCATCTTTCCGCGAAACCTCTTCATGTAAGGGAAAGTATTAATTTCAGAAGATACTCATAATATTTTGTAATTCGACCATATCTCATGGATAGTCTGCATTGATCGACCCTGTATGTAAATATGGGCACACAAAAGTATGTTAGTAACCCTAACAAATCGATCTTCACAAGGAAAACAAGATTCTTTGAAAAATCATTATTTTTTTTAAGTAAAAATTGAAAATACTCTCTCTGAACACAAAAACAAGCAGCCCACTTGTTTATTGACACGTCATGCAAATAAAATGATATGCCGCTTTTGATAATTGCAATGGTCAGGTGATGGAAGAGTTAAGATGCCACTGAGCCCTACAGTTGCGGCCACTCCTCAACAAAGACCGTTTGATAGCAGACTCAATTTTGGTGGTGGGGGCATTCAGTTTGCTGAATCATCATCATTTTACTCTTCATCAAGTAGTGCAGCACATAGTTATTCGTCAGGCAGCTTAGGACAGATGCAGCAGTTTGACCATAATGCCCTCGGTCCTTTTTGGACGCCCCACAGAGGCCAAATGCGTCTCCAGAGTAGGAGATCACAATCTCGGGAGGATCTCAATTCTTCGCTTGCTGAGGCTCACTTGGCAAAGGTCTAAGGTTATATAAAGATGTTTGGTTCTGGAAAAAAAAAAGAAAAAAATCAGCATTGACGGGGATTATGAGGCTTCCAACAAAAAAGATCAGTGGTTAAACATAAAATAATTTGCCAATCACTCCCAAAAGAAACGAAAATAATACAATCGAGAGGAAGCAGATTAGTTAAGATTTTGTGGTTTTGACATAGAAGAAAGGTGACTGTTGTTATCACCAAAGTTCTGTGAAGGCCTGAAAGCTCGATTAACTTGTTATTACATGACAGGCCTATCCACTGAATTGATTACTAGGCTTAGAGGAATTTTGCAAAACTTGCTCGCGTAATATTTTTCGATATTTTTGTACATAAGAGTATGATTATTAATTGATGCATTCTTTATTCCCATATTTGATGTCAGTAATTGGCTGGTTCACCGAAAGGTGTTGTGAGTTCTCACTTTGCTACTGTCAATGATGTTGAAACACAAATTGCTTTGAAGAATATGAATTGTTGTAGTGCGCGTGTTTGTGTGTTTTAACACTAAATTTCAATCTGCATCAAAGACAATTTGGCCAACCCTGAGACAGAGCGTGCCTAACATGATTGATAACTCTTGGGCCTTCGCTTTGAATCCTGACGGTAGTTTTTGACAGCAGTGAGAGGGCCTTTGTTTTTTATTCGTAAAATAATATAATTTGATTTCCACATATTGAGCAGATTTTGACATCTACAAAATCAAGACTCTACTAAACAACCTCCTCTCCTCACTTTCGATTTACCATTATCATAATAAAGTGCATAATGGATCAATCTACCCAAGTCAAATTTAAGATCGTGGACTCAACGTCATTGAGCCCACCCATTTTATAATTAAACCAATTCTGTTCTTGAGGACTCCGACTTATTTATAATGCAAAAAGTTGTAGGAAGAGAATGAAAGAGATGCAAACTGAAAATATGAACTCAACAAACATCAAGCATGACATTTTAATTGCATCCGAAAGGATCTCAAGGTAGAAACATGAAATTCAACACAAGTTCTTGCAAACCGCTAGTACAACTATTCCCAGAGCATCTTAGGACAAAACCCAAAAACCATTTCTCTTCGCTAGCAATGGAAAATCACAACACAAAATGTAAAAAAAGACAATGCAGGAGAAAAAATAAACACATATGAAGAAACTTGAAGCAAGCAAGAATGCCCTCTTACTGAAGCAACATCTGATCAAAGTGCCAAACACCTGTCGTCCACAAGCATAAGAATTAGTTGAAGGGAAAAGCATATGTTGCATGGCAATGATGTTACGGATCATCTCTTGGAGGATATAGAAAAAAAAAATAATAATCAGATAAAAAATGTCAATAAAAGCTAAATGGGCTTTGTATTTTACTGTTTTTATACCATGGCCTTTGCCAACTCTTCTCAGCTGCGCAACATATTCTGATATTTTCTTAATAGACTCCACCTGGAAGAATGGATCATGTCAGGGTTGCAAATTATATCACTTCTCAAATTACAGTGGCACATGGAACTGTAGAACGCAAGGGAACATTATTTATTTATTTTTTTTTGGGCGGGGTGGGTTTGGGGGTGGTGGTGGCAGAATTCAAAACCTGCTCAACCAAAAACTCGCTCTCAATAAAATCAGTCAACTGTACATCATTGTTCCTGGAGGCAACCTGTTATCAGCATGCCGAAGATGATATTAGCCGTATGCAGGTTTATAAGAAAGAAAAAAAAAATTCAAATACATCAACTCACGGCGTGCAGGTTTAGAAGCTTCTCATTTGTCAACTTTTCCAAAGATAGAGTGAGCTCCATAGCTATATGGTAACAAGAAAAACAAGTTAGCCTTCAACAAAAACCCTATTTGTGGAAATTGTGATTTGAGGAATGTTGGTAAATTAAGATTGAAGTGCTTCTCAGTGGGCGGGGTTGAGAAGTACCAAGTACCAACTTTCTTGTAGGAATGAGGGACAAGGTAATGCATAATGGGGCCATAAAATGAAATGTCTAACTAGCATCATTGTTGACAGCAAAGCAAATAGAGTATGGAGACATGTTGTTTTAAAAAATATATATCAATTTCATATTCCATGAAAGTATCTGTATGTTAGGCTTAATGTTTGTACAACTAGGCTAACAAAAATAGGAAAGGAACTATCTACCATATAGAGCATCTCCTTTTTCAGCATGATCAAATTCCGAAAGAGGCATCAAGATAGACTGCAGCTTCACCTTCCCTCCTCGTTTGTTCTAATTTTGTAAGCAAATTATTTGATCAACACCTCAAATTAATCAAGATTGTGAAACTATACAAGAATCATATGTTGCGAATTGTAGCAGACCTGATATTCCATTAGTTTTTCAGCATGTTCTCTTTCTTCTATGCTTGATTCCTTGAAAAATCTACATAAAAACAAGTGACAACCAATTTTAGTTCATATCATAAATGGAAAAACGATTCTATGAGATTAAACATTAACAAAGTTTAGATATCTACTTAGCGAGCCCCTTGAGTGCAACATTGTCTCTGTCGAAGTAGGCAAACATAGCATGGTACACATATGAAACATTGTACTCCACACTGTAACCACAACATCCATTCTAAGGTCAATAAATTAGAAAAAACAAAAAATAAAAAGAAAGAAGGTTCCATTAAAATGAGGAAAAATATAATCCATAACTTATTCATAATTAAAAGACGATGAAATCGCTGATAAGGGGGTGATTAATCTACAGCCACACCACCACTAAACTTGATATTTGAGATGATTACTGATTGATCGATTCACATTTACATAATAAACTTTAGAGCTTCCGCGATAGACCTTCACTAATGTCATTAATATTTTGATAATTAATTTTCAGCCTTCTCTTTTCTTAAATAGCTTCAACTTTTCTTTGAACACTATATGATAATATACTGATTAATTGAATCGTGTAACAGTAGGGAAGATGCACTAAATCCTTCTTGTTAAGCATTCACAAAGCCTTTTATCTAAAATTTTTAGAGAATAGAACTTAATGTTCGGGGCTATTGCTACAGCTGACCGTGGGGAAACCTTGTCTCTGTTTGATTTGTCAACCTTAGCAAAGCAAATAAGATGCAATCATTCGATTTAAGACGAGTCTGCCATGGCAGGCAACAATACGCTACCTCTCTTAAAATCAATTGACAACATGTGGCAACCACAAAGAAGAGCTTACAGTCCTTATGCAACTAACACGCAACCGTAAAAGTAGGGAACAACTCATGGATCAATCTTGTAGTATAGTATGTGGATCATATCAAGCAGGGCAAAAAATGCACTATTTTGTTGAAAGGAAAAAAAAAAATGCTTAGGTCTTTCTCCCTCTCAAGCCAGAGCATATCGCTACTGAAATAAAACTGTTTGAGCAAGCTGCACATGTTCAAGCTTTAGGAAGCCTGTTTACCAAGAATAAATCACAATGCTCATTGCCTACAGTGAGTGTGACGCTGTTTTCATTCAAGACAGGGGTCTTTCCTTTTTTAGCAGTAGCCACGTAGAGCCTTCAACTTCAATAAGATTTGCGCCAGTAGTCAGGTGGATAGGTATCAAGCACTTGTGTGTTCTAGTGAAGGTCACTAGCTACAACATTTTAGCTTCTTTCTGGTTTTTTCTTTTTTCGATTAATTCTTTTCGGTAATTACTCTAAACAGGATTTCTGTCAGCTAGACAACTTTCAAGAAACAATATTTTTATTTTCTTCTTTTCTGAATACGAACATAGAAGATGGATGAGAATCCAGACCTTATAACTTAGCCTAGTCTGAATTCTCAGTAACAAACAATTTTCCTCCAGATATTCAAGTTTCAAACAACAGAAAAAAAAAAGAAATAATAATCATAGAAATAAGAAGCGAAGTAAAGGAAAACCAACTTGATTTGTTCATTGATAGCAGCTTCAGACTCGACAGAGTACTTTTGTCGAGCGAGGGAATCCTGTGGGACGGTGGGCACCAGCATCAGCTCCTTCTTCACTTCCTCAAACGGTTCGAAGACGACGCCGGTCAATGGTTTGTTGTTCGCGTGTTTAGCCACACACAAAATGCAACCATTTTTCCCCCGAAATTTGTTCGGCGAAATGTGAGAAGACGAGGCGGATGAAAGCAGAGCGCTTAGATTCTCGCCATTGGTGTTCAATAGACCAAACGCAGGTGCCGATTTCACAAGCATTATTGTTGTTGCTGTGGAGTTGAGTAAGAGGAAATTGAGAGAGAGAGAGAAGGATGCGTGTGTGCTCTTCTACATCCATCCTAGACTGTAATTTATATGGATTTGTGTACATCCCTAAGGAGGACGTGGACCGTTGGATAGAGAACACGTGGGGATAGAGATTACTGACTTGAAACGTTCGCGTGTCGACCACATGGAGGTCGAATATTTGTTGAATCTATATATATCTATCGTCTAGGTTCTGGGTATCGATTTTAATGAGCACACACAAGCGCATATCACGTTTAGAAAAGTAATATTAAAATTATTTTTTAAAGTTAAATATTTTTGTTTTTTGGAAGCTTTCTTTGAAAATTCTCAATCCTTAATTAAACTTCCAAGTCAGTCCCTCTTCATAATTTCTATCTATTTTACTCCCTACCCCCATATTCATCTTTCATTTAAATCCCTCCTATTAAAATAAATGACAAAAAAATTAATTTGTGACATCATCCCCACTTACACATTATTTTACTATTTTTCTTTACCTAAAAATCTGATTTTATGTTCCTTCTTCCCCACTCATCTCCTCCCGTTTTCCTTCTCTTTTTTCTTCATCTTCTCGCCGCCGGCCCTTTTTTTTTTGTTTTCTTTTGCAGCTTCATCTCGCCGGCGACACAAAATTCGGCAAGAAGAACACCGGAGGCAACAATTCCGGCGACATCGAGGCTTTTTTCGGCCAAAAATCTAGTTCTTTGTCCGAAAATTCCTTTTTTTTTTCCGGCAACATTGTGGCTTTTTCCAGCGAAAACTTGAAGTAATAAGTAATGTATGTATTATATGAGAACTCTGGAGTCCAAAAATCATCTTTAATTCATATATTTTTGTTTGATTTGTGAAGGATTGAATTTTGAATATTGTTGTTTATATTTACCCTAAACAAATAAAGTGATCATAATCCTTTTTTTTGTTCATGTGTACTAAATTGATGCTATTGTTAGGTTATGTTAGATTTTATTGAACATAAAACAAAAAAATAAGATGAGAATAATCATAGTACCACTATTCATGATTGTGTTGTACCTCTGTTTGGATATATAGTACCACTTTCCTCACTGTTGGTACCATCTGTGTTGGAAAATGTGAACATTTTCTTTTTCTAATCCAATTATTGTTAGATACATGGAAGGGGCACAAAAATTTCTATCTCTCTGTCCGAAAATTCTTATTTTTCCGGTAAGATTGTGACTTTTTCCGGCGAAATTTTAAGTAGTAAGTAATGTATGTATTACATGAGAAGTTTGGAGTCCAAAAATCATCTTTAATTCATATATTTTTATTTGATTTGTGAAGGATTGAATTTTGAACATTGTTGTTTATATTTATCCTAAAACAACTAAAGTGATCATAAACCTTTTTTTTTGTTCATGTATACTGTTATAATATGTACAAGTGGAATAAATCACTATGCACAAAATAATTTCACTCCATTATTTGATGTTATGGGAATAGTGAAATGGGGTATGGATATTAATAATTGATGTGAATTGTGTCGGGAGAGTTTTGCCTATAAAAGGCACTCCAAGTGTAGAGAAAATTGGCACCATTGAAAGAAAGAAAGAAGAAAGAAATATTCAGTATAATTTCTATCTGGTTTCTATTTTGTGTTCTTTATCTTTCTCGTTTTTATAACACGTTATCAGCACGAGCGCTCTATCCGATCAAGAAAGGTAGGAATATACTAATTATATATGTATGTATATATATATTACCTAAAATTAGTATATTTTACTGATATACATATTACCATTATTATTGGCAAGTAAGGCTATGCCATAGTCAATAATATGTGGTAAGATGATATTATTAAATTTGCTTATGATTACTACTAATTATGATATATAACTTCAAGTTATAATAAATAATATTATTACTTATACTTAACGCCCACAAAATGGTTCACCCAGTAATGTGGTGTGAAATTTATAACTGCTTATATTTGTACCCACCGAAAGATTTATCGAGTAGTGTGGAGTGACATTTTTATTTGTTTTGACACTTATATTCATTAAATTGTTCACATAGTGGCTCGATGAATTTTTAAGATAATATACATGATTAATTAGTATTTTATAATCATGAATGATTAACTAACAAATATTATATCATTAATTTGTTCCCAACGGCTACATAACGGCTATATTGCAACGGCTACTTATCAACTTATATATATATATCACACTACACTTCATATATTAACACTCATTTCAAATACTAAAATATATTTCCCTCAAACGAAAAAAAATGTTTCATCTACTATTTATAATTACCATTATATTGTTTATTTTTTACACTTTGGGAATTTTCACGATGATGTATCATACCACTGAATTTATACTTTATGTATTAGGTTTTTGTATGATGTGTCTCTTATTTGTTTTTCTGTACGTTATGGAGAATTAATGATTGTATAATGTAATTTTCTCTAATATAAGCATTGATGTTTTATTTTATAGTTATCATGGCAAATCTGGTCAAACTTGAATTTGAGGCTCTTGACATTTCGGGAAAAAATTATATTTCATGGACACTGGATGCCGAAATTCATTTGGCCGCGAGGGGATTGGGAGAAACAATAATCTCCCCAAATAATTCATCAATACAAGATAAAGCTAAAGCAATGATATTTCTGCGGCATCATTTAAATGAGGGATTGAAAAATGAATACTTAACTGTGAAAGATCCTGCGGATCTTTGGAAAGCTTTGAAAGAAAGATACGATCATCAGAAAACAGTAATTCTCCCCCGGGCTCGTTATGAATGGATGCACTTACGCTTCCAAGATTTTAAAACTGTAAACGAGTTCAATTCAGCCATGTTCCGCATTTGCTCGGTATTGAAATTATGCGGGGAAAACGTAACTGATTACGATATGCTTGAAAAAACGTTGTCCACATTCCACGCTTCAAACGTACTTTTGCAGCAACAATACAGAGCAAAAGGCTTTGTGAAATATTCTGAGCTGATTTCTTGCTTGTTGCTAGCCGAACAAAATAATGAGCTGTTGATGAAAAATCATGAATCTAGACCCACGGGGTCTACTGCGGTCCCTGAAATAAATGCTGTAATATCTAAACAGGGAACCGGAAATGAAAACAGCCAAACAAATGTGCGTGGATATACCTCGGGACGTGGCCGTGGTCGTGGACGTGGACGTGGACGTGGACGTGGCCGTGGATATGGTCCAGATAGAAATTATGGACGAGGCCGAAATTTTTTCCCAGGATACAAATCTGGCCGAGGTAATTATCATGGACATGGAAAAAATGATTTTCATAAACATTCTGAAAATAATAAAGGGGATAACGATGAAAAGGCATGCTATCGATGTGGTAGAAATAACCATTGGGCTCGAAATTGTCGAGCCCCAAGGCACGAGGTTGAAAAATACCAAGATTCCCAGAAATCAAAAGATAAGAATATAGAAACTAATTTTATGGTTGGGGAATCCTCTGAAAATGATGCAACGCGTGTGGATGATGACTATGGCATCGATGACATATTGAAACTGGATTTTGCCGATGCGGCATTTGAAGACGGAGCTGGAAATGACCTAGAGAATAACTGATGATCATGTTTTTATTTTGCTTTTTGAGTTGTAATGTATTTGTGTATGAGCTACTTGTATCTGTACTTTGAATTTGATCAATAATAAATGTTGTTTTCTTTTAGATCATGGATCGGTCTCGAATTCAAGATGGAGATATATGTATTGCAGATTGTGCTACTACTCATACTATCCTCAAGGACAGAAAATATTTCGTGAACTTGAAATTAAATGAAGCAAAAGTAAACACAATATCCGGAAGTGCAAAGATAATTGAAGGTTTTGGAAAAGCCATATTTTTTATGATGGGCGGTACAAAATTTATATTAAGTGATGCACTATTCTCCCCAAAATCAACAAGAAATTTGTTGAGTTTTAAAGATATCCGAACGAACGGATACCACATTGAAACGATGAATAAAGGGGGAGTTGAATATCTTTGCATTACCTCAGATAATGCGGGAAATAAATGTGTTTTGGAGAAGTTACCCGCTTTATCCTCGGGTTTGTATTATACCCGGATTAATATAATTGAGGCATATGCTGCAACAAATTCAAAGTCGAATGAAATATTTAAACTTTGGCATGATCGACTTGGTCACCCTGGCTCGATAATGATGCGACGAATTATTGAAAATTCTAGTGGCCATCCACTAAAAAATGAGAGGATATTGCAAACACATGAGTTGACATGTGCCTCTTGTTCTCAAGGGAAATTGATAATGAGACCATCACATACTAAAGTCGGACATGAATCACCATTATTTTTAGAAAGGATTCATGGTGATATATGTGGACCTATTCATCCACCTTGTGGTCCATTCAGATATTTTATGGTGTTGATTGATGCCTCTAGTAGATGGTTTCACGTAAGTTTGTTATCCACTAGAAATATGGCATTTGCTAAATTACTTGCCCAACTTATTAAATTAAGGGCTCAATTCCCAGATTATATTATCAAGAGAGTCAGACTGGATAATGCTGGAGAGTTTACATCTCAAGCATTTAATGATTATTGTATGGCTGTGGGAATTGATGTTGAACATCCTGTGACACATGTTCACACTCAAAATGGTCTAGCAGAATCACTTATTAAACGACTGCAGCTTATAGCTAGACCATTGATAATGAGAACAAAACTCCCCACTTCAGTAAGGGGACATGCTATTCTGCATGCAGATGATCTAATTCGAATAAGACCAAGTGCATA
Organism: Striga asiatica; assembly: GCA_008636005.1. Classification (NCBI taxonomy): domain Eukaryota; kingdom Viridiplantae; phylum Streptophyta; class Magnoliopsida; order Lamiales; family Orobanchaceae; genus Striga; species Striga asiatica. The sequence goes on along the minus strand of BKCP01004350.1, from coordinate 145,441 downwards.
CCATACATTCTCGCCATTACAGTTGGCATATGGTCGAGTACCAAATATTGCACATAGAAGAGTTTTTGGTTGTGCAGTATATGTACCAATTGCTCCGCCACAACGTACAAAAATGGGGCCTCAAAGAAGGTTGGGAATATATGTTGGATATGAATCTCCATCAATAATCAAATACCTTGAGCCAAAAACAGGTGATGTTTTTACAGCTCGTTTTGATGATTGTCATTTTAATGAAGAATTGTTTTCCCCTTTAGGTGGGAATGAAAAGTCAATTGAGAGAAATATTGAATGGAGAACATCCGCATTATCATATCTTGATCCTCCCACCAAACAAAGAGAGCAAGAAATTCAAAAGATCATACATTTGCAGAATATTGCAAATCAATTGCCAGATGCATTTACTGATTTAAAAAGGGTGACCAAATCACATGTGGTAGCCGTAAATGCCCCTGCTCGAATTGAGATTCCAAAAGAAATGGCAAACGACGATAAGCCAAATGAGTCAAAGACACGCTTGAAACGAGGAAGACCAGTTGGGTCTAAAGATAAGAATCCTCGAAAGAAAAGAGAAATTCTTGACACCAATTTGAAAAGGAATCAAGATGATGGAAAAATTTCGGGACAAAATGAAAATATTGAAATTTCCATCAATTACGTGAACAATGGGAATCTTTGGAAGCGTGATGAGATCATGAATAATGATGATGCATTCGCATATATGGTATCAAAAGAAATTGATAATGAAGTTGAGGATCCTGAACCAAAATCTGTAGCTGAATGTCAGAAAAGACGTGACTGGGATAAATGGAAAGGCGCCATTCAAGCCGAGTTAGATTCACTAAATAAACGAAAAGTTTTTGGGCCTATTTTCATTATACCAAAAGGCATAAAACCCATTGGATACAAATGAGTTTTCACCAGAAAAAGAAATGAGAATAATGAGATCACGAGATATAAAGCTCGCCTTGTTGCACAGGGATTCTCCCAAAGGCCTGGGATCGATTATGATGAAACATATTCCCCTGTCATGGATGCAATTACTTTCAGATACTTGATGAGTTTAGCTACCCATGAAAATCTTGAGATGCGTCTCATGGATGTTGTGACTGCTTACTTGTATGGATCATTAGACACC
>BKCP01004350.1:122307-143469 GCA_008636005.1 Striga asiatica | reverse complement strand
AAACATATCCCACCAAAGTTCTTCTCATACACTCAAGAGCTTGAAAGGAACAAACAGATCAAGATTCAATACATCCGATCATGTGATAATGCAGCAGACTTATTTACGAAGGCGCTCCCAACTACAACATTTCGAAAGCACGTCCATAACATTGGAATGAGACATCTTCGAGATTTACACGGATGATAACTCGAGGGGGAGCATGTGCGGCTGTACTCTTTTTTCCTTATCTTGGTTTTTTTTCCCACAGGGTTTTTCCGAATAAGGTTTTTAATGAGGCAGCATAAACGCACATTGCATAGTGGTTATTCCATGGGGGAGTGTTATAATATGTACAAGTGGAATAAACCACTATGCACAAAATAATTTCACTCCATTATTTGATGTTATGGGAATAGTGAAATGGGGTATGGATATTAATAATTGATGTGAATTGTGTCGGGAGAGTTTTGCCTATAAAAGGCACTCCAAGTGTAGAGAAATTGGCACCATTGAAAGAAAGAAAGAAGAAAGAAATATTCAGTATAATTTCTATCCGGTTTCTATTTTGTGTTCTTTATCTTTCTTGTTTTTATAACATATACTAAATTTATGCTATTGTTAGGTTATGTTAGGTGTTATTGACCATAAAACAAAAAAATAAGATGAGAATAATTATAGTACAACTATTCATGATTGTGTGTACCTCTTTTTGGATATATAGTACCAGTTTGCTCACTGTTGGTACCATATGTGCTAGGAAATGTGAACTTGTTTTTTTTTAATTCAATTATTGTTAGATACATGGAAGGGGCACAAAGTGATATATTAGAGAGTTGTACATACAAAGATGAAATGTATGTGTTCTCTCTGAACCTTGAATCAACTCTTGATGAAGTGTACACTCTCATTGGTAAGAGGTGGCCGATTGTTAGTTTGAAAACCGTCATGTTAAACTATATTGCGCCAAAGGAGAAAAAGAGAATTAGTTTATCCAATGATGACGATGTAAAAAACATGATTCGGTTACATCTTTGTTGGAAAGTAAATATTGTGGAGCTAGTTGCCATTGAAGGAAATGAAAGCCCGGACATTGGAAGAAATGAAAGACGGGATGATGGAGTTCAATCTATGCAGATGAACATGAGCGGGTAATGTTGCTTTCATAATATTAATGAAATTATTATTGATGTATGGTGTATTTGTATCATCATATCCAAATTCATTAATTTCTTAACTACTTTCATTATTTAATAAAAGTTTGTATTATTTTATCATGAACGTAGGGAAATGTTACGGGAAGGAGAATCAGAGTTGGTAGTGCAAGATAAATCGATCGATTCTTGGAGATTCTCCATCAAAGGAGAGGGGCAGATGTCCAGTGACGGTGCGGATGAATTTCGGAAGGTTGTTAAAAACTACGCAGTTGCGAATAGGCTTTCTTTCAAGTACCCAAAAAATGATCAACAGAAGATCATTGTTTGTTGTACTGATGAGGGTTGTCAATGGAGTATATATGCCTCAAAATACAAAGGTGATCAGGTATTTGCCATCCGGAAGAGCAATTTAGTCCATACCTGTGGAGTGTCCAATCTTCGGACAAGGGGGCATCCGAAAGCAGACTCTCATTGGGTCTCGAATGCACTTAAGGAGAAATTGAGAGATGAACCGAGCTACAGGCCATGCACGATATTGAAAGATCTTCATAGGGATTATGGCTTGGAGTTGCCTTATAGAAAGGCATGGTTAGGGAAGGATATTGCCATGCAAGATATTCATGGAGCAGACAAGGGCTCTTATGATAAATTGAGATGGTATTGTACTAAAGTGCGTGAGACAAACCCGGGAAGCATTGCGGATTGTGAGCTTGACCCTGTCCAGAATAAGTTCCGCCGATTATTCATTTGCTTTCATACTTGTCTTGTTGGTTTTATAACCGGTTGTCGACCGTTGATATTTTTGGATGGCACTCACATAAAAAATAAATTCAAAGGCATTTTGCTTAGTGTTGTGAGTAAGGATGCCAATGATGATTTGTTCACTTTAGCATATGCTGTGGTTGATGCCGAGGCCGATGAAAATTGGGAGTGGTTTTGCGTGAAGCTGAATAATACTCTTCTTACCTCGGGCTTACCTGTTCCTAGAAGCTTCACGGTTTTTACGGACCGACACAGCGGGCTTCTTAAAGCCATCCCTATGGTCTTTCCTGGCAGCCATCATGTTTATTGTTTGCGACACTTAGTCGACAACTTTAAGAACCAGGTAAAAAACTTAATGAGTGTGGTTTATTGTTTGGTACCTTTATTATTTTTTTTTGTTGACCATGAGGAAGTGTATAAACCATCATTCCTTAACATTTTGTTTATACATTCTGTTAGTTTTTTTTATTTTTATAAATTATGTTTATTTTCATTATAAAGCAGGTTTCATTATATTATTATTATTATTATTATTATTATTATTATTATTATTATTATTATTATTATTATTATTATTATTTTTTGTAGGTTTTGAAGAGCTACCCACTTAAGAATAAGAAACATTGGTCCTCGATTTTTAAGAAAGCTGCGTATGCTCCTACGAGGCAAGAATTTGATATGCATATAAATAATATATTGACTCATATGCCTCTTGCTCTAAAGTTCCTTCAGGATTCTAACCCAAGTTGTTGGGCGAATTCCTTATTTAACGGAGACCGTTGGGGGATCATGAATAATAATCAAGCTGAATGTTGGAATAATTGGGTGAGGGCGGCACGATTTATGCCTATCGTAGCCATGGTCGATCACATACGAAAGCAAATTATGACCATGATGTACGTTCGCCGTGAAGGAGGGTCACGGTTTAATGGCCCGTTGTGTCCGAAGCTCGAAAAAATAATTTCATCTCGGTACAATGCTTCCCGGAGTCTCAAAATCATGCAATCAAGTGAATGGAGGTTTGAGGTTGTTGATGCGGACAAAAGTTGTGACGTGGATTTGCAAACTCGCACTTGTTCTTGTAGAGAATGGCAACTATCTAAGATGCCATGTCGCCATGCATGTGCTTGTGTTGAGAGTAAGTCAATGTCCATCTATGATGTGATCCATATTATCGGGTTGGGATGTATAGGCAAGCTTATCAAGGTACTATTAATCCTATACCCAACTACGATCATAATGTGGCCTCTTCCTCCATATCTCATGATGATGTCATTCATGCTCCGGATGTACGACCTCAGCCCGGACGCAGGAGGGAAAAAAGAATTCCTTCACAAGTTGATGTTGCGGTTAGGCGGTGCAAGCGTTGTGGTTGTCGTGGACACAATCGACGTACGTGCAAAGAACCTATCTAGATCACTCATGTATTTTGTTTTTTGGGCATGTGTATTTATTTTTTGTTTTTTGGGCATGTGTAATTTTTTTTTTTTTGCCCAAGTGTATTTTGTTTTTGCCCAGGTGTATTTTGTATTTTGTCAGTTGTATTTGGTATTTTGTCGGAAAATGTCTTTTGATCAATTGGTACCAGTTATTAATGAATTAGTACCACTTGTTCTTCTATTCAGCACCAGTTATTGATAAATTAGTACCTGTTTTGTAGAAATAACAAAAAAAAGGGTTACTCAGGTCAACATTTTCAAAATCAGTACCAATCATAGAGTAATAGAGTACCTGTTTTATGTTATTATAGTACCAGATATTTGGTCACTAGTACCAGTTATAATGAACACATAAAAACACCGAAATTCGATCGCAAATGATGTTTATACGACCCATAATCACTCTCATGTTAGTTTATATTAGATTTAAAATTCTATTAACTAAGTTTATTAAGTCAAGATGTACAATATAATTTTTTATAAGCCAAGGAGGTTAAGTAGGACATAATAAATTCGGTGTTTCTATGTGTTCACTACAAGTGGTACTAAGGACTCCATATGTGGTCCTAAATACTCATAAACAGGTACTACCTTACAATATGAATGGTATGTTGAATATACTGTAAAAGCTTGGCTTTCAGATATGAACAATTTCATTTTTATCTGGCAATCATGTTTCGGTCAAAGTACATATGCTTGCAGTTTATTTTTTTATGCAATCATACTCCTTGTCTTACATTGAGATAGTGTGGTTCGTGGTGTCTCGAACAGAAAGGTCACCTATCGGTTCCTTGTAAGAATAAATTATTTGTTCACAGTCTAGACTGACAGTGAGACCCCACTTGGAAAAAGACTGTAGTGTATTCTTGATTCAGTTGATCGTTGACTGGAGAACTACACTAGTACTTAGGTCAAGTATTGAACAGGACCGTGGAAGGCAAAGATTATGAGACTCACTGATCGATGTTGTAATATAGACCTTCAGTGATTGATGCGTTCTCTAAAGCTGTAAGATAATATAAAATAGGCATATATATTTATTACTTATTTATTTGATTTACCAAGGGTGATTCCTATTTTGTTAGGATGACATACTCGGTATTTTGGTAAACAAAAATATTTATATAGTGTGCTATTATAAATTATTTACGGTCACTATGTTCCAGTGCGCTGGATTGATGATGTCCCCGAAATGAGCTCAGGAAGGAATATTATGTCAAGCCCTGCAGGCGGATGTATTCCGACATAATGATTAATGATCTGAGTGGTACTAGTTTCGGAAATGAATAATAAGTTGATTAATTATTTTGTCAGTAATTTAATTAATCAACGGACGTTATATCTTAAACATAGGGAGGTAAATCGATCAATCAGATTAATAAATATTAATCAAGTGGAGGTTTAATTTAATTGATTAAATTGGAGCCAAATGGGGAGAGCAATAATAATATTCTAGTGGGATATATTATTATTTAATTTTATTAGGATTTTAGGAATTAATTTTATTCCATAATTATTATTCCAAGACTTAGGGAATATCCTTCTAGAATATTACCTAGGGTTAGGAGACTAGAGAGTCTTCTAGAAGGTGATGTTAGGAGAAGGAGTCATGACCTAATATGGATTAGCTTGTGGAGTAGAATTAGGATTCCTTGGCGTAATAGGATAAACCCATATTTGGCACCTCCTTAAGGTCCCTAATGGAGCCTATGAATACACCATGTCCCAACCTCTTGAGATACACATGTGAGTCTTGTTTTTTCCATCTTTCAAAGAGAGAAAAATTGTGTTGTTCGAGAGTTAGGAAGATTCAATTAATCGCACCATCAAGATTAATTGAAGTAGGTGTTTAGGTAATCCATTAGAAGGCTTTAAGGTGAGATTATATTAAACCTCAAACCTTCATATTTTCCGGTCACCTTCCTCAGCCGACTGCCGCCATCCGCCGCCGTCGACCACCGCCGGAAACCACTCCTCACTCAACCAGGACTCCTCGCTCGACTAGGACTCCTCGCTCAACCAGGACTCCTCGCTCGACTAGGACTCCTCGCTCAACCAGGACTCCTCGCGCCCCAGGAAACGTGCCGCATACGATCGGCATGACACAGTCCCTACTCGCCTTGTCCTCACAAGAATAGGAAAGCTGCAGCGCGCGACCTGCATGCACCCGCTATTCCTCGCCAGATCAGGACTCCTCGCGCATATAGGAGATGTCCCGAGCACGTACCAGCGTGAGCCCAGACGCCGCATGCCTAGTCCTTTCAGGCATAGGAAAGTTGACACGCACGCGCATCTATCTGCAACCCGAACCGCTGCAACCCGACCCGACTTGAGACGTTATCCGTTCGTGATTCAACACTCGACTAGAGTCGACAAAGGCCAAACTCTTCAACCGATTGAGTTGTGGTAATCAGACGATCTCCATCAAAAGAAATCAGAAACGTCTCTGAGTCGGCAAAACTTTTAAACCGTAAGTCCTAATCCTGACTATAGATTCCGCTGCGTTAGGATTTATTATTCAATAGGTTTGAATGTGCACATTGCCGACGTTCCTAATAGAACCCAACAACTGGTATCAGAGCCCAGGCTAATTCGTCTTTGTGCACTATTCGAATTAGGACCTGCGTGATATATGTGAATTAATTGTGTACGGGCGCAGCGCATAATAGATTAGAATTGCAAATAAGTGTTGTTTGCAGGTATTCTAGAATCCGACTATTATGGCCCGTATGTATGTGTTCTTTTAATTCATGTATGTCGTTTTATAAGCCTCAGACATGTCGAGGAGTTTTTGGGTTGGTGAATGCTTGTAAATTATTCGCGCGGTGGGACACCGCATAGTTTACTGCTTTCATAGAAAACTCATGTATGACTCTTGCGCGGGTCATAGGATGAATTATGTAATTGTTGTTTTATATTATTCATTGTTGATCCGGCGGACGTGGACCAACCTCGACGGGGCGAGGCGATAAACGCGTAGACGGATGCCATGGTGGTGATCCAATGCCGACTTTCCCGTAGACGACCTATTCAGAATGAAGAGTGGGAGTCACTGCGAAAGGGGTGTTCCAATTCCTGAAACAGAAAACACATTCAAACAAGGACAGGATTGTGTTTCTCCGTAATATTGGAGATTGATTAATGGCCATGATAGTTGGATTATAGTTCCTAGTTTATTATTGCCTATTAATCATGCATGCTCTTATGTGATATAATTGCTCTATGTGCAAGTTAAATTGTTAGAGACATGATTTATAAAATCCCTAAAATAAAAATTATATTAAGTGTGTAATGGGTTGAAATAAATTACATCCAAGGCCTCCATTATAGGTTTGTTAGTGAAGTGATGTAAATCGAGCCCACAAGACGTTTTATTTCACAGTTCACAAGGACAGGTCTTCTTCGGGATGGTAATAGCGAGCTATTACAAAAGAGTACGGGTCATCCACAGATGAACGTATTATTGTGGTAGTGAACTTGGTACCAATTAATGGGTTACACTTAAGTGCAAATTAAAACAATATTCCCACAGGAAAATGTTGTTTTTATTTCAATAAGTTCTTTCTTCTAATAAAGAACAAGGGACACATTGACTCAGTGCGCTGGCCAAAAGATGAACCGACTATTAATTAAGTATTGTTTTGATGGTATGTAAATTAATGGGATTAATCCCTCCTCTTGCGATTGCTTGAACCGTAGACGTCCACACTCCGTGGCCTGTGGGGATTCAGTGTTTTGAGGTGTCGGTGAATATATTCAAATGTTGTTTTGAAGGGATCATATTTGATGTTAAATTCCAAAACACTTGACTGAGTAAAGACTATGTTTGCATGATCCCAGGAATTCAAAATGTCTTTTAATCCGTTGTCTGTAATTCTCAAAGATAATTTACTTGTTCAAATATGATTAGAAATAGAACTTGGATAATGTCTTATTTTGCTAAGGACTACAAGTCAAAGGACGAGTGTATCCGGTCTAAGCAAAATGGACATAGGAAGATGAACTGTCCTATTCTTAAGATAAGAAAGGTAAATCTTAATTCACTAGAAAGTCGAAACATTTTTAATGGTGTTATCTATCAGTACCTGGTGAATAGATACGTAACCACTAATTATGTAAAAAGGTTCCAGGAAACCAATCGACATGTGACAGGTAGATTACCATCTAGATGGGTTTTAGCTACGAAAGTGGCGAGTATTGCAGTGGGAGTTCTCTATAGAAATATTGGTTTATGAGTAATTGTCTTTATGTGCCAAGTCTTAGAAAGAACCCACGTTCAGTTTCTAAATTCCATATGGATGTTACGTTTGCTGGTTTGAAAAGCAAAACTTTTTATCCATTTGGTACAAGGTAGGACAGTTTGTAAACTCAAAGGAACCAAAAATATCTCAGAATGAGTTTTCTATAGAAATTTTGATTTATGAGTAATTGTCTTCACGTGCCAAGTTTAGAAAGAACTCGTGTTCAGTTTCTAAATTGGGTATGGGTAAAAATGTGACGTTTTATCCATTTGGTATGTGGGTAGACAATTATGAACTCAATGAGCCAAGATATCTCACAAGTGCAGTAGTTGAAATAAATAGCACGTCGACTAGAACCAATAAGAAGAAAGGTCCTTCAATGAATGAATCGTACATTATTTTTGGAATGTAGTATTTGGGAGTTTTAGCAATAGTAGAATTCAAAGATGGATAACAACTGAACTTATGGGTTCTTTGGGAATGGATGAAACTATCAGACCTACGAATTATACTTGGTAGCTAAAATAACACAAATGACCTTTAGTAAGTCAAGAGATTTAGAAGCCAAACATATGTTAGGATTAATTCATCCGATTTGTGAAGTTCTATGATTTTTAGGACAAAAGGTAGTTTTGAATATTTGTCTTTGAAGAAATTTATTCAAGACAGGTTACATTAAGTGATATTCCATAAGCTTGAGTACATCGAAAGAGTACAACGGCAGTTATGGAAAAATGTCGAGATTAATGTATCAATGGCATTACGATCGAAATCGTAGTGACTAATACCTTTTGAAAAATCATGAAATACTTGTTGGAAGTTGAGATTTGGTCTCAACAGGTTGCATCTAGTTCATCGGAACGGGACGATGTAACTTGACAAAGGAAAATGTCTTTTAAGTAGATTGGTTATGTCAAGGATGAGTTATTAGGAATTTCACTTTTTCGTATTGGAGTTATGCAAAGAACAGGGTAAGTTCTGAACATAGTTCCATCTAAGTTAGTAGTCATCACTCTTAATGAATTGTAGACGAAGGCATAGGCCTAGTCAGGAATATATTCAGATTCAGAGTGTTTCGACACACGTGCTGGAAAGGTTGATACTAATAGGATTGGAAAGGTTGTTCGGAAAATAGGCTATTTATGGGATACTTCATAGTAACAAAAAATGAGTGGATTATTTTATAGTACTAAAAGTCAGAAGGTGATCGTTAGTACGAATGCCTGATTTTCAGAGGAATACTGAGTAATAAACCACAAAGCCCATTTGTAGAATTGTTTTGAGGAAAGATAAAGGTGAAAGTTCAACTTTGTTACCAAGTGTACAAAAGTGATACCACAATAAAGACTGCAACACGTATTTTGTGCTATACACTTTTGCAGAAGGAACCTCGTTATAGTGGGAGGGTTGCGAAACAACTCCATGAAATCGTGACAATGAGAGAGTCGTTGGACTCAATCCCTAGTAAACACGAAATCATGATATTCATGTTTTGAGAAAGTCTCGGACTTAGTCTCTAGTAAACTTTATCCCTAGTTATACAATGAGTAGATCCAAGACAAGGATGCAGAAACTTAGCAAAGTTTTAATGAGTTCTGATTTGAAGTCGTGGACTCTAATCAGATCTGGGTTCTTATAGCATTACCAAGTAGCATACGGGCTATTGGACGAAATATATAAGTGAAGACTTAAGTACAAGGCTTGTTGAGAAATAGCAGACTCAGAAAGAATATGATCTATTATGAGTAAACTTTTTCACCGGTAGCCATGTTTAAGTCTGTACAAATGTAAGGCTTGCTGTGATATAGAAGACTCAGAAAGAATTATATCTACTATGAGTTAGTCTTTTCACAAGTAGCCAAATTTAAAGTTGTTGCCACTCATACAAGTTATGAGATTAGGCAAAGTGGATGTCAAGACATTTTCCCTAACCGGGAGTCTTGTGGGAATATCCATGAGTAGCACTGTAACGCCCCAATCGACTTTTAAAGAAAATACATGGCTTTTCTAAAAATCAAGGCAAAAATTTTTTAAACTTATTTTTCGAATCATAAACTTTTGGCGTTACTCATTCCTCTAAAAAACACAGTTCAAGTCATAACTTAACTACGGGGATTCATAACCCGATTTTTCCAACGGTTTTCATTAACCACATAACGTGAACATAAACATCAGGATGAACTCAATCATATATCAAGAAAGGTTTTTCAACTTGAACCAAATCCAAACGTTTTCAAAATAAACAAGTTCCAACTCCAAACCAACGTAAGTTCAATACCAACATAAGTTCGTGAAAAGCGGAAGCAATTAAATAAACATAATAAATAAGTGTGACCACCACTCGCCTTTCCTCGTCACGCGCCACTGCTTAACCTGCATCAGTTACGAGCAGGTGTGTAGCGCCCCGTTTATTTATGGATAATTTTAGGATTATTTATTATTATTTATTAATATTATTATTACCTATTGTTTGTTATTAATATTATATTATTGTCATTATTATTATTATTTTTATTATTGTTATTATTATTTTATTTAAATGCCTAATTGTGAAATAAATGTTTAATGTGTATTATTATTATAAATAATGTGTGAAATATATTTTATTATAATAGCCGAATTTTTGTTATAAAATATCGTGCGAACCGAGCCATTTTATATTGGCTAAATCAACCGATTTATCGAGCCCGAGAGAACTGTATGCATTGGATCGAACCTACGACTTAAATCTTTCAAACCCTTGGCCCATTTAGTATGCGACCCGACCCGTCTGGCTTGAACCTGCGCGACCCGGCCCATCTCTCTTTTACGCGTGTGATGAGATTTCTTTTAACCTAGCGCAGCTTTTATTTTTCCCTCATCAGATTTTTCTTCCCTTCACGATCGCACCTTCATCATCAACCCTCTCTCTCGTCAAAATTCTCTCGTCACCATCAATCTCCTTTCCCCTCTCGCGATTGAAGCCCCTCTCCCTCAGCACCTCCGGCGACCTGCAAGCCCCCTCCGCCGCGCGCAGGCCCTCCCTCCGGCGAGTCCTCCACGACCAGCGCCTGCAAGCCCTCTGCCTGCAAGCTGACGAGACCTCTCTTCCGGCGAGCCCTCCTCCAACGCCGCTCCTTCTCTGAAAACCAGCAAATTCCGGCGACCTCTCCCACCGCAGCACCTCTTCCGACGTGAGCAGCAACGCCTCCCGAGCCGCTGCAAGCCGATGACCCTCTTTCTCCTCAGCGGCGAGTAGCTCTCTTTTCCCGGCGAGACGAAGTTCACCGTCGAGCCCGTTCGAACCCTTTTCGCTCGTTTCTCGAGAATGGTATCGAGTCTCGACTTCCCGTTTATTTTACGTGATTATCGTTTATGTTATTTACGTATATGTTTGATTTGCGATTTGTTATGACTTATGCGAGATGTGTATATTGTGCGAATGTGATCAATGTGATATTTCGTGAAGTCGTGATTTTATGTGTAATCGTGTTGTTCGGGATCTCTTCGATTATGAAAAATCGAACGAGGCCTCGAAACTCGTGTAAGTCAGTGGATATTGGAACAAAGTCGAGTCCTTGGCCTTATGAGAAGGCCTCGGACGAGAAATTACGTGTGTTCAATTAATCGTTAAATTGTCGAGCTTGACTGTCGCTGTTTTGGTGTTTGAATTTTTAAAAATAGCTCGCTGCTCGGAATGACTTGAAATTTTGAGGGATATGTTATCTGTTCATTTCCTGCCTTGTGTAAAATTTTCATAATTTTTGGAGACCTGTAGCTATTTTTAATAATTTATTTGTATTCTGTCCAGAATATTGTTAAATGCATAATAAATTCATGCTTGACTGAAATGAGCTGAAATTCGAATATGTCGTGCCTCTATGACTTATATGTGTTGTGTTAAATTTTTGGAATTTTTGGAGTTGATTTGATATGGATAATATTTTATTTATTGATTCGGCAGAAATGTTGTCTGAATTTTTAAAAATCGGTTACTGCATGAAAAATTCTGAAATTTTGCTGAGAGTCATACTTTAGGTGTTTGATCATGTTTGTAAAATATGAGAATTTTTAGAGTCCGTTTGGTTTCATTTTGGGTTTAAATTCGATAAACTACTGTTGCTCGTTTGAATTTTTAAAAATAGCAGCAGATATCATTTAAGGCTGAAATTTTTATAAGTGGACTTTGGCATACTGTATGTTGCTATGTAAAATTTTCAGGTTCAGTTTCATTCATTAGATCTGAGTATGAATTAATGTGCCCTTTTTGCTGAATTACTGTTCGAATTTTATAAAATAGGGTATTTTGAGTTTAAAGCTGAAACTTTGTGGTTTTACATGTTGCTGGAAGATGAAATTTTGGGTAAATTTTCAGAGCTTAATTCGTAGGGTAGCTTGGCCATCTATTTTCATGCGATGAAATGATTTCTATTTCCGAACATGATTTTTTATGAAATTTTGGGAATCGACTTGCTTTTAGTTTTTATGTGAGTTTGACTTGGTCAATCCTCAGATGGATTTATATGATCTGGTGTATGTGTTTTGATCAAGTTAAGAGCTGAGTCTTAGTGTTCCAATTCCACAGGACTTCACGAACTACTTAGTCGAAACAAGTTCGACTAGGTCTGCTTTTGTGATTTTCGATTAAAGTCAAGATAGATATTCATTGTAGGATCTTGACATAATGTAGGTAATTGAGGAGTCCAGCCTCGACCTACTACCAATTGCTTTGAGTTATTATCAATCCGGAATCCAGGTGGGTTATTCAAAAATTATCTATGCATATGTGTGATTTATTTATGATAAAAGTTTGGTGTGATCTATGTATGAAAATGAACATGTAGCCTATCGATGTGAGCTTGATGGCCATCGATACGGTTGTCCCCGTATGATAAGATACGGTTACCCAGTGAGGTAAATCTCATTAAGACCTATGAGAAGGCCGTGTCATTGATGTGGCACGCACTCCCATGTTTCACTGATATGGCATGGCTTAGCTTTGATGAGCATAGATGTACATGAGTGAGTCTTTGATGAGACTATAGTCATTGATGTGGCTAGAGATGTGACATGATTTTATTGTTTATGTTCATGCTGCGACCATACCATTATTATGTTATTCATATGCATAGTGTGAGTACGATAGTTAACTGTACTCACTCCCACCTGCTCGTAACTGATGCAGGTTAAGCAGTCGGCGGGTGACGAGACAAGACGGGTGGTGGTCATGCTTTTATTTATCGCTTATTTATTTGCTTCCGCTCATTTATGTTAAGATATTATGACTGTGTCGTTTTGAACTTGGAATTGTGAATTATCTTTATGATTTGGAACTTAATGAATGCCAGTTTGGTTTATGATTTATTATTCGTGCATGTTGTCTTTATTGATACGTTTGCATTTTTGGTTAAAGGCTTATGGTAAATTTGAGTAGCGCCCACTGAGTATTTAACTAAATTAAAGTTTGCGAAAAATTTATTGTGATTTTTATTAAATAAATTCGATAAATCTTTTAAAATAAAGTGGGGCGTTACAAGGTGGGAGTGAGTACAGTTAAATATCGTACTCACACTATGCAATGCACATTTGGTAACATGTTAAATAGGCATGGTCGCAGCATGAACATAAATAATACCACATATGTCACATCTCCAACATAAACATAAATACTCCTGTGTACACATCTTTCATAATAGTCGCGGAAAGGGTATTCATTACCCTAACGGCGAGAGTACGTGCCACGCAAGGACACGGCCTTTCATAATAGGTCTTAAGGAGACTTGCCTCGCACGGGCAACCGTATTACATCGACGGGGACAACCGTATCGATGGCCATCATAATAGCTCACATCGATAGGCTACATATTCACGTTCATACATAGATCACGCCAAAACCGTAAACATATTTAAACACACATTGCACAGGTAATTTTAGAATAACAACCCACCTGGTCGGAATCGAGACAAATCACAAAATGCGTGTAGGCGGCGAGTTCGACTCGTCAAGCACCTACATTTAATAAAATAGCCTTATCAAAGACTATTCGACAATTACTTAGTCCAACTAAGTTCACGTAAGTATTTAAGCATGCATTAAATCAAGGTAATCACACTTCGAAAATATCACATAAGTTTTTGAAAACTTAACCCGGGCAGCGTTTTTAAAACCGACACAACTTTCAGCACATAACTCATATGAACATGAATCAAGTTGCATGAGAATCCTAAGACATAAATCTACAATTTTTATGAAGACAACTAAAGCAAATAAGGTCATTTAATGGGTGATAAAACAGAAAACATTAAGAATTTAGTCACAGTCCAAAACTGAGAAGATGCACTTGACCAGCCCTTAGTAATTGTTCTATAACTGGAGCTACAGGCATGATTTCAATAAAATTCAAAAACCACATGATAGAGAACTCAAGTTTCTACAACTTTTATGAAGGTCACTTTGGCAAATAAACACATTTTCAATGAGTTTAAACACACTAACATTTGGTTCAGAAAATCTGTCAAAAATTAACATGTGTTATGGGCAGCACCTAAGTGTTTACAACCTAGACCGAGCTACAGACCTCCAAATGACATGGTTCAAGTCTCAAATTAAACCATACGAATGCCTCTATAACTTTTATTTAGAACACAGAAGTATTTAAGATCATTTTGATGGGGTAAACTCAGTTCACATTCTATATCAGATGTCTGCCAAAGTAATAAGTCCCAACTCATGCATGTCTAACTTCATACGAGCACAAATCGAGCTACAGAGCACGTCTCGACATGAAATTTATCTCATTTGAAAGGAAGGAAACAGATATATAAATTTCATGAAGAGTATAAACTTATACGAGCACATTACGACACGATAAACAGGTCATATATCAAACACATACATGCTGCCGGGTAGCAGAAAAAACTGAACGCGCAACATTTTTGTAAAAATCACAACTTATTCGATATAATTCGGAATTGAGAAATTCTAAAGTCCAGGTTTAGAAAACCGAACGTACTACATTTCATATGAAGATTATATTTTCAAATAACTAGCCTAAAATGGCTTAAAATGCGGCACAATAGATCAGCGAATAACGTGATTTCACATGAAATATCAATGACTTATATAACGAATGTTCTAAGCTCGACAACGGTCAATATACTTTTTCGACAGCAAATAAACGAGCACATTGAGGTTCAACATAGCAACAACATGATACTCGTTTTAACGAAGTTACGAACATAACCCGATAAACGAAACGACATATACGAGCCGATAAACCATTCGAAATAAATCCGACTTCAAACAAGAATTCGGTAGCACGCATGATATATATATCTTTCATGCGATATACGAGCACGACCGGAATAACGAGACCCGCTTTTGGAAATCTACGAGCTATCGGAAGAAAAACGGGCCGAACGACGGGTCGGCCGAACGGGTCGGCAATCGGCTCGCGAACGGAACTCAGAATAACGAAAAGGAACCGAGGGTGGCCGCAGGCTAGCTTTACGTAGGCAGCAACTTGCCGGAAATGGCGTCGGGCCTGAGGACGACGGCTTGCGGAGGTGCTCGAGGCCGCTGGGGTGTTGCACGCGGAGGAGTGGCTCGCCGGGAAGAGGGCCTGCTCGTGGTGGTCGTTCACGCCGTGAGAGAGCTGGTCGTGGTGGCTGCTCGCCGGAAATGGCGACGTCGAGAAGCTGCAGGCGGGAAGTTGGGCTGGTGGTTCACGTCGGAAATGGGGTGCTGCGGCAGTGACGGGCACGGAGGTTGCCGCAGAGGACCTGCTGTGCGTATGGAAGTCGCCGGCGTTGCTGTTCACGGCGGCAGGGGAGAATTCACCGGAAAAATTGCAGGCGCGCGATGAGGATGGAGGATGAAGGTGGGGAAGTTGATGAAGGTGGTGAACGGTTTTGAGAAGAACGGAAAGCTCTTGACCGAGATATGATAGAGGAGAAGGGAGAACGTGGCCGGAGAGATCGCAACAAAATTTTGAATAGGTAGATAAGGGTGGAATCGGTCGCGGCGAAGAAGAAGGAGAGCTGTTCTGCCGAGATTTATTCCAACGGGCCAAAATAATGATACTCATAATTGGGCCAAAGAATTAAATATGGAGATGGGCCAAAAATTAATCAAATGGGCTACTACTACAAAATAATTTGGATTGGGCTAAATTCACACGAAACGGTTACGGAAATTAATCAAATTCGGCTGACTCTTTCGGGCTCGACTCGAAAATTAGTCGAGGCTCGGTTCGACGTGGCGAAAATTAAATTGAAACTGGATGATACATAACACACATAATATTTATTTAATAATAATAATACAGATACATACATAGGCAAATAATTACACACATTATTTATTATCTGTAATAATTAACAATTAAAGCAATTACGAGCACAAATAAAATAAATAAATTTATTCGGACAATTAAATAAATAATAAAAATTTCTAAAATAATCCGGAACACATGGGGCGCTACAAGCACCCAGGAGTGTTCATTAGAAAAGGGATAAGAGCATCTAGTCACTAGACTGAAACAGTTCATTTGTGGATTATAATGAGCTGGACATTTGGTTGATAAGTTCGAATCGTGGACTCGATTTTTCAACAGATGAGCATTGCGAGTGGCGCAATGGAAGCGTGGTGGTATTTTTGTGCTATGTGTTGACAACATCTTGATCACTGGAGACAGTGTGAGAGTGTTGAAAGACACAAAGGTATGGTTATCCATGTAGTTGGATATGAAGGATTCGGAAAATATTCTTGATTGAGGATCACAAGAAAGATCTGTTGTGATTATCCCGAATTTCATTATCCAGATACTATCATAAGGCTCATTCGAAATTTGCATGACACAAAGGCAGTTCCTTGTCCTCGGCAAAAGGAAGCCTAGTATGTGCCATGTGGTAAATGAGACTTGATGTCTATTATTGCTAAGGGCATAATGAGTAGATATCGAAGTAATCATAGACAAGAGCAATTGGTTCAAGGTAGAACATATGATCAAGTTCCGTAAAAGGGTTAAAGATAATATGTAGGGATACCAAACGAGCCATAAGCAACCTATGGGTTACAAAAGATTCTGATTTCTAATCCGGACATGAACAAACAAGTAAAAGCCACCTTATGGTTTGTGTTCACTTGTGGGAGCCAAGCAGAATGGAGGAATGTCAAACGATAATACGTTGACAAATTCCACCGTAAGAAACTCAGTGCATCCCTTCCCAAAAGGCGAGCGACGTAGAGATTGGATTCGCCATTGAACTAAAAATGTGAAATCTTGTCAGACCAAATTAGGTCACAATGGATTGTGATGACAGTTGGTGCAGTTAAGACAGAGAGAAATCACTAGTTCATAAAGCAAGTGGCACATAGAGAAAGTACACCAGTTGCAAAGGACTGCGACAGGGTGGATGTTTTTCGCCTAGTTATGTAAGGAGACTTCGGTAAAATCCTTTTAGGATTGGCGTTGCGGCGAAAGCGGATGATGGCCATGTTAAAGGATTGGGAGTCGGATGTATGGCAGAAAGGACAACAATTCATTGAGAATTAGATTGAAAGAAAATTGTGGTTAGTGATAGCCATGAGCTTATTAAGCATAAGTGGGAGATTGTTGGATATGCTTTAAAAGCTTGGCTTTCAGATATGAACAATTTCATTTTGATCTGGCAATCATGTTTCGGTCAAAGTACATATGCTTGCAGTTTATTTTTTTATGCAATCATACTCCTTGTCTTACATTGAGATAGTGTGGTTCGTGGTGTCTCGAACAGAAAGGTCACCTATCGGTTCCTTGTAAGACTAAATTATTTGTTCACAGTCTAGACTGGCAGTGAGACCCCACTTGGAAAAAGACTGTAGTGTATTCTTGATTCAGTTGATCGTTGACTGGAGAACTACACTAGTACTTAGGTCAAGTATTGAACAGGACCGTGGAAGGCAAAGATTATGAGACTCACTGATCGATGTTGTAATCTAGACCTTCAGTGATTGATGCGTTCTCTAAAGCTGTAAGATAATATAAAATAGGCATATATATTTATTTACTTATTTATTTGATTTACCAAGGGTGATTCCTATTTTGTTAGGATGACATACTTGGTATTTTGGTAAACAAGAATATTTATATAGTGTGCTATTATAAATTATTTATGGTCATTATGTTCCAGTGCGCTGGATTGATGATGTCCCCGAAATGAGCTCAGGAAGGAATATTATGTCAAGCCCTGCAGGCGGATGTATTCCGATATAATGATTAATGATCTGAGTGGTACTAGTTTCGGAAATGAATAATAAGTTGACTAATTATTTTGTCAGTAATTTAATTAATCAACGGACGTTATATCTTAAACATAGGGAGGTAAATCGATCAATCAGATTAATAAATATTAATCAAGTGGAGGTTTAATTTAATTGATTAAATTGGAGCCAAATGGGGAGAGCAATAATAATATTCTAGTGGGATATATTATTATTTAATTTTATTAGGATTTTAGGAATTAATTTTATTCCATAATTATTATTCCAAGACTTAGGAAATATTCCTTCTAGAATATTACCTAGGGTTAGGAGACTAGAGAGTCTTCTAGAAGGTGATGTTAGGAGAAGGAGTCATGACCTAAAATGGATTAGCTTGTGGAGTAGAATTAGGATTCCTTGGCCTAATAGGATAAACCCATATTTTGCACCTCCTTAAGGTCTCTAATGGAGCCTATGAATACACCATGTCCCAACCTCTTGAGATACACATGTGAGACTCGTTTTTTCCATCTTTCAAAGAGAGAAAAATTGTGTTGTTCGAGAGTTAGGAAGATTCAATTAATCGCACCATCAAGAGGTAATCCATTAGAAGGCTTTAAGGTGAGATTATATTAAACCTCAAACCTTCATATTTTCCGGTCACCTTCCTCAGCCGACTACCGCCATCCGCCGCCGTCGACCACCGCTGGAAACCACTCCTCACTCAACCAGGACTCCTCGCTCGACTAGGACTCCTCGCTCAACCAGGACTCCTCGCTCGACTAGGACTCCTCGCTCAATCAGGACTCCTCGCTCGACTAGGACTCCTCGCTCAACCAGGACTCCTCCCGCCCCAGAAAACGTGCCGCATATGATCGGCATGACACAGTCCCTGCTCGCCTAGTCCTCACAGGAATAGGAAAGCTGCAGCGCGCGGCCCGCATGCACCCGCTATTCCTCGCCTGATCAGGACTCCTCGCGCATATAGGAGATGTCCCGAGCACGTACCAGCGTGAGCCCAGACGCCGCACGCCTAGTCCTTTCAGGCATAGGAAAGTTGACACGCACGCGCATCTGTCTGCAACCCGAACCGCTGCAACCCGACCCGACTTGAGACGTGATCCGTTCGTTATTCAACACTCGACTAGAGTCGACAAAGGCCAAACTCTTCAACCGATTGAGTTGTGGTAATCAGACGATCTCCATCAAAGGAAATCTGAAAAGTCTCTGAGTCGACAAAACTTTCAAACCGTAAGTCCTAATCCTAACTATAGATTCCGCTGCGTTAGGATTTATTATTCAATAGGTTTGAATGTGCACATTGCTGACGTTCCTAATAGAACCCAACATGGTACAACTTTTTATAAATGTTCACAATTGAAATATTCCATCTTGGTTGACCAAAAGTAGGTGCTAATTTATCAGTATCAGGTACTGCGTAGAATAATAACAGGTACTATTGTAATGAAAACCGGTACCAGAAGTGTATTTAGTATTTTTTTTCCATTAGTGCATTGAGTTCGTGACCAATTTGAGATTAAAGTTAATTAACCAAATTTTAAATATCATATAAACTAGTGTGAGAGTGATTATGGGTCGTATAAACATCATTTTTGACAGATATTCGGTGTTCCTATGTGTTCAGTACAAGTGGTACTAAAAACATCAAAACCGGTACGAATACAATGAAAGGGTGGTACTACCATACTCTAGGTCTGGTACTACTTATTATAAATGTTTACCACAGTTGAAATAATCAATTACCCTTCACAAAAGTAGGTACTGATCGACTGAAAACAGGTACTACGTTTAAGACAATGTGGTACTATTATGTGTAAATCAGGTACTATGGTAAGAATCGTGATATTTCTAATCCTTCATGTCTACCATGTGACGTGGATCGTTAATGCGTGATTTGGATGAAAAATAGTGGAAGTGAAAACATATAGGTAGAAATTGGAGTAGTCATGTATGATGATTCTATGAGATGAAGTGTTTCATTCCATGAAGTGAAGTGTAGTAGTAGTGTTTTCTCATTAATGTGTAGAGTTCATGACCATTTTATGATTAAACTCAACGAAAAATATTTTAAATCTCATATAAACTAATGTGAGAGTGATTATGGGTCGTATAAACATCATTTTCGACCGATATTTGGTGTTCCTATGTGTTCAGTAAAAGTGGTACTAAAAACATCAAAACCGGTACGAATACAATGAAATGGTGGTACTAACTGTTAGTCCCATTTTTGTTACTACTTTTGTGGTCTTTTGTTTATCTTTCTTTTCCCACTCTAGGTTGTTTTGTAGGTTTTTCCGGTCATTTGAGTCATTTTGTGCGTTTAGTGTTATTTCTGTATTTTTCGTGTTTTTCGTATTTCTTTCTTCCTATTCTCCTGTTTCCGTGTTTTTCTCGGTTGGTGTTGGTTTCAGGTGTTCGAAACGCTGCCCTAGGATTGTTCAGCTAGTCGTGCGGACCAACATGTGTAGGACAATGTTCGAGCTCGGGCAGAACCCGGGAGTACACGAGACAGTTGGGGGCTTATAAGTCGACCGGGGGAGGTTAGGCGAGCCGAAACAGGACAAAAAGCAGCGCTGTTTTGTTGAGCTAGCGCCGCTAGGGTTTGCTAACGCCGCTGAGGGACCTAGCGCCGCTGCCGAATATTAGCGAGATCAAGAGAAAACCGCTGTCCGTGGGTTAGCGCCGCTAGCTAGCAGCTAGCGCCGCTAACCCCCCCCTAGCGCCGCTAAACCCCCTCTAGCGGCGCTAGCTACTGAGATAAGATTAGTTCGCGACTCTTTTATAATGAGGAGGAGGGTTTGTTTTAAAATTCATTCGGAGACTTATTTTTACGCGTTTTTTTGGCTGGGGAAAAACACTGCTATCATTGTTTGCTCTTGGGATTCGATTCTAGAGATTAAAAACCTCTACTATCTTGCTTTGGATTCGGATACTGTTGGATTGAGTTCAGAATTTTCATTAATCGTAAGTATTTTTCTTCAATTCTTTCGTTGATGATGATGTCTTGGGTTATGAATGTTTATGTGATCAAATCCAATATGAGTAGCTAAATCAATCTGCTAGGGATAGGGGATAATTGATTAGGTTCAATTATAATTGCTTGTTCTTAATTGTTCATATCTATGCGAGTTGAGTTCAATTTAGGGTTAATAGATTGATCACCTATTTAACCTAGTTAATCATTGTTTAGAACCGAAAGGGGAGACATTGGTCGATTTAGGCTCGTTTAGAATAGACTTGTTCGTCAAAGTATTGTCTATGAGTTGCTGGATTTGATAGTCAATCGTATATGTTCACTCTCTTGTTACGAAGAGTTATTGAGAGTGAACCTCTAAACGAGA
>BKCP01004350.1:82180-112784 GCA_008636005.1 Striga asiatica | reverse complement strand
ATCTGCTAGGGATAGGGGATAATTGATTAGGTTCAATTATAATTGCTTGTTCTTAATTGTTCATATCTATGCGAGTTGAGTTCAATTTAGGGTTAATAGATTGATCACCTATTTAACCTAGTTAATCATTGTTTAGAACCGAAAGGGGAGACATTGGTCGATTTAGGCTCGTTTAGAATAGACTTGTTCGTCAAAGTATTGTCTATGAGTTGCTGGATTTGATAGTCAATCGTATATGTTCACTCTCTTGTTACGAAGAGTTATTGAGAGTGAACCTCTAAACGAGAGACGATTCACTTCCTTTAACCGAGCAATTGATTGCCGGTAGTTGTGTAAGAACCGAAAGCAGTTGTCCCCGATTCTCTAGCTCTTTAAATTCTCAGTTAATTCGTTACGGTTCATTTCGTGCTTTATTTAATTTAAAGTTGGCAGTTGATAATTGAAACCCAAATCAGTGAATTAGAGTGTTTAGGATTTTTATCTTCTTTTGTGATTGAATAATCGAACAAAATAGTCCGACTGACCTTCCTTGCGATACGACCCGGGGAACGAATCTTTCGATTCTACTACGGTTAAAAATATTACAACACTAACATACTCTAGGTCTGGTACTACTTATTGTAAATGTTGACCACAATTGAAATAATCTAATTTTTGTTGACCAAAGGTAGGTACGAATTGACCAATATCTGGTACGGAAAACAAGAAGAAGTGGTATTATTCGATTTAAAACTAGTACTCCTTTCCAAAAATCGTTTCTTTTTTTCGTGGGAGTTGGTACTAAATACACGATACCTTTTACTAGAACAACACAATATCGACACTATCTTACTCTAGCTTTGGTACTAATTTTGAAAATGTTGACCAAAATTGAAGTATTCCATTATTTTTTGTTCTTTCTACAATGCAGGTACTAATTCATCAATAATCGGTATTGTGTAGAAGAATAAGTGGTATAATTCGAGGTAAAATCGGTACTCTTTTACAGAAATTGTTATTTTTTATTGGTACTAAATACCCGATATATTTTACTAGAACAACATAATATTGGCACTATCTTACTCTAACTCTGGTACTGAATTTGAAATAGTTGACCAAAATTGAAATAATCCATTATTTTTTCTTCTTTCTACAATGCAGGTACAAATTCATCAAAAACTGGTACTGCATAGAAGAAGTATTGGTATTATTTATAGCTAAACCGGTACTGTTTTACAAAAATGAGGTTCTGCCAAACATCAGACAAGCCAACCCAATATCCAAAGCCAAACATCAGACAATCTATTGTTCACAGCCAAACAACACACGAGCCAACCCAAAATTCACAGTCAATTTCTTCACAACCAACATACAAACATATTGTTTAAAGTATAATCCAAACACCATCCCAAAAACAGTCAACATGGAGGATTTCTTAGGACGCGTGCTGCCATGCGTGCTCGATAGCCGTCAATCGAATAACTACTTTGCACTCCATATCCATGCATATGTGCACTCCACAATCCTTCACGCCCGTCTGCTGCTTGAGGTATCCAAACTGAATACCCCTTTCAATGGCCCATTCAAACTTCAAATACATATAACCTGCTATGAACTTGGCCTACACATAAAAAAAAAAGGAAAAAAACAACAAAATACGTTTATTCGAAATAAAATCATCAATACAAAACAAAGTTTTATATGTTATAATAACACTTACCAAGCTCTTCCCAATCCCTCGATAAATCGGAGTGTCCATCGAGTTGTGGTACACAATCTTCTGTTCTTGAACTTTAAGGACAAGTAAGAAAAAGTGAAACTTCTGCAACACGGGAAGGAAAACATACTTGGTACCATTCAAGGACATCATCACCTCATCAATAATGGCAACAACACTTTTGTTAAGGCTGGAAATACACTTCTCTAAATCCTTATATTTCCAAACAGTTCTTTTGTTAACTGTTTGAATTGCACTCACCAAATTAGTCTACAAATTCAATAACTTTTGTTAGCAAATTAACAATTAATAAACTTAATAGAGTATATTAAGATAAAGTACCTGAACACATGTCGGCAAAAATCGGACATGGGGATAGCAGCCACGCAGAATCGACATATAGCAATCAACGATTTCAGAATTCAACTCGTTGCCGAACAAAAGATCAATCAATAATTTTTCTCGGACCACCACTCGGTCATTGCTCCACACGATTTTGCTACCAAAATTTGCAATTCTACTTAGGACAATATAACAGAAATGAAACAATCAAGAAACTGAAATAAAAATTTCTGTTACCTCAGGCAATCGCTCGTCAAGAATGATAAGTTGGCTGCACAATCCTCTTCCTGCAAGGCCTCATCCTCATGGCCGCAGAAGTTTTTCCTCCCTCAAAACTCAATCAGAGGTGACTCATCAGGATCATTCTCGTCAATCTCCTACATTACAAAATAATTGGTTAGTTAAATGAAAACAACACGAACAATAACATAAATTACAACATCAATAACATAAATAAAATAGATAGTTTAATTACCACATCATCAGTAAACTGCAACTTTTTTTTTTCTTTTGTCTTTTCGGACCGGATGACGGGAGGGTCATAAAATCCACCGGCTTTTCCTTTTTTTTTTCCTCTCTTTCCTCTCCCGCACCCTCTTCACCATGGAGGAGGCCTCTTGGTTCTCCTCTCCCGCCAAACCGGCCGACTCCACCACCATGTCAACCAATTTGTTCAAATCAACAAAATCATTATTTTCATCCTCAGCCTTCCCCTTTCGGTCATCCTCAGCCTCCCCCTTTCGGTCATCCTCAGCCTCCCCTTTTCGGTCATCCTCAACCTGATGCTCATACGCCACCAAACCCCATTTTTCATCCTCTTTTTCCTCCATCTCTTTTTTCCCCTCCTCCTCCTCCTCCTCCTCCTCCTCTTTTTCCTCCATTTCTTTTTTCCCCTCCTCCTTCTACTCTTTTTCCTCATTTTCTTTCTCCTCGTTCTCCTTCTCTTTTTCCTCACTCTCATTCAGCCCAAAACAGCCATCACCACTCTCATCGGCTTTTTCCTCATCGACTTTTTCCTCATCATCTTTCTCTTTTTCTTTTTCTTCTTTCTTTTCTTTCCACTCGCTCTCCAACAGATCAATTTTTTTTCTCAGTTCTTCATTCTCTTGAAAAACCATGGCAAATAGACGGGTCTCCAACATTGTTCCCCCCTACACATGAAAGAAAAAAAATTAAACTAAAGGGAACATAAATTACAGCTACGTGTACCTATGAAAATATATTAATGGTGAAACATAAATTAATGTCGACCAAAATTAAAGAAAACCTGGGTCTTCACAAAAGCACGCTCCACAACCACAGGCGATACCGAATACACCTGCAAAGCAAATCATAATGATTTAAGTACGATATCGATTAACCAAAAAGATAAAAATAAGAAGTAGAAAACACATAATACTATAAAATTATATAAATTACCTTATGCCGCATTACTTTTTTAAGGGCTTGTAAAGACCCTTCAAATGTAGACGGCATCGAGCTCCCCTTCCATCTAAATAGACGGGGAATCGTCTCGAGCGTGGACCGTTTGCCCAGAGAAGGCACACGCTCGTACAACCAAGCCTACACACATAGACATGATTTGAAAAGTAAACAAGCTCACCATTTCATATTATTGTATTAAGAAATTCAAACACACATATACATACCATCATCCCAACAACACATCCATCAAAGTAGGATCGTTCTCTCGATCCACCATGGCGAATAAGCTCGGCAACCAGGAATTTATGAGTAGCATCTCCCCGTGCATACTCAAAAATTCGACTCACATCCTCTACGTAAGGGTAAAGAAACCTGGGGATGGAATAACTCGAACAAGGGAATAAAATGCAACTAAAAACAAAGAAACTATACATCCTGATGAAGTCGTCTACACGACGTTCATCAATAGAAAACTTTTCTAACAACTCTACAACATGGTTTCTTTTCAACAGTTTATTACCTACTCGACCCCAGCCGTCGAATAAGGCTTTCGACTCTAAATTAAGATTTAAGTCTACGCTTAGACCACCCTGTCGAAGCCCCATCGTTACACAAAACTCGACGGGGTCAAAATTAAGAGACACATTATCACCTACCACAAAGGCATTCACATATGCCTTGTATGTGCTAATTAAGGCCTCCACTCTACTATGTAACACCGCTATATCAGGCATATTTTAAAAAAAATAAAATGGACTCTTTTGAAGAGCCTGCTTGTGCCGGTCAGAAAGCACGGCAACTGTCCTGTCCATTATATCTCTAAAGAACGAAGGGGCACATCGACATCTTAATTCTGTGCCCTACCACAACAAATAAACCAAACAAAAATTTCAAACAACAGAAACAAAATAGCACCATTTCAACCAAACCAAACAGCACCATTTCAACCAAACCAACAACACCATTTCAAACGAACCAAACAGCACCATTTCAACCAAACCAATAGCACCATTTCAACCAAACCAGCAGCATCATTAAAGAACAAATTAGCAACACAATTAAAGAACAAAATAGCAACACAGTCACTAAACAATTCATACAAAATTAAAAAAAAAATAATAAAATTCAGAACATGCTTAACTAATTGAGCCCTAATTAATACAAATTAGGATGATGCTTAACTAATTTAGCCCTAATTGAGCCACAATTGATATAAACCCTAAACATGCAAAGAGCCGTAATTTATAATAAAATTCTTAATTGTTGAAATAAAAATCAAATTCAAAGTTCATTAGCATCAACCAAGTCCCAAAATTTGCAAAATTTTCGAATTCAAAAAAATATGCAATTTTTTCAAAAAAAATCCCCAAATTTTGAATTCAAGAAAAAATTTAGAATTTTTGAAAAAAATCCCTAAAATCTTACCTTACTTACTGTTATAGACCCTAATTTCGAATTCAAGCCCTAAATTGAAAAAACCCCTAATTTTCAAAGTCAACCCCTAAATTGAAAAAAACCCTAAAATTGGGAACAAAGCCCAAAAAATCAGAAATTACCTTTGAGCTTGGTGATGCCTTCGTGGGGGTAGAGGAGGACGGTTTGCATGGAGATTTCTTTTTGGAGCCGGCCATTGCAGAGACGACGGCGAGAGACAGAGAGAGAGAGATGAAGATGACGATCGCGATGGTGATGAACGATGAACGATGAGACCGAAGAGAGAGAGAGAGAGGGCAGAGACGACGATGGCGACGAAAGAACAGAGAGAAAGAGAGAGCAGAGATGGATGGCGAGCGAGGAGAGAGAGAGCGCAGAGATGGAGGACGAGGAGAGAGAGAGAGAGGACAGTGACGACAATTGATTTTCTGATAATTGAGGCAAAATAAATGAAAAATAATAACATTACTATATATATGGGGAGTGAAATAGAAAGAGAAATTAGTGAAGAGGGAGTGCAGTGGGAAAAAATTATGTTAGGGACTGAACTGGAAGTTCAAAGTAGCATTAGGGATTTAACTGGAAATTTCCGTTTTTTTTTAAACGATAGATTAAAGTTAAATGTTAAACTAAATAAATATATTAAGGTTATTTTTAAAATTTAGTGTTGGATTAAATGATTATATATATATATATATATATATATATTTTGTCGTTAGGATTAAATGATTATATTAAGTTATTTTTAAAAATTAAATGTTGAACTAAATAAACATATTTAGCTGTTGAATAAACCTAATACTGATTTTAAGGTAATTTTGTATGTGTCCTTTCAAAGTATACACACAGAATATTGGTATTTAATTTTTTATTTTTTTTTATTTTGAAATCACACACAAATTTAAAAGCATTCTCTAATTTAAATTGTCCATTCATTTATTCATTTATTAATTACCTTAAATTTTAAAGATATCATTTACTTTATCAATCAGATCAAATAAATGTAAAATTTATATTAATGAGACTTTATAATTTAATTTTTTTAATCATCTCTTAAGAATACTAAATTTAAATTAATTTTAAATGTTAATATATCTCAAAAAAGCGAGTGGTTTTCTACATCTATTTTACAAATTTGTTAGATAATAGATTAGTAAATATTTCACAGTTTTGACAAAAACTTTCGAAAAACATAGCTTATTCTTCTTTACCTCAATTTTCACATGAAAATTTTTATACACAGATTATATTATGTAGTATCATCTGAAAATTTTTATACACAGATTATATTATGTAGTTTCACCGATGGCTAAAAGACAGTATAGATTAATCGAAATCAAAATATGTGACCTTTTGAACATAAAGAGATGACGCACATACATAGAAGGAACGAGTTAAAAATTATCATGTAGCAATTTTTCAATTAAAAAAAAAGTCTACATGTAATATGGACAATTCAAAAAAAAAAAAATATCACATCCGCATGGAATTGAACAAATTGATGATTTACGTGGATATGTTGTGATTTTTTATTTTTTTTTAAAAAAGATGACACATAATTTACGTATATAGTGTACATTACATACATTATTTTCTTTCTAAATATATACTCACAGATGTGCTGCAAATTTTATTATCTGCTTTTAAACGTGGAATTATTATCAATCATTATAAGATTTTGAATTTAGAATTATTATGAAATTTATTTATCAGGTTTTAAAGGCAGCAAAATTAAAAATATTTTGTAATTCCTATATTCAGTAAAATAAAATTGTAGGTTAGATTTTTCTCACCATGTAAGGTAAATTTTTAGTCCCTTTTTATATTAATAGATATGGATATAAATGCATTCATAGGTGCGTTGGTATCTATTTTAATATTAAAAAAATCAAAATCAAAACATAATATTTTCAATATGGTATATAAATAGTGTGATTCAATGAAATACATTAATTTATTAAGGCAATGTTCCGTCCACTTTTTGGCTATAAAAGGTTTTACTAATTTGTCCAAACACTGTGTATTTTAAATTTTAATGGTCCAAGGTTCAGTTTATTTTTAAGAAATAAATAAATTAATAATTTATTAGTTTATTAACATAATTAATTACATAGTTTAAATAAAGACGGTCAAGTTTTTCATAACTTGATAACGATTTCAACTGGTAGATAAACACAAATATAGGATGAATGATTTTCAAAATATTAAGAAGTTGAAAACGAAAAAAAAAAAGAGAAAAAAATGGTAAGATGATATAAATGTTACAAAATTAAAAAATAATTTAGGAAGTATGATAAAAGTGACGACTCACAAGTTACGTATTTGGAAATTTGTAATAAATGATATTGAAATCAAATTTCAAACATTGTCTTAAAAAATCAAAAATATTTTTTTTTAATAAAAAAGAATATTGAATCAATTTTAAAACATCGGTTTCGCTATGAAGCCAACAATTGGCTACATAGTAGAGCCAACCTTCTATATACAACAAGTAAACCATACTTCCTATGGAGCCAACTGTTGGCTTCATAACAAAACCGTTTAAAACATTATCCACAATTGTAGTGCCCCGTTTGAATTATGGATTTTTTCGGATTTATATTATTTATTGGAAATTTTATTTTATTATTCCTTGCATATTATTATATTATTGATTGAATAATATAATTATAAGTGCTTGTTCGATTTTATTTATTGTTCGCCGTTCGAATTTTCGGTTTAATCGTGTAAGCCAAACTTTTATCCGTTTTGATTCATCTTCAAACTGTTTTGATCCAAACCCTGAATACTTATATTTGACCTAAGTTGAGTGATTACTCATGCTTGATCAAGATCTGCTTCCACTGGTACAGGTACTTGAACTCTGCGATTCGTCATCTGAATAGCCAATTTGCCATTTCATTAGAAGAGTTTAGTAGTATGGCTAATACTGCACTAGCTACTCATTATCTTACCTATTTCTATAATTTCATCTAATCGAACAATCTAGAGCTCTTAGAAAATAACTATAATATACTAGCTGGCATGAAAAACTTACTTCATTCCTTACCTCGGAGTCGGCGTGGCATGAGCGTGGTCTGGTTGTAGTTGCAAGGATATTTTTTTTTATTTTAAACTTTAAATATTCAGAAAAGCAACCGCGATCTGATACCAATTGTAATACCCCACATTTTATAATGCTTGAAATAAGAGTAAATTTTTCGCGTGTCCAGCAAAATTGGCTCTTCTTTAAGAGGTTGGTGAGAGGGCGAGCTATCATCCCATAGTTACGCACAAATTTTCGATAATATCCGATGAAAAAATCCTCGCAGCTCGGAAATCTTAGTTGGTGGAGGCCGATTGAGCAAGCGGAAGGCAAGACTTTGAAAATCAAGATCGGGTTTCATGGATAAATAGATCAAGGGCAAAACTCGAAAATATAGAAGACAGTGAGAGGCAATTGACCTTAGGCCTCATATGACTATCAATCTGGTTCATTAGTTTTTCGTTTTCCGGGATCCATCAGCTAAGATCATGGAAAGCAAGGAAGGATTAATGGCACCTAGCAGGCCTTTTATTTGGTAGGTAAGATCGCCACATGATTTTGGATATTTCTCTTCAACTAATCATGTCAAATAAAAAATATTGTGAGGTTGAGGGGAATTCTCAGAAGAGAAAATGGATTATGGGAGTGTGTGACTTGAACTATTGATTGGTCTGCTTTTCAAAAACTAACTCTAAAAATTTCAACCATACTTAAATTACCTTGAGATGTTCCCTTTTCTCTTTCTGACAATTGTTTCTTTTAACTGGGCCTAAGATACTGGTCTAGGTTTTAAAGAAGACTTTATTGTCGAATTGTTAAATAATTATTCAATCTAAAAATCACACATTGGGATAGATTGATATAAGACAATAATGAAATCATGCATTATTCGACATTATAAATTTAAAGATAGTGGAAACTTAAACATAGTTCTTCAAATATTATTATTTATTACAAAACATAAGAAAATATATCCTTTATTAGCCATCTTGGCTCGACCACCTCCACTTTTGCTCAGTCTGCACGCTCGACTCCATTACCTAACATATCCTAAATAGTGGGACGTGAGTACATAACCATGGTACTCCGTAGAAACCAAAAATAACAGCAGTAATAATCATAACATTAAGAACTAGCATTTATGCGTATAACTGAAAGAATTGACATATATAAATATATTGAATTCTTACTGCTTTCGGAAACATTGGCCGGTATCATGTGCACACTCCGACGGGATAATAATCATACTGTAATCCCATCGGAACCTGAGTTAAGGATACGTTGGCCTCTACACAGGCGATAAACATACAGACCTAAACTGGTAAGCTATTACCCACTCATCGGGGGACATTTTCTTATGTACATACTATGACGTTGTAGCGTCCCATTTGTTCCAGATTATTTTGAGATTATCATTATTATTTATTTTATTTTTTTCTGGATTTATATTATTCGTGCTCGATTATTATTTTTTGATTATGTGCTCGTAATTATCTAATTGTATAATTGAATGACTTTAACATCGAGCCAAATTATAAGTTAATTAAATTGTCGAGCGAGCCGGATCGGATATCATTTTAATTATCGAGCGAACCAAACGAGCGACTAAGTTGAACCGAGAGCCTGAACCACCAGCCCGTGTAGAACCCGCCCGGCTACCTCAGCCCGCCCGCTCGCCCAACCAACTAGAGACTTGGTTTGAATTTCAAAATCCCTCCATTCAAGCCATCTTATCCCTTAAATGGATCCTCTTTGACCAGATTTTAAGGGATTAAAAACCTACCTTAATACTATAAGGTAACCCCTCCTCATCTCTCTCACTATCTCTATCGCCTCTCCACTCTCTTTACACCCTCTCGCCATTTTCTTTTCCTTCTTGCTCCAGTCCTTTCCCTCACTCCTTCTTCTCTCTTTTCGCCGGAGTTCCCCCGCCAATCGCAAGCCGCCGCTGTGACGCCAAAACCCGCGGCCAACCCCGCCCTGCGAGAAGCCGAGCCCGACTGTGACCGCTGCGACTTCTGGCCCACCCACCCTCGCAAATCCGACCACCACCCTCGACACCTCTGGACGTCTTCCTTTGCCGTGCGAGCCGCCTTCAACGTGGAGCACAAGCAGACGAGTTCCCCGCCCGTAGGACCGAGCCCCGCTCCCGTGACCGTGCCTTGTTCGTTTTCTCCCCTTGGTGTTTGGTATTTTACTAAAATACATTTATTTTATGTGTTTTATATGTGTCATTTCTGATTATATGACATTGTATGATTTATTTGATTTAAAATGTTAAGATATTGTATTATATATATTTTAATGATTTAAGATCTATAGGGTTTAATGTGAAACTCTTACGATCTGATGTTTACTCGTGGATATCTTTCGGATTATAGAACATATGAGTGTCCTGGTGTTAATGGTTTTGACCTTGTATCATTTGGAATTACATATTTGGAGTTATGAATTTTTGATTATATTGTTGCTACAGTTGATTGTTAAATTCGTGAAAATTTGAATTATTGTCCAAACATTCTGAAATTTGGATATGTTGTTTCCTTATATGTATTATTCTTGTGTTAAAACTTTATAATTTTTGGAGCACTCTGGCTAGGGTAAATTCTTATTTGATTATTTCTGCTGAAACTTGTAAAAATCGTGTAAAATTGGTTCCTTGATAAAAATGCCTGAAACTTGGTTTATATGCTCATTTGATGTTGTCCTATAGATTTATTGAATTCTTTATGTTAAGTTTTTATTTAAATTATGAATTCTGCTGAAACTTGCAATAATTTTTGTTCTTCGTGTGTTCAGTGTTTTTACCTGGAAATTTTATATGTTAGTCCCCATATGCTGTAGTTGCTTGTATAAAATGTTTAGGGCTTAAATCATTCGATTAGTCAGACTTTAAATTCATATTTATTTTTGCTGAAATCTTGTTTTAATTTTATAAAATCGCATGTTTAAGTGATATGACTGAAACTTGGTGGTTTTGATATACTCAGTGATGTCTATTATGTGTTCAAATTTTAAATCAAAACTCGTGCATTTGCCTGGTCAACTAAGAAATGTGATTTTCTTGTCCTATTTCTCAAAAATTAGTTTTTGACATAATGGTTTGCTCACCCCCATTACTTTTCTCCTTGTCTCCTCTTCCTCTGTGTAGGTTGAGCATGGCTGGCGGCGGCGGCGTAAAGACGATCAAGTGGTGGTCATTTGTCGATTGTGTTATCATTGTCTTATGCTTTCGCCTATTTATGACTTTGTTGATTTATTGCTTGACTTTGACTATTTCCTTCTTTGATTTGGATATTCTGTTATTGTTGGGTTGAACTTTTGGAACTAAGTTTAACATTCTAGTTGGTTTTGGAACTTAAGAGATAAATTGGTTTTAAAATTTATATAGTTGTTTGTTTATGCATGTATAAGTTCCATCTATGTGTTAGTGTTTTGTTTAATTGTTCTTAGTAGATAAGTAGCGCCCGTTGAGAATTAAATTTAAATTTGAAATTTTGCACAAAATTACCTCTGATTTTTATAAATAAATTTGGTAAATTCTTTAAAATGAAACGGGGCGTTACAGTGTGGTATTAGAGCCAGGTCTGCGTTTCTGTAGATTATCTCTAGTGTTAGTGTATTTAAATGACCATTCGACCACTCGCTTTCGTCTCGCCGCGCCAGCTCGAGGTATGAGTTTTGTTGTTTTACTTATCTTATATGGGGCTTAGGAAATCTATCCACCGTTGGTTTATTTTGGACTCTAGTGTTTAATGATGAACTCTAGAAAATTTTTATTGTGCTAAATTCTTTTCGGCCTATTCAATGTAGAACTATGGCATATCGTAACACTCGCAACAACCGTCAGGCAACCCCGCCTCCATCCCCACCTCATCAGCAAGCTCCTCGTAATCAGAATTTGGACTTTTCGAGGCTCTTAGTCCAATTCCAGGGCATGCACCCACCTAGCTTCTTGGGGACCGAGAACCCCACTGCGGTGCTTGAGTGGATGAAGGAGCTTGACAAGATCTTTGCCGTGCTTCCTCTCTCAGATGCAAACCGCGTCTCTCTTGCCGCATTTCAGATGAAGGCGGATGCATCCGATTGGTGGCTTGACTACTGGGCTTTGAAGACAGTGGCTGAGCGTAATGCTATCACTTGGGACCGGATGAAGGAGATTGTTCGGGGCAAGTTCCTACCTCGGAGTTTTTGTGACCGGATGGAGCACTATTTCTGGCATCTGCAGCAAGGCAACGCTAGCGTGGATGAGTACACACGCAACTTCACCAGGATGAGCATCTTTGCCCTTGAGATGGTGAACACTGACGAAAAGAAGGCCCGAAAATTTCTGAAGGGGCTGAACTAGAGGATCCGTGAGCTGGTTGGAAGTCACGGTCGATGTCCTATGGTGACACTGTGCGTCGGGCACAGGAAGTGGGGAGCTGCCTCATTCCGATAGCGCCAGCTCCCTCGTACTACCATGCTTCGCAGCCTGTTCAGACTGCACCACCAGCCGTTCCTCCGCCATCCTATCAGCCGGTGATCATTCCTCAGTTACCTTATCAGTATCCAGTTCCTTATGCTCCAGCTCCCCCATTCTCTAGCTCTAACAAGAGGAAGAATGATCATCAGAACCGTAAGAAGGGCAAGCGCCCTAACCATGGTAACCGCTCGCACCAGCATCAGCCCGTGGCACAAAATGCTCAGCCTATCCGCCAGTTTCCGGCAGGATCACTGCTGTGTGGAGCATGCAGACGGGTCCACGAGGCCAATATATGTTGAGCTATCGACATAACCTGCTACAACTGCCAGAGGAAGGGTCATTACTCCCGTCACTGCCTAGAACCTCGGAGGCCGAATCAGCCCCAGCATCAGTAGCAACAACAACAATGTGCACCAGCCCGAGTTCATGCCTTAACTCAGGAGGAGACAACCAACAATGCAGGTATAATGTCCGCCATGTTATCTTTATCAAATGTACCTATTTTTGCATTATGTGATACCGGGCCACGCATTCGTTTATTTCTCGTCAATGTTTAGAGTCACTGGGATCCGAAGTGTTAGTAGGGTCGATGCTCTCGAGGTTTGTTTAGCTTTGGGAAAGACGATCTCTACCGACACGATGGTACGGGGACTCGAGATTTTAATCGAAGGCAAGACGCTGGGGGCAGACGCGTACATCATAGACATGCGAGATTTCGACGTCATTCTCGGGATGGATTGGCTCACTCACTACCGCGCCGATATCCGATGTTTGGAGAAGGAGGTCATGCTGCATCCAACCAATGAAGAGCCAATTGTGTTTTTTGGCGCCAAATCGAGAACCGTGCCAAAGATCATATCCTCCCTTAAGGCGATGAAGGGAATATCGAAGGGTAGCTGCCAAGGCTACTTAGTGAGCATGGTTGGAGTAGGGAAAAAGCAGAAAGCATCACCTAGGAGTGTGTCAATCGTGTGCGAATGCCCCGACGTCTTCCCCGATCAGTTACCAGGTGGACCGCCAAACCGGCAGGTGGAATTCACTATCGATTTGCTACCTGGAGTTGGACCCGTTTCAAAGGAACCCTATAGAATGGCATCAAAGAAGTTGCAAGAACTCAAGACGCAAATCCAAGAACTGTTGAACCTTGGTTTCATCTGACCGAGTGTTTCTCCATGGGGAGCGCCCGTGCTTTTCGTGAAGAAGAAAGATGGTTCGATGTGCATGTGCATCGATTATCGAGAGTTGAATAATTAGACGGTCAAGAACAAGTATCCCTTGCCGAGAATAAAGGATCTCTTTGATCAGTTGAGGGGAGCAAGTGTTTTCTTCAAGATCGATCTGCGGTCTGGTTACCATCAGCTGAAGATCAAGGAGTCCGATATCTCGAAGACCGCTTTACGGACTAGGTACGGCCATTACGAGTTCGTGGTGATGCCATTTGGGTTGAGCAATGCCCCTGCGGTGTTCCTGGACTTGATGAACTGTGTCTTCCATCCGTACCTAGACCAATTCGTCATCGTCTTCATCGACGACATCTTGATATATTCCTGGGACACCGAGCAACACAAGGAGCATTTGAGAATTGTACTGGAGACCCTTCGTCGAGAGAAGCTCTACACGAAATTCTAGAAATGTGAGTTCAGGCTGGATATAGTGGCTTTCTTGGGCCACATTGTCACGGCCAGGGGAATTGAGGTAGACCCGAGAAAGATTGAGGCTGTCAGCAAGTGGGAGACGCCGAAGAATGCTAGTGAGATCCGGAGCTTTCTGGGGTTAGCGGGATATTATCGGCGTTTCATCGAGGGCTTCTCCAAGGTGGCCCAACCGCTGACGAACCTGACCAAGAAGAATGTCAAGTTTATATGGAGTTCCCAGTGCGAGTCGAGCTTTCAAGAGTTGAAGAGGAGGCTCACGTCTGCACCTGTGTTGACCATACCAGATCCGACTTTGGGGTTCACTATTTATAGCGATGCCTCGAAGATGGGTTTGGGCTGTGTGTTGATGCAACAAGGGAAGGTTGTGGCGTACGCATCGAGGCAGTTGAAGCCTCACGAGGTGAACTATCCGACCCATGACCTGGAGCTTGCCGCAGTGGTCCATGCGCTTAAGATTTGGCGGCACTACCTCTACGGGGGCAAGTGCAAAATCTTCACCGACCACAAGAGTTTGAAGTACATTTTCACGCAGAAGGAGCTCAACATGCGGCAACGAAGGTGGTTAGAGCTCGTGAAGGACTATGATTGCATAATTAGCCACCATCCGGGGAAAGCTAATGTGGTCACCGACGCGTTGAGTCGGAGGAGTCACGGTGAGCTGAACTTCATGATTACCCGAGAGGAGGAATTGGTCTGGGATTTCGAACGGCTGAGATTGTAAATCGTGAAGTCCACTCCAAGATCTAGTGGCATTCTGGCAGCACTAGTTGTGGGACCAACTCTCCGAGAGAGAATCGTCGCCGAGCAGCCGAACAACCGTTTCTTATGTTGAATGAAGGAGTTGGCATTAGCCGGATGGATTGGTGGTTTCGCGGTTACGATCGACGGTGCGTTAGTCTTCGAGGGAAGACTTTGTGTTTCGAAAGTTTGGGAACTACGACGAGAGATACTGAAAGAGGCTCACAGTGCTCCGTACACCGTCCATCCTGGTAGCACGAAGATGTACCAGGACTTGAAAAGGACTTTCTGGTGGCGAGGTATGAAACGCCAAGTAGAAAGGTTCGTGAACGATCGTCTGGAGTGTCAGCAAGTGAAGGCTGAACACCAGAAACCGAGAGGGCTATTGCAGCCACTTGATATTCCCGTGTGGAAATGGGAGTGTCTCACCATGGACTTCGTAGTGGGATTGCCGAGATCAAGGTCCGGACACGACTCTATCTGGGTGATTGTGGATCGACTCACGAAGTCTGCCCAGTTTTTGCCAGTCAAGACGACTATGAAGGCCAGTGATTACGCCGAGTTGTTCGCAGATGAGATTATTCGACTCCACGGGGTGCCCGCGGAGATTGTGTCCGACCGAGACCCGAAGTTCACGGGTCAATTCTGGAAGAGTTTGCACTGAGCCATGGGAACGAGGTTGGCGTTTATCACAACCTTTCACCCCCAGACTCATGGTCAGTCGGAGCGGACGATCCAGTACTTAGAGGATATTTTGAGGGCTATGGTTGGACCGTAGCCTAACTTGGGAGAGTTCGCTGCCATTGGTCGAGCTGGCCTATAACAATAGTTATCACGCCTCGATCAAGATGGAACCGTATGAGGCTTTGTACGGGAAAAAGGTTCGGACTCTCATTTATTTGGATGAAATTGGTGAGAGGAAGATTATGGGTCCGGAGTTCATTCGTAGGACTTCGGAGCAGGTGGATGAGATCTGGAAGAATATCCGGTCTGCCCAGGAGAGGCAGAAGGTTATGCCGATCGAGATAGGTAGGAGCATGTGTATGCCATTGGTGATCACGTCTTTCTGAAGATCTCGCCCATGAAGGGTGTGATTCGATTCGGAAAGAAAGGTAAGCTTCGACCTCACCATATCGGGCCCTTTGAGATCCTTGCTGGAGACGGAGACTTGGCTTATCGGCTAGCTTTGCCACTGTGTTTGGCGGGAGTACATGATGTATTTCATGTCTCGATATTGCGTAGATATGTACATGATCCCGACCACGTGGTGGACTTCGGCGAGCTGCGGGTCGAGCAAGACCTTACCTATGAGGAGGTGCCGGTTGCCGAACTGGACCGAAAGGTTCATCAGCTGAGGAACCGGGCAGTGAGTCTTGTGAAGGTGCTGTGGAGCCGACACGACGAGTCTGAGGCGACCTGGGAGATCGAAGCCGATATTAGGAGGAGATATCCGAATTTCGCTTTTTGATTCCCCTTTGTATTCTTTTGTATTCTAGTTGTTTTGTTTTTGTTTTCGAATTCCGAGGTCGGAATTCCTTTTAAGGTGGATAGATTGTAGCGCCCCATTTGTTTCGGATTATTTTGAGATTATCATTATTATTTATTTTATTTTTTCCAGATTTATTTTATTCGTGCTCGATTATTATTTTTCGATTATGTGCTCGTAATTGAATGACTTTAACATCGAGCAGAATTATAAGTTAATTAAATTGTCGATCGAGCCGGATCGGATATCATTTTAAATATCGAGCGAACCAAACGAACTACCAAGCCGAACCGAGAGCCCGAACCACCGGCCCGCGTAGAACCCGCCCGGCTCCATCGGCCCGCCCGCTCGCCCAACCAACTAGAGGCTTGGATTGAATTTCAAAATCCCTCCATTCAAGCCATCTTATCCCTTAAATGGAGCCTCTTTGACCAGATTTTAAGGGATTAAAAACCTACCTTAATACTATAAGGTAACCCCTCCTCATCTCTCTCACTATCTCTATCGCCTCTCCACTCTCTCTACACCCTCTTGCCATTTTCTTTTCCTTCTTGCTCCAGCCCTCTCCCTCACTCCTTCTTCTCTATTTTCACCGGAGTTCCCCCATCACCCTCGCAAGCTGCCGCTATGACGCCAAAACCCGCGACCAACCCCGCACGCGCACACGGAGATGCGCCCCTTGAGTAGCCGAGCCCGACCGTGACCGCTGCGACTTACGGCCACCTTCGCACGTCCGACCACCACCCTCGACACCTCTGGACGTCTTCATTTGCCGTTCGAGTCGCTTTCAACGTCGAGCACAAGCGGACGAGTTCCCCGCCCGTAGGACCGAGACCCGCGCCCGTGACCGTGCCTTGTTCATTTTCTCCCCTTGGTGTTTGGTATTTTACTAAAGTCCATTTATATTGTGTGTTTTACATGTGTCATTGTTGATTATATGACATTGTATGATTTATTTCATTATTGTATTATATATATTTTAATGTTTTAAGATTTATAGGGTTTAATGTGAAACCCTTACGTTCTGATGTTTACTCGTGGAGATCTTTTGGATTAAGGAACATATGAGTGTCCTGGTGTTAATGGTTTTGACCTTGTATCATTTCGAATTATATATTTGGAGTTATGAATTTTTGAATATATTGTTGCTGCAGTTGATTTTTAAATTCGTGAAAATTTGAGTTATTGTCCAAATATTCTGAAATTCGGATATGTTATTCCCCTGATATGTATTATCCTTGTGTTAAAATTTTATAATTTTTGGAATCCTTTTGCTAGGGTAAATGATTATTTGATTATTTCTGCTAAATCTTATAAAAATCGTGTAAAATTGATTCCTTGATTAGAATTCCTGAAACTTGGTTTATATTCTCATTTCATGTTGTTTTATGTGATATAAAAATTCCTAGATTTAATGAATTCATTATGTTAAGGTTTTATTTAAATCATTAATTCTGCTAAAACTTGCAATAAGTTTTGAAATTTGTGTGTTCAGTGTTTTTTCCTGGAAAATTTATATGTTAGTCTCCATATGCTGTAGTTGTTTGTATAAAATTTTTAGGGCTTAAATCATTCGTTTAGTCAGACTTTAAATTCAAACTTGTTTTTGCTGAAATCTTGTTTTAACTTTATAAAATCGCATGTTTAAGTGATATGGCTGAAACTTGGTGGTTTTAATATACTCAGTGATGTCTATTATGTGTTCAACTTTTAAATCAAAACTCGTGCATTGGCCTGGTCAACTAGGAAATGTGATTTCCTTGTCCTATTTCTAAAAAATTAGTTCATCATGTTAAAGTATGAATTTTTACGTGATCTTTCATGAATGTTACTCTCTGTTGATGTTTTATATGTGTTCGAAATTTGGAGTCGAACCCTGGAGTGGATTTTGAGATAGCCCGATTAGT
Source organism: Striga asiatica (assembly GCA_008636005.1). NCBI lineage: Eukaryota > Viridiplantae > Streptophyta > Magnoliopsida > Lamiales > Orobanchaceae > Striga > Striga asiatica. Next base: position 94,611 of record BKCP01004350.1, on the reverse strand, counting down.
ACCCTGGTTTTTGGACTTTTTCCCGAGCTGTTGACCCCAGTTGACCCCTTTGACTTTTGTTTGACTTCATCAATCCTTATTTGAATATTATGTGACTTTCCCATACTTGGTTCGAGTCAAGTAAAATGTTCCATAACTCCACGAGAATCTCAAACAAGCCACTTAGTCGACGAATTTCAACTAAGTTTGTGTGTTCATTGGATTGGATTGTAATCGAGAGATTATCTTGGTTTCGTGTAGGTGTTTTGAGGTGTTGACCTTGTTTGTCCCATTTTTGTTGCATTTTTTCGTGCTTGTTTTACTTTTCTTTTTCCCCCGTTTTAGGTAGTTTCTTTAGTTTTTAGTCCGTTTCGTGTTCTATTATGTGTTTTCATTCATTTTGAGTATTTAGGTATTTTTCGTTTATTTTTTCAGTTTTCTTTTGTGTTTTGTCGTTTTTGGTGTGTTGGTCGGGAGCTTTGGGCGAATTTTCTCTTCAGGAAAAATTGGTTTCGAGAGCATAATTAAATAGATGGGTTCGTTAGCTACGCGTAAGAAAAAACGGAACTCAATTCTGAGTTCGGACGAGGCCAAAACGAGGCCAAAACGTAAGATGGTGCAGTGCAGCCCAAGCCGCGACCCGCGACTGCGCCCGCGACCCGCGACGTACCCCACGCCCAGCGCGCACGACTCGCAACCGAGCGTGTCGCGCCTCGCGAAAAAAATAGAGACGCAGAGCCCCAGCGACCCAGGCGACTCGCGACTCGCGACTGGGTCGACCCTGTTTTTATTTTTGCTCGTTTTAGCTCCGTTTTTCGTGCACTATATATCAGAACGATCCTTAGACTCGTGGAAACAATCTCCAATATTGTTTTTTCACTTTCTCCATCTCTAAAAATCGGATTTGGATCGTTCTTTTTGCTCAACTCTTCTTTAATTATTCCGGATTTAGCTTTGTCATTGGATTCGAATATCGGATTTCTTTTAATCGTAAGTTTCTCTTTTCATATAATCTATGAATATGATGGCTTTGATTGTTGAGATTGTTAATTTTGAATTCCATATGAGTGGCTAATTCGTTTCGATAGGGATACGGGATGATGATGATGTTTAGAATTTAATTGTGATTATCATGCTTGTTGATCGCACAATTTATGTGAGTTGTTCTTAACTAGGGTTTATAATTCTCGTACATTGAATGTTGATTATTGTCGAAGAGTGACACTTCGATTTGCAACTGATCTCCAATTGAATATGATTCGTTCTTGTGTGATGTGTTTAAATCCAACGAACTAGTAGATTAACAATCGTCTAGGATAATTTAATCAACTCTTAGAACCGAAAGGGGAGGAGTTGATCGATCTAGGCTCGCATGAAATAGACTTGTTCGGAAACGTATTGTCTATGTGTTGTGTTATTTGTTTGATTTACCATTTATGTTATCCTCTTGTTACGAAGAGTTATTGAGGACTATCTCTAGGCGTTAGGTTGCACGAATCATTTAACCGAATGATCTTAGCTTGATATTTGCATTGGTTAGAAAATCATCATCCCCGACTCCTTAGCTTCTAATCCTTTGATCTTCATCGTTGCTTTTAAGTTCGATTTTGCATTGTTTGAATTCTCTTTCGTAGTTGATAATTAAAAACCACTATCTTGATTAGAGTGTTTAGGATTTATTTTTCTTTAATGTGTTATCAACACCATTCCTAGATTTCGAACCGCCTTCCTCGAGAGATCGACCCGGGGAACGAATCTTTCGATTCAGTACTTGGTAAAAATATATTTTGCTACAACAAAATTGGCGCCGTGGCCGGGGAAGGCAAGTAGGATATTTAGTTTTGGTGTTGATTTTATTTTCCGTGTTTCTCTTTATTTTGTGTTTTTCGTATGTTTGTTCTTTCTTTTGTGCATCTTTGTTTTTCTATAGCTCTTGTTTTTGTCTTCTTTTTCCTTTCTCTTCGTGGCTACGTGTGGTTGTTCTGTTCTTGTGTGCAGAGATTTGACCGAAGAGCCTAATGAACTCATGCTACCTAGTCGCACCCTCGTACACTCGATCTTGGAATAATGGGCCGAGATACGGTTTTTGGGAATATGGCCAGGCGTGTTCATTTCCTTACAAGCAACAATGGGATCCAGTACCGGTTGAGCAATCATATGTGTCCCCCGTGGACTCCTCAGAGTACGATGCTAAACTTGATCAGATTCTCGATATTTTGACATCCCAAGCAGCACGAAGGAAAAATGTTGAGGCCGGAATTGAGAACCTAGCAAAACGTATTCGAGTTATGGAGGACCAAGTTTACAATTCTTCCCCCGATTCCCTCATGGATAATGAACATCAGGGGAGCGCTTTGACAGTTGATGAAAAACACGATCTCATTCTTGCTCGTGTATCGGCCCAAACAACTCAATTAGAGGAGATTGAGGGTGGATGCACTCGGTTGGTGGTGCAACTTGACAGTATAATGGGTCACATTCAATCAGTCGAGGCACCAGTCGACGACCCCCACGTTATGCTTGATACTCATTCTCGTATTCTGAAGCAAATGTGTGAGGCCGAAGAAGAAGATGATGCGCTCCTTAGAGTTGGGAATGATACATCAGAGCAGGAAGTCCATGGGCTTGACCAAGAATTCACATATTCTCAAGTTCCTCTTCCCACCTCAGAGTTGAAGCATCCATCTTCGAGGCCATTGCACTGTGTTACGAAGTGGGTTGGACTTAGCTCGATTTACTCCACTGATGCGCTTATAATTCCAGAGGATGACGACATAGCTCAGGTGGGAAAAGCTCTATGTCGGTTACTAAGGATTGCTAGTGCCCAAACCCGTTTAATCAAGAACATAACCACCCGGATCCACCGTGCCTGCCTTCTTGCCACACTCCCATGCTACCACTACTAAAGAATACGAAGGCGTGGCACGATCGTCACTTCTTTTTGGACCCCGGCTGAGTTCCTCACAGGTTTAGTCAAGCTAATGACGTTAAACAAGCGCTTCTTGGGAGGCAACCCAAGTGTTATTTATTGTTTTCCTAGATATTTTCCTTTATGTTATTTTGTTTTATCTTTTAATAATTGGAGTTTGAAGTTTTTGTTGTTTTTCGTGGCAGGACATATTGAGGACTGGGTTGAGCATAGGTGAAAGGCTTGCACGCGAATGCTTATTCCCCTTGACGCTACTTCGGTTTGCACACCTTTTCTCTTTTTATCTTTTTGAGTTGCTTCTTCCTCGTGTCTTCTCTTTTGATTTTGTGGTCTTGTGTTAGCTGCTAGTAATGGTTCAGGATATAAAATTGCTAAAGTCTTTTTTTTTTTTTTTACTTCCTGGATATGTGTTGAAGCAATGGGGACATTGCCTCATTTTAAGTGTGGGGGAGTTTACTTGACTTTTTGCATGCTTATGTGGTGGACCAGTCTAGTGTAGGTTTTGCGTGTTTTTGGGAGTATGGACTGTGGAAATTTCAAGATTAGCTAAGACTTGTTTGATGAATCTGATGAGTTGTGATGTTGGTCATACGACATAGCGTGATGAAATGCTTGTTCGATTACTTTGATTGGCATTCATATATCTACCTAGTGAGGTTTGATCCTTATTTCTTTCTTGAGATACACTGGTCGTGCTCTTGTTTTATTAGAACTTGCTCTGAGTCTGCATCGAAATGAATCAATTTTGGTTGTGAACTGTGAATATGATTAAAGCATTTTTTGTATTTTTCTATCCTTGTTTTTTCTGCAGTTATTCCCTAGTTGCCCTTTTGAGCTTAATTGTTTTTTTCTTATATATATAACCTCGTGATGATGACATTGTTGAGTTTCGATTGAGAATGGGAGGGGATGATTGTGGAGTTTTGTTTATATTCCAAGAAAAAAAAGAAGGAAAAAAAAAAGATGTAGCCGAATGGGTGTAAATGTCCAAAAAGGTTTACACAAATAAAAAAGAAAAAAAAAGGTGACCAAAAAAGGTCGCACACAAAAAAACAAGAAAAAAAAGAAAACAAAAGTAAAAAAAAAAAGCAAAAAGCAAAACAAAATAAATCGGGTGAAACGTTCGGTTTTAGGAAAAGTGTGGGGGAAGATCCGCTATGTTTGAGCAACCGGTTGAGCTTGAAGTTCGTGGGTTAGGAGTTTGAGTTTTGAATTTGAGCCACTTAGCTTAAATTTATCCTACCTATCCAAAGAGCCTACGTTACAACCCTGAAAGACCTTTTGATTCACTAGTTTCGATTTTTGATTGGTTTAGAGTAGAAGCTAGACAATGGGCAAGCCTATGATTGAACTTGTTATCGACCAATTTCAGTGCACCTATCTTTATCTGTATAAGAATTCGAGTGAGGCACACATATATATTCCCGTACTGAGAGAATGCCATGTTGAGGTATAGTGATCAAGCATGTAGTTGTGTGATGCTCGTATATGCCATTTGAATGCTCATTGTTGAAGTTGAACATGTTGAGGCTATCTTGTTAATGACTGTTGACCATGCTCAGTTTTAGTTTTTTGTCGTTTCTTTTCTTTTCTTTTCTTTTTGTTCGGGACGAACAAAGGTTTAAGTGTGGGGAAGTTGTTTGTCCCATTTTTGTTGCATTTTTTCGTGCTCGTTTTGCTTTTCTTTTTCCCCCGTTTTAGGTAGTTTCTTTAGTTTTTAGTCCGTTTCGTGTTCTATTATGTGTTTTCATTCATTTTGAGTCTTTAGGTGTTTTTCGTTTATTTCCAGTTTTCTTTTGTGTTTTGTCGTTTTTGGTGTGCAGGTCGGGAGTTTTGGACAAATTTTCTCTTCAGGAAAAATTGGTTTTGAGAGCATAATTAAATATATGGGTTCGTTAGCTACGCGTACGAAAAAACGGAACTCAATTCCGAGTTCGGACGAGCTTAAACGAGGCCAAAAAGTAAGATGGTGCAGTGCAGCCCAGGCCGCGACCCGCGACGTACCCCACGCCCAGTGCCCAGCGCGCGCGACTCGTGACCGAGCGTGTCACGCCTCGCGAAAAAAACAGAGACGCACAGCCCCAGCGACCCAGGTGACTCGCGAGTCGCGACTGGGTCGACTCTGTTTTTATTTTTGCTCGTTTTTACTCGTTTTATCTCCGTTTTTCGAGCATTATATATCAGAACGATCCTTAGACTCTTGGGAACAATCTCCAATATTGTTTTTTCACTTTCTCCATCTCTAAAACTCGGATTTGGATCGTTCTTTTTGCTCAACTCTTCTTTAATTATTCTGGATTTAGCTTTGTCATTGGATTCGAATATCAGATTTCTTTTAATCGTAAGCTTCTCTTTTCATCTAATCTATGAATATGATTGCATTAATTGTTGAGATTGTTGATTTTGAATTCCATATGAGTGGCTAATTCGTTTCGCTAGGGATAGAGGATGATGATGATGTTTAGAATTTAATTGTGATTATCATGCTTGTTGATCGCACAATTTATGCGAGTTGTTCTTAACTAGGGTTTATAATTCTCGTACATTGAATGTTGATTATTGTCGAAGAGTGACACTTCGATTTGCAATTGTTCTCCAATTGAATATGATTCGTTCTTGTGTGATGTGTTTAAATCCAACGAACTAGTAGAATAACAATCGTCTAGGATAATTTAATCAACTCTTAGAACCGAAAGGGTAGGAGTTGATCGATCTAGGCTCGCATGAAATAGACTTGTTCGGAAACGTATTGTCTATGTGTTGTGTTATTTGTTTAATTTACCGTCTATGTTATCCTCTTGTTACGAAGAGTTATTGAGGACTATCTCTAGACGTTAGGTTGCTCGAATCATTTAACGGAATGATCTTAGCTTGATATTTGCATTGGTTAGAAAATCGTCATCCCCGACTCCTTAGCTTCTTATCCTTTGATCTTCATCTTTGCTTTTAAGTTCGATTTTGCATTGTTTGAATTCTCTTTCGTAGTTGATAATTAAAAACCACTATCTTGATTAGAGTGTTTAGGATTTATTTTTCTTTAATGTGTTATCAACACCATTCCTAGATTTCGAACCGCCTTTCTCGAGAGATCGACCCGGGGAACGAATCTTTCGATTCAGTACTTGGTAAAAATATATTTTGCTACAACAAAATTGGCGCCGTGGCCGGGGAAGGCAAGTAGGATATTTAGTTTTGGTGTTGATTTTATTTTCCGTGTTTCTCTTTATTTTGTGTTTTTCGTATTTTTGTTCTTTCTTTTGTGCATCTTTGTTTTTCTATAGCTCTTGTTTTTGTCTTCTTTTTCCTTTCTCTTCGTGGCTACGTGTGGTTGTTCTGTTCTTGTGTGCAGAGATTTGACCGAAGAGCCTAATGAACTCATGCTACCTAGTCGCACCCTCGTACACTCGATCTTGGAATAATGGGCCGAGCTACGGTTTTTGGGAATATGGCCAGGCGTGTTCATTTCCTTACAAGCAACAATGGGATCCAGTACCGGTTGAGCAATCATATGAGTCTCCCGTGGACTCCTCAGAGTACGATGCTAAACTTGATCAGATTCTCGATATTTTGACATCCCAAGCAGCACGAAGGAAAAATGTTGAGGCCGGAATTGAGAACCTAGCAAAACGTATTCGAGTTGTGGAGGACCGAGTTTACAATTCTTCCCCCGATTCCCTCATGGATAATGAACATCAGGGGAGCGCTTTGACGATATGATGAAAAACACGATCTCATTCTTGCTCGTGTATCGGCCCAAACAACTCAATTAGAGGAGATTGAGGGTGGATGCACTCGGTTGGTGGTGCAACTTGACAGTATAATGGGTCACATTCAATCAGTCGAGGCACCAGTCGACGACCCCCACCTTATGCTTGATACTCATTCTCGTATTCTGAAGCAAATGTGTGAGGCCGAAGAAGAAGATGATGCGCTCCTTAGAGTTGGGAATGATACATCAGAGCAGGAAGTCCATGGGCTTGACCAAGAATTCACATATTCTCAAGTTCCTCTTCCCACCTCAGAGTTGAAGCATCCATCTTCGAGGCCATTGCACTGTGTTACGAAGTGGGTTGGACTTAGCTCGATTTACTCCACTGATGCGCTTATAATTCCAGAGGATGACGACATAGCTCGGGTGGGAAAAGCTCTATGTCGGTTACTAAGGATTGCTAGTGCCCAAACCCGTTTAATCAAGAACATAACCACCCGGATCCACCGTGCCTGCCTTCTTGCCACACTCCCATGCTACCACTACTAAAAAATACGAAGGCGTGGCACGATCGTCACTTCGTTTTGGACCCCGGCTGAGTTTCTCACAGATTTAGTCAAGCTAATGACGTTAAACAAGCGCTTCTTGGGAGGCAACCCAAGTGTTATTTATTGTTTTCCTAGATATTTTCCTTTATGTTATTTTGTTTTATCTTTTAATAATTGGAGTTTGAAGTTTTTGTTGTTTTTCGTGGCAGGACATATTGAGGACTGGGTTGAGCATAGGTGAAAGGCTTGCACGCGAATGCTTATTCCCCTTGACGCTACTTCGGTTTGCACACCTTTTCTCTTTTTATCTTTTTGAGTTGCTTCTTCCTCGTGTCTTCTCTTTTGATTTTGTGGTCTTGTGTTAGCTGCTAGTAATGGTTCAGGATATAAAATTGCTAAAGTCTTTTTTTTTTTTTTTACTTCCTGGATATGTGTTGAAGCAATGGGGACATTGCCTCATTTTAAGTGTGGGGGAGTTTACTTGACTTTTTGCATGCTTATGTGGTGGACCAGTCTAGTGTAGGTTTTGCGTGTTTTTGGGAGTATGGACAGTGAAAATTTCAAGATTAGCTAAGACTTGTTTGATTAATCTGATGAGTTGTGATGTTGGTCATACGACATAGCGTGATGAAATGCTTGTTCGATTACTTTGATTGGCATTCATATATCTACCTAGTGAGGTTTGATCCTTATTTCTTTCTTGAGATACACTGGTCGTGCTCTTGTTTTATTAGAACTTGCTCTGAGTCTGCATCGAAATGAATCAATTTTGGTTGTGAACTGTGAATATGATTAAAGCATTTTTTGTATTTTTCTATCCTTGTTTTTTCTGCAGTTATTCCCTAGTTGCCCTTTTGAGCTTAATTGTTTTTTTCTTATATATATAACCTCGTGATGATGACATTGTTGAGTTTCGATTGAGAATGGGAGGGGATGATTGTGGAGTTTTGTTTATATTCCAAGAAAAAAAAGAAGGAAAAAAAAAAGATGTAGCCGAATGGGTGTAAATGTCCAAAAAGGTTTACACAAATAAAAAAGAAAAAAAAAGGTGACCAAAAAAGGTCGCACACAAAAAAACAAGAAAAAAAAGAAAACAAAAGTAAAAAAAAAAAGCAAAAAGCAAAACAAAATAAATCGGGTGAAACGTTCGGTTTTAGGAAAAGTGTGGGGGAAGATCCGCTATGTTTGAGCAACCGGTTGAGCTTGAAGTTCGTGGGTTAGGAGTTTGAGTTTTGAATTTGAGCCACTTAGCTTAAATTTATCCTACCTATCTAAAGAGCCTACGTTACAACCCTGAAAGACCTTTTGATTCACTAGTTTCGATTTTTGATTGGTTTAGAGTAGAAGCTAGACAATGGGCAAGCCTATGATTGAACTTGTTATCGACCAATTTCAGTGCACCTATCTTTATCTGTATAAGAATTCGAGTGAGGCACACATATATATTCCCGTACTGAGAGAACGCCATGTTGAGGTATAGTGATCAAGCATGTAGTTGTGTGATGCTCGTATATGCCATTTGAATGCTCATTGTTGAAGTTGAACATGTTGAGGCTATCTTGTTAATGACTGTTGACCATGCTCAGTTTTAGTTTTTTGTCGTTTCTTTTCTTTTCTTTTCTTTTTGTGGACGAACAAACGTTTAAGTGTGGGGAAGTTGTTTGTCCCATTTTTGTTGCATTTTTTCGTGCTCGTTTTGCTTTTCTTTTTCCCCCGTTTTAGGTAGTTTCTTTAGTTTTTAGTCCGTTTCGTGTCTATTATGTGTTTTCATTCATTTTGAGTCTTTAGGTGTTTTTCGTTTATTTCCAGTTTTCTTTTGTGTTTTGTCGTTTTTGGTGTGCAGGTCGGGAGCTTTGGACAAATTTTCTCTTCAGGAAAAATTGGTTTTGAGAGCATAATTAAATATATGGGTTCGTTAGCTACGCGTACGAAAAAACGGAACTCAATTCCGAGTTTGGACGAGCTTAAACGAGGCCAAAAAGTAAGATGGTGCTGTGCAGCCCAGGCCGCGACCCGCGACCCGCGACGTACCCCACGCCCAGCGCCCAGTGCGCGCGACTCGTGACTGAGCGTGTCACACCTCGCGAAAAAAACAGAGACGCACAGCCCCAGCGACCTAGGTGACTCGCGAGTCGCGACTGGGTCGACTCTGTTTTTATTTTTGCTTGTTTTTACTCGTTTTATCTCCGTTTTTCGAGCATTATATATCAGAACGATCCTTAGACTCTTGGGAACAATCTCCAATATTGTTTTTTCACTTTCTCCATCTCTAAAACTCGGATTTGGATCGTTCTTTTTGCTCAACTCTTCTTTAATTATTCTGGATTTAGCTTTGTCATTGGATTCGAATATCGGATTTCTTTTAATCGTAAGCTTCTCTTTTCATCTAATCTATTAATATGATTGCATTAATTGTTGAGATTGCTGATTTTGAATTCCATATGAGTGGCTAATTCGTTTCGCTAGGGATAGAGGATGATGATGATGTTTAGAATTTAATTGTGATTATCATGCTTGTTGATCGCACAATTTATGCGAGTTGTTCTTAACTAGGGTTTATAATTCTCGTACATTGAATGTTGATTATTGTCGAAGAGTGACACTTCGATTTGCAATTGTTCTCCAATTGAATATGATTCGTTCTTGTGTGATGTGTTTAAATCCAACGAACTAGTAGAATAACAATCGTTTAGATAATTTAATCAACTCTTAGAACCGAAAGGGGAGGAGTTGATCGATCTAGGCTTGCATGAAATAGACTTGTTCGGAAACGTATAGTCTATGTGCTGTGTTATTTGTTTAATTTACCGTCTATGTTATCCTCTTGTTACGAAGAGTTATTGAGGACTATCTCTAGACGTTAGGTTGCTCGAATCATTTAACGGAATGATCTTAGCTTGATATTTGCATTGGTTAGAAAATCATCATCCCCGACTCCTTAGCTTCTTATCCTTTGATCTTCATCTTTGCTTTTAAGTTCGATTTTGCATTGTTTGAATTCTCTTTCGTAGTTGATAATTAAAAACCACTATCTTGATTAGAGTGTTTAGGATTTATTTTTCTTTAATGTATTATCAACACCATTCCTAGATTTCGAACCGCCTTCCTCGAGAGATCGACCCGGGGAACGAATCTTTCGATTCAGTACTTGGTAAAAATATATTTTGCTACAACAAAATTGGCGCCGTGGTCGGGGAAGGCAAGTAGGATATTTAGTTTTGGTGTTGATTTTATTTTCCGTGTTTCTCTTTATTTTGTGTTTTTCGTATTTTTGTTCTTTCTTTTGTGCATCTTTGTTTTTCTATAGCTCTTGTTTTTGTCTTCTTTTTCCTTTCTCTTCATGGCTACGTGTGGTTGTTCTGTTCTTGTGTGCAGAGATTTGACCGAAGAGCCTAATAAACTCATGCTACCTAGTCGCACCCTCGTACACTCGATCTTGGAATAATGGGCCGAGCTACGGTTTTTGGGAATATGGCCAGGCGTGTTCATATCCTTACAAGCAACAATGGGATCTAGTACCGGTTGAGCAATCATATGAGTCCCCCGTGGACTCCTCAGAGTACGATGCTAAACTTGATCAGATTCTCGATATTTTGACATCCCAAGCAGCACGAAGGAAAAATGTTGAGGCCGGAATTGAGAACCTAGCAAAACGTATTCGAGTTGTGGAGGACCGAGTTTACAATTCTTCCCCCGATTCCCTCATGGATAATGAACATCAGGGGAGCGCTTTGACGGTTGATGAAAAACACGATCTCATTCTTGCTCTTGTATCGGCCCAAACAACTCAATTAGAGGAGATTGAGGGTGTATGCACTCGGTTGGTGGTGCAACTTGACAGTATAATGGGTCACATTCAATCAGTCGAGGCACCAGTCGACGACCCCCACCTTATGCTTGATACTCATTCTCGTATTCTGAAGCAAATGTGTGAGGCCGAAGAAGAAGATGATGCGCTCCTTAGAGTTGGGAATGATACATCAGAGCAGGAAGTCCATGGGCTTGACCAAGAATTCACATATTCTCAAGTTCCTCTTCCCACCTCAGAGTTGAAGCATCCATCTTCGAGGCCATTGCACTGTGTTACGAAGTGGGTTGGACTTAGCTCGATTTACTCCACTGATGCGCTTATAATTCCAGAGGATGACGACATAGCTCAGGTGGGAAAAGCTCTATGTCGGTTACTAAGGATTGCTAGTGCCCAAACCCGTTTAATCAAGAATATAACCACCCGGATCCACCGTGCCTGCCTTCTTGCCACACTTCCATGCTACCACTACTAAAAAAAAGAAGGCGTGGCACGATCGTCACTTCTTTTTGGACCCCGGCTGAGTTCCTCACAGGTTTAGTCAAGCTAATGACGTTAAACAAGCGCTTCTTGGGAGGCAACCCAAGTGTTATTTATTGTTTTCCTAGATATTTTCCTTTATGTTATTTTGTTTTATATTTTAATAATTGGAGTTTGAAGATTTTGTTGTTTTTCGTGGCAGGACATATTGAGGACTGGGTTGAGCATAGGTGAAAGGCTTGCACGCGAATGCTTATTCCCCTCGACGCTACTTCGGTTTGCACACCTTTTCACTTTTTATCTTTTTGAGTTGCTTCTTCCTCGTGTCTTCTCTTTTGATTTTGTGGTCTTGTGTTAGCTGCTAGTATTGGTTCATGATATAAAATTGCTAAAGTCTTTTTTTTTTTTTTTACTTCCTGGATATGTGTTGAAGCAATGGGGACATTGCCTCATTTTAAGTGTGGGGGTGTTTACTTGACTTTTTGCATGCTTATGTGGTGGACCAGTCTAGTGTAGGTTTTGCGTGTTTTTGGGAGTATGGACTGTGGAAATTTCAAGATTAGCTAAGACTTGTTTGATGAATCTGATGAGTTGTGATGTTGGTCATACGACATAGCGTGATGAAATGCTTGTTCGATTACTTTGATTGGCATTCATATATCTACCTAGTGAAGTTTGATCCTTATTTCTTTCTTGAGATACACTGGTCGTGCTCTTGTTTGATTAGAACTTGCTCTGAGTCTGCATCGAAATGAATCAATTTTGGTTGTGAACTGTGAATATGATTAAAGCTTTTTTTGTATTTTTCTATCCTTGTTTTTTCTGCAGTTATTCCCTAGTTGCCCTTTTGAGCTTAATTGTTTTTTTTATATATATATAACCTCGTGATGATGACATTGTTGAGTTTCGATTGAGAATGGGAGGGGATGATTGTGGAGTTTTGTTTATATTCCAAGAAAAAAAAGAAGGAAAAAAAAA
>BKCP01004350.1:32156-72796 GCA_008636005.1 Striga asiatica | reverse complement strand
GNAAAAAGCAAAACAAAATAAATCGGGTGAAACGTTCGGTTTTAGGAAAAGTGTGGGGGAAGATCCGCTATGTTTGAGCAACCGGTTGAGCTTGAAGTTCGTGGGTTAGGAGTTTGAGTTTTGAATTTGAGCCACTTAGCTTAAATTTATCCTACCTATCCAAAGAGCCTACGTTACAACCCTGAAAGACCTTTTGATTCACTAGTTTCGATTTTTGATTGGTTTAGAGTAGAAGCTAGACAATGGGCAAGCCTATGATTGAACTTGTTATCGACCAATTTCAGTGCACCTATCTTTATCTGTATAAGAATTCGAGTGAGGCACACATATATATTCCCGTACTGAGAGAACGCCATGTTGAGGTATAGTGATCAAGCATGTAGTTGTGTGATGCTCGTATATGCCATTTGAATGCTCATTGTTGAAGTTGAACATGTTGAGGCTATCTTGTTCATGACTGTTGACCATGCTCAGTTTTAGTTTTTTGTCATTTCTTTTCTTTTCTTTTCTTTTTGTTCGGGACGAACAAAGGTTTAAGTGTGGGGAAGTTGTTTGTCCCATTTTTGTTGCATTTTTTCGTGGTCGTTTTGCTTTTCTTTTTCCCCCGTTTTAGGTAGTTTCTTTAGTTTTTAGTCCGTTTCGTGTTCTATTATGTGTTTTCATTCATTTTGAGTCTTTAGGTGTTTTTCGTTTATTTCCAGTTTTCTTTTGTGTTTTGTCGTTTTTGGTGTGCAGGTCGGGAGCTTTGGACAAATTTTCTCTTCAGGAAAAATTGGTTTTGAGAGCATAATTAAATATATAGGTTCGTTAGCTACGCGTAGGAAAAAACGGAACTCAATTCCGAGTTCGGACGAGCTTAAACGAGGCCAAAAAGTAAGATGGTGCAGTGCAGCCCAGGCCGCGACCCGCGACCCGCGACGTACCCCACGCCCAGTGCCCAGCGCGCGCGACTCGTGACCGAGCGTGTCACGCCTCGCGAAAAAACACAGAGACGCACAGCCCCAGCGACCCAGGTGACTCGCGAGTCGCGACTGGGTCGACTCTGTTTTTATTTTTGCTCGTTTTTACTCGTTTTATCTCCGTTTTTCGAGCATTATATATCAGAACAATGCTTAGACTCTTGGGAACAATCTCCAATATTGTTTTTTCACTTTCTCCATCTCTAAAACTCGGATTTGGATCGTTCTTTTTGCTCAATTCTTCTTTAATTATTCTGGATTTAGCTTTGTCATTGGATTCGAATATCGGATTTCTTTTAATCGTAAGCTTCTCTTTTCATCTAATCTATGAATATGATTGCATTGATTGTTGAGATTGTTGATTTTGAATTCCATATGAGTGGCTAATTCGTTTCGCTAGGGATAGAGGATGATGATGATGTTTAGAATTTAATTGTGATTATCATGCTTGTTGATCGCACAATTTATGCGAGTTGTTCTTAACTAGGGTTTATAATTCTCGTACATTGAATGTTGATTATTGTCGAAGAGTGACACTTCGGTTTGCAATTGATCTCCAATTGAATATGATTCGTTCTTGTGTGATGTGTTTAAATCCAACGAACTAGTAGAATAACAGTCGTCTAGGATAATTTAATCAACTCTTAGAACCGAAAGGGGAGGAGTTGATCGATCTAGGCTCGCATGAAATAGACTTGTTCGGAAACGTATTGTCTATGTGTTATGTTATTTGTTTGATTTACCGTCTATGTTATCCTCTTGTTACGAAGAGTTATTGAGGACTATCTCTAGACGTTAGGTTGCTCGAATCATTTAACGGAATGATCTTAGCTTGATATTTGCATTGGTTAGAAAATCATCATCCCCGACTCCTTAGCTTCTTATCCTTTGATCTTCATCTTTGCTTTTAAGTTCGATTTTGCATTGTTTGAATTCTCTTTCGTAGTTGATAATTAAAAACCACTATCTTGATTAGAGTGTTTTAGGATTTATTTTTCTTTAATGTGTTATCAACACCATTCCTAGATTTCGAACCGCCTTCCTCGAGAGATCGACCCGGGGAACGAATCTTTCGATTCAGTACTTGGTAAAAATATATATTGCTACAACAAAATTGGCGCCGTTGCCGGGGAAGGCAAGTAGGATATTTAGTTTTGGTGTTGATTTTATTTTCCGTGTTTCTCTTTATTTTGTGTTTTTCGTATTTTTGTTCTTTCTTTTGTGCATCTTTGTTTTTCTATAGCTCTTTTGTCTTCTTTTCCATTTCTCTTCGTGGCTACGTGTGGTTGTTCTGTTCTTGTGTGCAGAGATTTGACCGAAGAGCCTAATGAACTCATGCTACCTAGTCGCACCCTCGTACACTCGATCTTGGAATAATGGGCCGAGCTACGGTTTTTGGGAATATGGCCAGGCGTGTTCATTTCCTTACAAGCAACAATGGGATCCAGTACCGGTTGAGTAATCATATGAGTCCCCCGTGGACTCCTCAGAGTACGATGCTAAACTTGATCAGATTCTCGATATTTTGACATCCCAAGCAGCACGAAGGAAAAATGTTGAGGCCGGAATTGAGAACCTAGCAAAACGTATTCGAGTTGTGGAGGACCGAGTTTACAATTCTTCCCCCGATTCCCTCATGGATAATGAACATCAGGGGAGCGCTTTGACGGTTGATGAAAAACTCGATCTCATTCCCGCTCGTGTATCGGCCCAAACAACTCAATTAGAGGAGATTGAGGGTGGATGCACTCGGTTGGTGGTGCAACTTGACAGTATAATGGGTCACATTCAATCAGTCGAGGCACCAGTCGACGACCCCCACCTTATACTTGATACTCATTCTCGTATTCTGAAGCAAATGTGTGAGGCCGAAGAGAAGATGATGCGCTCCTTAGAGTTGGGAATGATACATCAGAGGAGGAAGTCCATGGGCTTGACCAA
Organism: Striga asiatica; assembly: GCA_008636005.1. Classification (NCBI taxonomy): domain Eukaryota; kingdom Viridiplantae; phylum Streptophyta; class Magnoliopsida; order Lamiales; family Orobanchaceae; genus Striga; species Striga asiatica. The sequence continues at coordinate 69,896 of BKCP01004350.1, read as the reverse complement.
GAATTCACATATTCTCAAGTTCCTCTTCCCACCTCAGAGTTGAAGCATCCATCTTCGAGGCCGTTGCACTGTGTTACGAAGTGGGTTGGACTTAGCTCGATTTGCTCCACTGATGCGCTTATAATTCCAGAGGATGACGACATAGCTCTGCTGGGAAAAGCTCTATGTCGGTTACTAAGGATTGCTAGTCCCCAAACCCGTTTAATCAAGAACATAACCACCCGGATCCACTGTGCCTGCCTTCTTGCCACACTCCCATGCTACCACTACTAAAGAATACGAAGGCGTGGCACGATCGTCACTTCTTTTTGGACCCCGGCTGAGTTCCTCACAGGTTTAGTCAAGCTAATGACGTTAAACAAGCGCTTCTTGGGAGGCAACCCAAGTGTTATTTATTGTTTTCCTAGATATTTTCCTTTATGTTATTTTGTTTTATCTTTTAATAATTGGAGTTTGAAGTTTTTGTTGTTTTTCGTGGCAGGACATATTGAGGACTGGGTTGCGCATAGGTGAAAGGCTTGCACGCGAATGCTTATTCCCCTCGACGCTACTTCGGTTTGCACACCTTTTCTCTTTTTATCTTTTTGAGTTGCTTCTTCCTCGTGTCTTCTCTTTTGATTTTGTGGTCTTGTGTTAGCTGCTAGTATTGGTTCATGATATAAAATTGCTAAAGTATTTTTTTTTTTTATTTCCCGGATATGTGTTGAAGCAATGGGGACATTGCCTAATTTTAAGTGTGGGGGAGTTTACTTGACTTTTTGCATGCTTATGTGGTGGACCAGTCTAGTGTAGGTTTTGCGTGTTTTTGAGAGTGTGGACTGTGGAAATTTCAAGATTAGCTAAGACTTGTTTGATGAATTTGATGAGTTGTGATGTTGGTCATACGACATAGCGTGATGAAATGCTTGTTCGATTACTTTGATTGGTATTCATATATCTACCTAGTGAGGTTTGTGCCTTATTTCTTTCTTGAGATACACTGGTCGTGCTCTTGTTTGATTAGAACTTGCTCTGAGTCTGCATCGAAATGAATCAATTTGGGTTGTGAACTGTGAATATGATTAAAGCATTTTTTGTATTTTTCTATCCTTGTTTTTTCTGCAGTTATTCCCTAGTTGCCCTTTTGAGCTTAATTGTTTGAATTCTCTTTCGTAGATGATAATTAAAAACCACTATCTTGATTAGAGTGTTTAGGATTTATTTTCCTTTAATGTGTTATTGTTGTAAATATTTTTCCGGAGTAGAATCTAAAGACTCGAACACCGGGTCGTGTCTCTCGAGGAAGGTTAGCCGGATTATTATGCACGTTTATTCAACCACACAAAAGGAAATAAAATTCCTAAACATTCTAATTCAGATGATTTGGTTTGATTATTAACTACGAAGAAAAATTTCAAATAAAGCAAATATAAATAGCAGACAATCAACGAAGGACGAGTAGGATTTAAGGAGCTAGGGAGTCGGGGATATCCGTTTTGGTTCGAGTTGTGACTATTGGGCAAGTGATCGTTAGGTTAAGTGATTTGAATAATTTGCTCGTTCAAGTATTCATCCTCAATAACTCTTCGTAACAAGAGAACAAACTTGAATGGAAAAATTAACAAGTCATTTAACTCCTAGGCAATACAGTTACGAACAAGCCTAGTTTGTACGAGCCTATTTCGACCGACTCCTCCCCTTTCGGTTCTAAGAGTCAATTAGATTAGACTAGAGGGTTGTCAACCGACTAATCAATAAGAATAACCTTTATCATGCGAGAATACATCGAATTCAATCGTAGATTGGAAATTGAAGTGTCACTCTTCAATAATTCTCAATACTCAGGCTCAATATTTGAAAAAACCCTTTTTAAAGCATAACTCGTACGAATGGAATGATCAATAAATCCCGACAATCACAAACGAATTCAAAACATTAATCCCCTATTCCCTTGTTGATAAACGGATTTAATCAACGTTTTTAATGTAAAAATCACTATAAAGATTGCAGAAAATGAGATTTTTATTGAAAATCTTGAAGTCGGTTACAGAATTGGGAAGTCAGTCTTTCAATGTTCACTAAGTCGGTAAACAAGGAAAACTGAGATAAATGTGTGTGTATTTTATCAATTTTGCCGATTCCGGATATCGTGTTGGATGTTGCTATTTATAGTTATGCTTGGCACACCTCCCTAGACAAATCGGCTCCGTTTTAATGAAGATTTGACAGTTTAGATGACGTAGGCGAACTTTTTAGGCAATGATGAGCATGGGCGCTCCTCTATCTGTGTGACAAGCGTCACTTCTGTCGGATTGAAGTCGGTACCATATTGTGACGTCGGTATTTTGGTAGGATTTCAATTTTCTACGACTTCCTGACAAGCTGTTCTTCAACCGAGGTGGCCTTTTCGAGGTTTCAATAGTTCATTGTGACGACCTTCAGGACTTGCTGTTTTACTCGGAACGTCGTATGAGAACCGAGATGATATTTCCGAGGTGCCATATATCCCGTGTTATATCATTAGAGATCCGATCCTTAGTTTAGACTTCATGATCTCTTTAATACCTTATCTTGATATCAACATAGAGGCCCCTGGCATTGAGAAGAACGCGAATTATGCATACTTTTTAATGACATCTCTTATCCAATTGTTCTTTTATTCCCGAGTTAATCTGAGGACATTCCACGTAAGTTTAAACCGAGGTACTTCCCTTAGATAAGAATCATATCTTTTCGCTTCTTTACCAAAGTTATTTCATACTATAAGAAAATTATTGAGCAGTTTTCAAGAGGTCGCGAACGTGTCTTCTCCACTACTCTTCTCAACGGGCACGTACCATAATTTTCGGATATGAACGTTGACGGTTTTGGGACACGCGTACGTATGAGATTATACTTGAACTTTATGTCATAATAAAGGGGCATCTCCTTCAAGCGACGCGACGTTTACTCACGCGCCCCTCCATCTTCAACGGTTAGAAAATATCGAGTATATATACAGATAAATTCATAGTCCCTCTCCACGAAATATTCATTCAAGCAACTGTTCATCTTTCTGATTATCCCATCATTTTTCGCCTTTCTTCTCTTATTTCTTTTCTTCATATTTTGACAAATCCGGAATTCCTTGAGATTCTACTTCATCTTTTGGTAAGCCCTAATTTCTTCTTTTCATTTTGTAATTCCTTTGCGTTATTTTTCCTAGTCGTAATTATGGCGATGAGTGGTGAACGCGTTGGACCAAGCAGTAGCAGTCGAACCGTGTCAGACGTGAGGTTGGATGAGGAGTTGATGGGGGATTATTACCGGTGGGACCCTGTTTTTGTGGAACGCTTAGATATTCGCAAACACAACGTTCAAGGAGATGCCGAGGTGGAACGAGATGTTCCTGTGAGGTCGGGTTATTGGAATCGCCCAACTCGACGATGGCCCGACGAGGATGTCCCATTTCTGGGAGAGCCCAGCACCATGACTGATGCCGACGTAGTCCTTCTTCGCGAATCGGTACGAATTCCTATTTCGGTGCGAATCTTTGCGCCTTATCCGAGAGAAAGGATTCATTGTCCTCCTCCCGGCTGCGTGGGGATTTTTGCCGAAAGTTTGAGGTCGGGATTGAGATTCCCCCTAGACAATGTAATAACTGACTACTTGCACGATTGGGGTCTCAGTCTTAGTCAAATTACTCCCAACAGCTGGAAGAAGATTATAGGGATTATGGTCCTTTTGGCGCAAAAGAAAGTTCCATTCCCTACGATTGACAAATTAAGAAGTATTCTGCTCTTTAAGAGAAGCAGGGAACGTGAAAGGGTTCCTCCAACAGGCTGTTTTTTCTGTGCGGCGAGGCCGCAATACGACTTGAAGATAGGACAGTTGATTACTGGGATTCCTGAGACCCTTCACGGTTTCCAAGACGAATGGTTGTGGGTTGGTGGAGATTGGCAGTCTTCCGATTTTCGACTTGAAGCACCAATTGATGGGATGACCATCCCAACCCGAGTTGTCTCTTCTTTCCGTAAGTTCCTTTCTTTTACTCAGAATCTCCTGACGAGTTGTTTTTCTTTCGCTAACAGGTCGGACCTTTTCGTATTTGTAGCCAAAAGGAAAAAGGAACCGCGATTAAGCGGTGAGTTTAGGGAAAAGCTTGAGGAAATTGCAAAGCTTAGTGTTTCGGAACGCAAGTGGAATCTACTGACGAAGAATTCTAAACTTGCTGACGCTAAACTTGGACCCAAGAAAGCAACTCCCGACTTTGAACCTGGTGAGTTCTTACGATATTGACTTAATTCATGACTTTGAACCAGGTAAATTCATTGAATATTGAAATGATTTCCGTCGCTTGTTTTTTCTTTTCAGTTTATTATCCGTTATTGGGATTTTTTGGATTCCAATCGGTTCGAGAAGCAAAAGATTATCGGCGTAAATTTTCAGTGAAGGACACCGAGATGGGTCGTATGAATTTTCTGGAAAGCTTGAAGAAGAAGGCTGTTACAGGTCGTGCCGCGGCGGGTGACGATGTTGGAGTCACGTCAGGTACACCGGTGACAGTCGCGATGTCGGCCCCTGTTAGTGAGCCTGTTGTAGAGCCCCTTCCCGAGACAAATACCGAGCTTGTGGTTGCCACCCATTCTCCACCTCGTGAAACTGAGAAAAATACTGAAGCAGTACACCCTGACCTCCATGTTATCGTGTCAAGTTCAGAGGATGTAGAGGCAGTTCAAAAAACAGCGGAAGAAGCCTCTTCTCGACAGAAAAAGAAGAAGAAGAAGTCCAAGAGGAAAGCAAGCGAGGAATTCGATATTGACCAAGAACGTCGTTCGAAGTCGAGACAAGATGTCGGCCAACTTAATTTAGCGGAAGCACATGCTACCGAGCTGAAGAAGTTGGAAAAAGAGAAGGATACTTTTGGAGAGTTCAAGTATGCGCAGGGACTGGAAGAAGGCAAGGAACTCGGGAAGCAGGAGTTCAAGGGTTCTGAGGAGATGAAGAAGGACATCGAGCTCAATTCTTGTTTAAACCTCCGCTGGGTGATTGATAGGTTTGATTCAGGGCTGTATGGCGTTGGGGATCTAAAGGCCATCATGCTCATGAAGATGGACAGATTTGGGTTCGACCCCGAGATTGAAGAACTTCATGTCCCTGCCGATGAAGATGAACGTGCTTATTGTGAGATGGTATTGGCGAATACCGATGCCGACGTAGTAGCTCGTGGGTATCCTCCCTTGGACCCTAATAGACGAGCTGCGCTTCGAAAGGCATACGTCAACATGGTCCTTGAAGGAGAGAAAGAAAAGAGGGCAGTATTCGCCAATGTATTCATCTCCACCCTTGCTGACTTTACTGTTGAACAGCACCTCGAATTGCTGACCCCGGATCAGATCAAGAAAGAAGTGGTGGAATATGCGGAGAAGTTCATTGCTACTGCTGCCGAAGAGAACCTTGAGGGAGCCGAGCTGGTGAGAGGAATTGGTGACGTCAATGCTGCCAAAGTTAGGATCATCCCAGATGCTCAGGCCATGGATGCTGCAATTTATTCCAGACTAAGTCAAGTGGTTAGAGATGATTCTGAGATCCCGGAAAATGATGAGGAGATCCCGAAGGATATGGAGATTCCTGAAGCTGGCATCGATAAAGACGCGGGAGATCTTCAGGCTGAGGTCGAGCAGACTCAAGAAGATGCCCAGATCGGAACCGAGAAGGATGTTGATGTTGAGAAGGATTCTATTTAGATAATAAACGACTTTGTTTTTTGTTGCTTTTTAAATTTCCTTCGGATGGGGACCATCATGTTGGCACATCCTTTTGTATTTTCCTTTCGATGTGTAAGAATATGCTTTATTTGAAATGAAGTGAAAATTTTTCCTTTCAACGATTTATTCGTTTCTTCATGCATCGTTGTATTCGTCAGTAACTTTGAATTTATGTTGGCTTCATACCTGACTTTAATTTATTTAAATCGTTTCACGGCTTAAAGTACTCTATTTTGAAATGTCAGTATGAAAAACTGACTTTAAGTACTTAAAGTCTTTTTATAAGAATGTCAGTAGAAAAAAAACTGACTTAAGACACTTGGTCTTTTTTACAGAACGTCAGTTGAAAAACCGACTAAAGACATTTGGTCTTTTTTACAAAACGTCAGTTGAAAAACCGACTTAAGACACTTGGTCCTTTTTTCAGAACGTCAGTTGAAAAACCGACTAAAGACATTTGGTCTTTTTTTACAGAACGTCAGTTGAAAAACCGACTTAAGACACTTGGTCATTTTTTCAGAACGTCAGTTGAAAAACCGACTAAAGACATTTGGTCTTTTTTACAGAACGTCAGTTGAAAAACCGACTTAAGACACTTGGTCCTTTTTTCAGAACGTCAGTTGAAAAACCGACTTAAGACACTTGGTCTTTTTTACAGAACGTCAGTTGAGAAACCGACTTAATCATTGATAGAATTTTTACAAATATTGCGCGTTCCACGGATATCGGTGCGGTGTTCCATCCAAATATTCTATCAGATAGGCCCCGTTAGTTAGAACTTCGCTAATCCGGAATGGACCTTCCCACTTCGGCTTTAACGGTCCAGGGTCGGGTCCCACAATTCTTTTGAGCACGAGGTCACCAGTCTTAAATAGACGAAGTCGAAGTTTAGAGTTAACGTATTTTTCGCTTCTTCGTTTATAGGCGGCGTTTTTTAGTTCGGCTTGTGTACGTAGTTCATCCACCAAGTCAAGAATGGTTCTCATATTAACTTGATTGTGTTCTTCTTCAAAATTCTGCACACGATATGTTGGGGACCCGAGCTCGACGGGAATCATTGCTTCTGATCCATAAGCTAATGAAAAAGGTGTTTCCCCTGTTGAGGATCGAGCAGTAGTTCGGTATGACCAAAGAACGTTGGGGAGTTCTTCAGGCCAAGCTCCTTTCGCATTGTCTAATCGAACTTTGAGACCATTTTTTATTATCTTGTTCACAGCTTCAACTTGACCGTTTGTCTGTGGATGATATGGAGACGAGAAGAGATGCTTGATCTTGTATTCTTCGCAAAATTCTGCGAGTTTTTTGCCCTCAAATTGTTTGCCGTTATCGGTTACAATAGAATTTGGAACACCGAACCGACATACTAATGTCTTCCATATGAAATCAATCATTTTCTGTTTGGTGATCGTGGCCAACGGTTCTGCTTCAGCCCATTTAGTAAAATAGTCGACTGCGACGACCGCATATTTAACTCCTCCCTTCCCAATTGGTAAGGGCCCAATTAGATTGATTCCCCATTTTGCAAAAGGCCACGGACTGAATACTGACCTGAGTGGTTCTGGAGTCAAGTTAACGTTGGGCGCGAATATTTGACATTTGACACATCTTCTGACCCAATCCGCAGCATCTCTTTTCAGAGTCGGCCAGTAGTATCCTTGTCTCAGAATCTTATAGGCTAAAGCTTGAGACCCTGAATGACTTCCACAAACTCCATCGTGGATTTCTTGCAGTACAAAGAGTGATTCTTGCTCGGATATACATTTTAATAACGGGACTGAGTATCCTCTTTTATAAAGCGTTCCATTGTCCAGAGTGAACTGAGCTGCACGAATTCGTAAATTTCGTGCTTCTTTGGGATCCTGTGGTTGAGTTCCGGTTTCGAGGTATGCTATGATGGGATCCATCCAGGTGACAATTCGGTTTTCGGAACCGAGCTCGGTGTTAGCAATTTGCTTTATTGAGGTTGAAGGAAGTTCCTGAGTGCCGACTTGAACGTACTCTACGTCTTCGATTCGTGCACTTGAAGCAAGGTGTGACAAGGCATCAGCTTGGATATTAGAAGTTCGTGGGATGTGTTCAATCTTGAATTGAAACTTGGATAACATCTTCAAGGCTATCGCTAGATATGGCATTAAACGTGGTTCTTTAACTTCAAAGATTCCAAGTATCTGATTGACTAGCAGTTGCGAGTCTGAAAAGACGTTGATGTGAGTTATGTTCATAGCTTCTGCCAGATTTAAACCCGACAACAATGCTTTGTATTCAGCTTCATTGTTGGTAGCGGGAAAAAGGAATTGAATCGAATGACAAAAAACTCGTTGATCAGGATCAATTAGGACAATTCCTCCTTCTGCTCGGTTCGCATTTGATGAGCCATCGACATACATCGTCCAGGGATGATCTTAATGACTTTTTGAATTCCTGGTGTGAACTCGGCGATGAAGTCGGACAGAACTTGTCCTTTAACAGCAGTTCTTGGCTTGTAATGAATGTCGAACTGACCTAACTCCACGGCCCATTTGACCATTCGACCCGATGTGTCAGGTCGGTGAAGAATTTGTCGCAACGGAAATGCAGTTAACACGGTAATCGAATGCTCTTGGAAATATGGTCGCAATTTCCGAGCTGCTGTGATGAGTGCGAAAGCTAGTTTCTCCATTGGTGGGTATCTCAACTCGGCATCATGAAGAGCTTTACTGACATAATACACCGGGTATTGCTGAGAATCTTCTTCGCGAATAAGTACCGCGCTTATCGCCGAGCTGCTAACCCCGAGGTACAAATACAGCATCTCATCAAATTTTGGTTTCTGCAAGGTAGGAGGTTGAGATAAAGCTGTTTTGATGCTATCCAAAGCTTTTTGGCAATCATCGGTCCATTCGAATCGTTTCCCTTTCTTTATTGCGTCAAAAAAGGGTTTGCATCGATCTGTGGACTTGGATATGAAAAGATTTAGAGCAGCGAGCCGACCTGTGAGTCCTTGCACTCCTTTAACTGAAGTCGGTGGCTTCAAGTCCAGAATAGCCTTGATCTTTTGGGGATTTGCATCTATTCCTCTTTGACTGACTACATAACCCAGGAATTTCCCCGACTTCACTCCAAACGTACATTTTTTAGGATTTAATACCATGGAGTAATCACGTAAAATCCCAAACATTTCATTCAAATGAGTTACATGATCGTCGGCATTTACCGACTTTACAAGCATGTCATCTACATAAACTTTCATGGTTCGTCCTATTAATCTAGAAAACATCTTGTTGACCAACCTTTGATAAGTGGCCCCGGCATTCTTCCATCCAAAGGGCATCATGGTATAGCAATACAGGCCTCTTGCCGAATAGAAAGAAGTATGTTCGGCCTCCTCTGGATCCATTGGAATTTGATTGTATCCTGAATATGCATCCATAAAACTCATCAATTCATGACCTGAAGTAGCATCCACCATGTAATCAATGTGAGGTAACGGGTAACTGTCTTTTGGGCAGGCAGTGTTAAGATCGGAAAAGTCGATGCAGAGACGCCATGTCCCATTGCTTTTCTTCACCAGGACGGGATTGGACGCCCAAGTCGGGTATTTGGCTTCCTTGATGAATTTAGTATCAATGAGCTTGTTTACTTCTTCTTCTAAGGCCTGTTGTCGATCTGGACCGAGTTTTCGTCTTTTCTGGATGACGGGTTTGATAGTGTGGTCGATATTGAGTCGATAACAGGCTACTTTCGGGTCTATTCCTTTCATATCTTCATGCCTCCAGGCAAAGACGTCGGCATTGGACTTCAAAAACGAGATGAGTTCGGTTCGAATAGGTTCTTGGAGGTTGGCCCCAATACGAAGTTGCTTGTCGCAGATGGGTTCATCAACATAGATGACTTCTATTTCTTCGGATGGTTCAGCTCGGTTCTCTTGCTTCTTTTCTTTAAATTGACTTCTTGGATCCAGTTCGTCTTCTTCCAAGACTGGTTCCTTTCCGGGTCTCCTCCCTCTATCTCGGGTAAGATCCTCCTCAATAAACTCGTCGAAGTTGGAAGGATTTGAAGTCGGAATTGTCGACGTTGGCTGAACCTCCGACAGAGTTGTAACAATCCCAGAAGAGTTTGAAGTCGGAATTGCCGATGTCGGTTGATCCTCCAACAGAGTTGTGACAATCCCAAGATCGACATTTTGGATGTTTTCAGGAACCGAACTTTGTAGAACTTGGGTACAGTCGATCATCTTTTCCTTTTCCTCAACGCGCATTTCTAAGTTATGGATTTCTCGAGATGGGATTGCCAAGATTAACTCACGAGCTCCTAACTGATCGCCATAATGAGTTCCCTCACCGTCAGCGGTTGGAAACTTGATTGCATAAGGAAAAATGGACACTGCTGCTCGCAATTTGTATAGGGCTGTCCTTCCAATGATGGCATTATATTCGTTGTTGATGTCCATGATTTTGAAATTTTCCATGATGACTTTGGAAGTTTGCCCGTGACCCCCAAACCTGATGGGAAGAGTGATTTCCCCTAACGGGAGAGATACGCTCCCGTTAAATCCGTGTATCTTATCGTTGCATGGACGTACGTCGGCTGAGTCAAGTCCCAGCTTCCGAAAGGCTTGAAGCATAAGAATACTTGAATATGCGTCGGTATCTACCATTATACGATGAACAGGAATTCCGCAGATAGGAGCGGTTACGATCAATGCATCAGAATGAGGGTGATCAAACAAGCTTGCATCTTCTAGTGTGAAGGTGATCGGGCAAGTGCGTGAGTTGATTGTTTCCCTCAAATCGGTAGTCATTACTTGTTTTCCCGAGTTGTATGCTCTTCTAGCATATGCTTTGGCTTGCCGACGTGAAGATGTCAACTCTTCTCGGTTAGTGTTAACTTGGGGAACAGAACCTAACCGAATTGGGATTTGAGGAGTATGGTCGGCATTGGGACTCTCGAATTCCCTATTTCTCTTTCCAAGTCGGTCGTCGACCGACTTGGATTCATTTGACCCGAACATGAATATCTTCTTTTCTCCTTGTTGTAGACGAATTCTTTTTGAGTTCATTGCTTCTTCGTCTTCTTCATCTCGGTCAGGAATATGAGCTATTTGCCGCCTTTCTTTACCTTCATGTTTGGTAAATTTTCTCACTTGTGGATTTCCAATCAACTTCAGGAGAGCCGACAACAAACTTAGACATTCGTCGGTGTTGTGACCTGGGGATCGATGATAATCACAATATCGCGATTTTTCCAGCTGACTTTCGGGAGTCTTTACTGGTCGGGCTTCAGGAATAATTCCTTTTCCTTTGATTTCCTGATAAACCGTTGCGGCACCAACCGAATGAATTGATCGGTATCCTGTGGTTAAATCCTCCTTGTATTGTTTTCTAGCGGCCTTCACGTCGGTATCGTTGGGTTCGTTTTTGTATGGCTCTCTAAAGGACAGGTTCTTGGACATGTTACCGAGATGCTTCTTTTTCTTGTTTTCGAAGGTCGGTTTCTGTCCTTTTGGCGAAGAGAACTCAAAGTTGGGAACCGACATGGACTCCTCGACAATAACATGTTGTTGAGCGCGAACGAGGAATTCTTGAAAAGTGCTCGATTTGTTTTGACATAACGCCCAACGAAACATGGACCTTGGCTTTAATCCTAATATTGCCGAGACAAGAAGCGTCTCAGGATGACAAGGTTCCATATTTTGTACGCGTTCATTAAAGCGTGCAATATAATCTTTCAAACTTTCATCTTCCTTCTGGACTATATTTGTAATTGACTCCTTAGGTATTAAGCTAACTTGAGCCTCGATGAAATGGGACCTGAAAGCCGATCTGAGTTGACACCAATATCGGATAGATTCGGCTGGTAACGAATAATACCATTTCTGAGCTTTAGGACCTAGGGTCAAAGAAAACATACGGCATCGTAGGGCTTCGTTCGCGCCATGTAAGTCCATCCATGACGTATAATGTCCGAGGTGAGCGTCAGGATCAGCGTTTCCGTCATAGAGGCCAATCTGCGGGACTTTGACTTTTCCCGGCAACGGGCCTCTGGTCAACTCGGGTGCCAAAGGAGAACCGACTTCCATATAGACATGGCCCGGTTCTGACACGTGGGGAGGTTGATAAGGCCTGATTTGAGTGGTTTGTCGGGCTTCCAACTCTGCCACCTTCCTTCTTAACACCTCAACTTCGGAAACATTACGTCGAGCACAATGATTACGTTCAATTTGCATCCTTAGGTCAACCGGATTTTCGGTTTGTTAAAACAATGAACGAACTGCATGGGGAATTCTGTGGACATGCCTGGGATGACTTTCAGCAACCATCTCTGGTTGGTTCATTTCCGCCGGCAGTACGTTGTTCACCGGTGGAGGGGGTGGATTGTTGTCACGTGGTTGTGAAGTGGCGTGTGACGCTGCTTGATTGTTGTTATCCCTTTGTATGGGAGGAACTTGTTGTCTTGCCGGAGTTATAGGAGCAAAAGGTTGTCCTGGTATCCTTTGTGATGGCCCTGGCATGGTTTGGGCCAACAAAGCAGTTAGTCCTCGAGCAAATTCTGGGTTCTGCATGAGCGTGGCGATATCCGGCATCACAGGCACTGGATTATGTTGACCGGTTGGTGGTTCAACAACACGAACGACGCTTTCCATGGTTGTCGGATTATCCTGTCCGGACTGCGACATTCTTGATTTTTGAGATGTGGTGTGTATATTTCAAAAATTAACTCCAAATATCTTATGGAGCCCTTCTTCTAGCGCCAAAATGTTGATAAACGGATTTAGTCAACGTTTTTAATGTAAAAATTACTATAAAGATTGCAGAAAATGAGATTTTTATTGAAAATCTTGAAGTCGGTTACAGAATTGGGAAGTCGGTCTTTCAATGTTCACTAAGTCGGTAAACAAGGAAAACCGAGATAAATGTGTGTGTATTTTATCAATTTTGCCGAATTCGAATATCGTGTTGGATGTTGCTATTTATAGTTATGCTTGGCACACCTCCCTAGACAAATTGGCTCCGTTTTAATGAAGATTTGACAGTTTAGGGGCGGCCATGACGTAAGCAAACTTTTTAGGCAATGATGAGCATGGGCGCTCCTCTATCTGTGTGACAAGCGTCACTTCTGTCGGATTGAAGTCGGTACCATATTGTGACGTCGGTATTTTGGTAGGATTTCAATTTCCTACGACTTCCTGACAAGCTGTTCTTCAACCGAGGTGGCCTTTTCGAGGTTTCAATAGTTCATTATGACGACCTTCAGGACTTGCTGTTATACTCGGAACGTCGTATGAGAACCGAGATGATATTTTCGAGGTGCCATATATCCCGTGTTATATCATTAGAGATCCGGTCCTTAGTTTAGACTTCATGATCTCTTTAATCTAACCTTTATTTCAAGATACCTTATCTTGATATCAACATCCCTAGCATATGAATTTAGCTACTCATGATTGATTCAACACAAACAATCTCACAACTCAAGACAAACATATTCATGGATTAGAAAAAATAGAAAATATTACGTTAAATCGAAATTGAGAGTTGAATCTGATAAACAAGATTAATCCGCAAGCAGTAGCAAAATCCGAGATAAAATCCTTGTTCTATGTTAAAAACGATGGAAGAGAAGTGAAAAACGAGTGAAAAGAGAAAGGGGTAGGGTTTTTGTCTTCGTCGAATGAGGGATAATGAGAGATAGATCCGTGTCGAAGTCTCGATCTCGTATTTATAGGTACGAGGTCACACGGCGTGGAGAAAAGATTGCATCGCGGAGTGAAGGTTCATCGCAACGTGAGGTCCGCTGAAGCCGAGTTCTCTGTCCGGGCGTGGGAGTCGTCACGAGTTGGCCCGCGGCGTGGAGTGGTGTTGTCCTGGGCACGGTGTCACGGCGCGGTGACATGACGCGGCGCGGAGGACTGGTGCATCGCGGCGCGGGGATCTGGTAGCGGCGTGGCATGTGTGAACGTCTGGAGCCCCAGTCCACCTCGTGGCAGCAGCGCGGCGCGACAGGCGGACTCTTCGCGGNCGGCGCGGCATGGGTGGTCATCGCGGCGCGGAGAAGAAGTGTAGCGGCGCGGTGAGCATGGGCGTCACGGCGTGAGGGCATGGCGCGGCGTGGGGCTAGGATGCTGGCACGGCGCGGCACTGGGAGAGGCACCGTCTGAAGGCCCGTGACGGGTGTCACGGCGCGGGGGCTCGGCGCGGCGTTAGTACTGGTGCTCGGACCACTTGCGTGTCTTCACCTTTCGGAGTCGTTCGGACTCGTTTGACATCGGAATTCGATTCCGCTTTTTCCTGTGCGTTGCCAACGAAACGCTCTATCAAATGATGTTCACCTAGCCCACTTATCATGGAAAATAGATTCTCCCAAAGCTTTCGACCTGCACACCGCAAACAAAGAAAAACCGGAAAAACAAACGGAAAACACAAGAAAAACCAAAATAAAGCAAAACACACAATAAACCATAAAACAACCTAAAAACCAAGGAATAGACCTAATATGGGGGAAAAAGAAAGGAAAAATAAGTAAGAAAAACGCAACAAAAATGGGACAAACAACTCCCCCACACTAAAACCTTTGTTCGTCCCGAACAAAAAGAAAAGAAAAGACATGAAAACAAGCAAACCAGCATGGATAACAGTTTCAAATAAGACGAGTCTCAAATTAACCAACTTAGCCGAGGAGACTTCCAATGACCAATATAACATACCTCAATTACAACTCGAATGCAACGCTTTAAGAACACAGACGCTCAAGCATGGGAATATCAAACATATATGCCTCACTCGGTTTCTTTCATAAATATGAAGTGGAAACGCTCAAATTGGTCGATCATCGTGCATCAACATAAGCTTGCTTATCGTCTATTCATACTAGGGATGGCAATGGGCCAGGTCGGGCCGGGTAGTGCCATGCCCGGACCTGGCCCGTGACCCTACACGCATGGCACGACCTGGCCCGTGCCCCCTACGGGTCCACTAGAACGGCCCCGAGACCTGGCCCGCGTCGGGGCGGGCCGACCCGCCCTGCCCCATATGTTTTTTTTTTCTTTTTTTTTTCTTCTTCTTCTAATAAGGCAGCCATATCTCACCGAAAAAGGCAACATAATACAGATGTAAATTCCGAATTTATCAAAAAGAGAAAGAAAGAAACAAAGATGCCAATTTTAAATCTCATACAAAAAGGATTTTTTTTTACAAATGGATAATACAAAAATTAAGCAAATCAAACCTCAAAACACTAACTAATATCAATGAAATAGCTGCTCTTATTGGCCTGAGTGACACCACCATCTGCAATCGCCGTCTCCAACCGTGCCTGCATCCCTCTTCCAGTCGTGGCTCACGGCCGCCGCCTCCCAATCCCCAGATCTGAACTGAAATGATAAAAGAATAAAGAGAAAAAAAAAATTAAAGAATAAAACATGCAATTGAGGGAGAAATTTTTTAAGGAGAATTAAAAGATTGAGAAATAGAAGAAAAGGAAGAGACCTGCGACAAATTTTTGGAAGGTGAAATAAAAGAATGAGGAGAAGGAAAGGATTAGAAAATGGAGAAAATACGTGATTAACAAAAATTGAATTGGGGAGAAAAAAATAAGTGAGAGAATGGGCCTTACTTACCTTTTGACTCCATTATGACACTGGTACTAGAATTTGAAGTGGGGAGAAAAAAAGAAAGTGAGAATTTTAATAGGCCTTACTTACCGGTCTTTGGACTACATTATGACTGGGTCAGGTCGGGCCGGGGCAGGTCGGGGCGGGCCAACATCTGTAACCCGGACCTGGCCCGTTTACAGAACGGGGCGGACCCGCCCTGGCCCGTTTTGATAACGGGGCGGGTCTAACTTGCCCCAAAGGCAACAGGTCGGGCCAGGTCGGACCGGGTCCGGGTCAAATTGCCATCCCTAATTCATACTCTAAAACAATCAAAAATCATGAAGTGCAAATCAAGAGGGCTGCTAGGGTTGCAATAAAGGTAGTTTGCACAAGGGAAAGACAAAAATGAAGAACGAGCGGCTCAAATAAACAATCAAATTCCCGAGCATATAAACTACTCGAATGTTCCACCACCTATCAAAAATCAACATGAAACCAAACATTCCCATCAAAACTCCATGCAACATCCATACACGCTCAAGATGAAATGCAAATTAAGTACTCGATGTCTTTTTTTTTTTTTTTTGTTTGGAGAGTAACTTTTTCCGAACAAGATTGAATCAAAAGGACAACATTCTGTAGGTGTGAACATTGGAGGTCATCCAAGTTTCCTACAGTAGTTTCCCAATGCTCATTACCTGTCAAAATGAATTGACTAGTAAGAGGAGCAGAATCCATTCGATTTGTCCTGTGAACTCTCAAGTTTTTTTTTTTTATTAATTTATTTATATATTTTTTTTTTCAAGCACTCAAAATGCATCCCAACAAATTCTATACTTCATCGACACATATTAGCAAGCTCCGTCATCATATCACGTACACTGTCAAATCTCAAATAATTCAATCGAATCGATTGACAAGAAATACGGTTCAAGGCTCAACGGGCTACTAGTGAAAATATAAGTTCAAGGGTCAATGAAAGGCTAAAACGAGCTATGTCAAAGAAATGCCTCAATCATTTTCACAAATCACAACTTCAATCACATCATTTCAAAACAAACTCAAAGCAAGTTCTGATCAACATAAATTTCGACCAATGACTCTCAAGAAACAACATAAGGCTCAAACCTCGCAAAGGGTAAATAAATGTTCAACAAAACGACACATCGAGTTCATCAAGGCATACTAGTCATGGTCATCATCACATCTCCTCAACATCGTCAACAAACATCAACAAATCTTAAAATTCACCATAATCCATACTCGCAAAACACACAAACTGACTCACGAAAAGACACTAGAATAAAAGCAGAAAATGAAATAACCTAAAAGAACTAGACCTGGTCAACCACATAAGGCACATAATCATGCAAAAACTCCCCCACACTTAAAACCGAACAATGTCCCCATTGTCGATCATCAGTGCAAGGAAAGTCTACCCATATAATCATCCAATCACAAAGACAGAAAAAACCAAAACAAAAACAAAAATAAGGAGAAGGGAAAAGATACAAGCGTACATGGCACAGTGACTAGACTAGTCACTGTGAGTCCGGTGGTGCGGGCGGAGGGTGGAGGTAGTCGGGCCCGAAACAGCGACGGGCCTCTGTCAACTCGAATCTTTCGCCCCATTCGGATCGGGGCAGCTCTCTGGAACTCGTCTCGGGAGGGGTAGTGTGGCTGTCGGTTTGGCGTCCCATCTCGATGTGGTCACGGTCTTGCAACAACCTCTTCGTGTACTCTCGCATACACGCTTCCTCAGTCAACTGCTCAATCGCCCTAAGGGACATGCATTCTTCCATAGATTTTGCTTGCAGATCAGGCTGGGTCTCTCGAACGGAAATGGAGATGGACTCGCCTAACACTGCCATGGTTGCCGTCCTCTTCCTCACATCAATAACAGTTCCGGTTGTCACCATGAAAGGTCGCCCGAGGAGGATGGCGTGTTGTTTTCCTTTGTCTTCCACGTTCCCCACATCGAGCACTACGAAGTCCACGGGAACTATCAACTTTCCTACTCGTACGAGCACATCCTCCACAATCCCTTCTGGTCGACGGTATGAGCGATCGGCTAGCTGCAGGCGCATGCCGGTGGGCTTCAAGTTTCCTAGCCCGAGTCGGTGGTAAACTGCAAGTGGCATGAGGTTGAAGCTCGCTCCCAGGTCAAGCAACCCTGATGTCTCTTCCCCATTCCCAAAGGCCATAGAAATCACGAAGCCCCCGGGATCCTTCTCTTTTTTCGGCAAGTTCTGTTGGAAGACACTTGCAGCTTCACACACGAGCACTTCTTCACCGTTTCCGAGTTTCTGCTTATTTGCTGCCACTTCCTTGAAAAATCTCGCGTAAGCCGGTATCTTCTTCAACACATCGGGAGGAGATAAATCTATATTGGCCTTAGCCAACATCGCATGAAGGTCCCGAATCATGGTGCGGTCCTTCTCCTCTAACAGTCGGCTCGGGAATGGGATTTTCGGTCTGTAGGGGTTCGGAGATCTATGCAAAGTCGACTCAGTAGGCGATATCTTCGGAGCCTTATCTTTCTCATTTTGCTTCCTCGGGCCCTTATTATCGTCCATGATCACCGTCATGGATTTTGCGTGTTCCAGCTGGCTCGGTAGCTTCCCTTTATCCAGTTCCGACTCGATGCTCCCTACCCGTGTGGCTAGCTGGCCCACTTGTGTCTCAAGATGCTTAATGGAGGCGTCATGATTTGTGACAAAATTGAGGATTTTGTCCAGCTTGTCGTCTGTGCTCGACTGGGTTGGTCCGGTTTCTGGTGCTGGCAGCCTTAACATCCCCCTAGGTTGCTGCTGCTGAGGGACAAACTTGGTTTGAGGTGGTTGCTGATAGTGATTGTTGGACCATGAAAAATTAGGGTGGTTTCGCCACCCAGGGTTGTATGTGTTCGAGAAGGGGTCATTTCCGGGATGGTTTTGGTACCCCTGCATTGCATTCACCTCGGTAGTTTGGCTTCCATAGCCTGGCTCGACAGCTGATGGGCACACCTCAGAGCTGTGCCCCTGTACTCCACATGCTCCACAAGCACTCACGGCCATAGCCTGTATTGGCGAGGAACTTCGAGCATTTAGTAGCCGCATCTGCTCCGTGAGCTCGGCTAACTGCTGGGCCATAGCATTATTACTTGAGCCAACCTCATTCACTGTGGACCGCTTCCCTCTGATACTCTTCTGAGACGAGTTGGCACTCATCGTCTCGTAGATTGCAATCATTTCTTCAGCTATTTTGCCCCCAATATCCCCTCCAGCTGCGTTGTCCACCATGTACTGCAAATTCTGATGAAGGGAGTCGTAGAAGCAATTCGCTAACAGCCCAGGGGAGAGGTTATGGTGAGGGCATTGCCTCTGTAGATCCTTGAAACGTTCCCAGGCCTCGTGAAGAGGCTCGTTTGGCAGCTGAGCGAAAGAGACTATCTGAGATCGGACATCTTGGGTCTTTTGATTGGAATAGTACTTCCCAACGAATTTAGCATAGACCTCGGCCCAAGTTGTTAGAGAATCTGGGGCATGAGTCATGAACCAAGCCTTGGCCCGGTCCTTCAAGGTTTCTGGAAAACACCGCATTTTGAGCTGGTCTTCGGTTAGCCCGTGTAGTGGGAACGTCTGGAGGACGTTGTAGAACTCCCGAAGAAAGTGAAGCGGGTCTTCGTTGGGGAGCCCGTGAAAGGATGGGAGCTGATTGTAGTGGACCATCTTCAGCTCATAGTTTCGGGCGTTTTGCTCCAGCCGGATACAGGAAGTGATCGGCCCGATCATGGGTTGGGACAAATCTCGGAGGATGCTACGAGGCGGTTGTTGATCAGCCATGTCTGAGTTACTCCCCTCGGATGACTTGGGGGAAAGCTCATTTTCTGTGTGTGATTCGAGGGTCAGCTCTTCTATCAGCTCTCTCAAGCTCTCGTTAACCGACTTGTTGATTGGGGATAATATAAGTCCACTCCTGGTACGCATACACGCAAGCAACAAACAGGTTACGAGCACCAATAGTAAAGAAAATAAAATAAAATAAGAAAAAAAAACACCGAAAACAAGAAAAACACAAAACCAAAAAGAAACACGAAAAATAAGGTGAATAAGCGCACAAAATATGTCCTAAACCCTCCCCGGCAACGGCGCCAATTTGTTGTAAATATTTTTCCAGAGTAGAATCAAAAGACTCGAACACCGGGTCGTGTCTCTCGAGGAAGGTTAGCCGGATTATTATGCACGTTTATTCAACCACACAAAAGGAAATAAAATTCCTAAACATTCTAATTCAGATGATTTGGTTCGATTATTAACTACGAAGAAAAATTTCAAATAAAGCAAATATAAATAGCAGACAATCAACGAAGGACAAGTAGGATTTAAGGAGCTAGGGAGTCGGGGATATCCGTTTTGGTTCGAGTTGTGACTATTGGGCAAGTGATCGTTAGGTTAAGTGATTTGAATAATTTGCTCGTTCAAGTATTCATCCTCAATAACTCTTCGTAACAAGAGAACAAACTTGAATGGAAAAATTAACAAGTCATTTAACTCCTAGGCAATACAGTTACGAATAAGCCTAGTTTGTACGAGCCTATTTCGACCGACTCCTCCCCTTTCGGTTCTAAGAGTCGATTAGATTAGACTAGAGGGTTGTCAACCGACTAATCAATAAGAATAACCATTATCATGCGAGAATACATCGAATTCAATCGTAGATTAGAAATTGAAGTGTCACTCTTCAATAATTCTCAATACTCAGGCTCAATATTTGAAAAAACCCTTTTTAAAGCATAACTCGTACGAATGGAACGATCAATAAATCCCGACAATCACAAACGAATTCAAAACATTAATCCCCTATTCCCTAGCATATGAATTTAGCTACTCATGATTGATTCAACACAAACAATCTCACAACTCAAGACAAACATATTCATGGATTAGAAAAAATAGAAAATCTTACGTTAAATCGAAATTGAGAGTTGAATCTGATAAACAAGATTAATCCGCAAGCAGTAGCAAAATCCGAGATAAAATCCTTGTTCTACGTTAAAAACGATGGAAGAGAAGTGAAAAACGAGTGAAAAGAGAAAGGGGTAGGGTTTTTGTCTTCGTCGAATGAGGGATAATGAGAGATAGATCCGTGTCGAAGTCTCGATCTCGTATTTATAGGTACGAGGTCACACGGTGTGGAGAAAAGATTGCATCGCGGCGTGAGGTCCGCTGAAGCCGAGTTCTCTGTCCGGGCGTGGGAGTCGTCACGAGTTGGCCTGCGGCGTGGAGTGGTGTTCTCCTGGGCACGGTGTCGCGGCGCGGTGACATGATGCGGCGCGGAGGACTGGTGCGTCGCGGCGCGGCGTGGCGTGTGTGAACGTCTGGAGCCCCAGTCCACCTCATGGGATGCTGGCACGGCGCGGGGCGCTCCACGGCGCGGCACTGGGAGAGGCACCGTCTGAAGGCCCGTGACGGGTGTCACGGCGCGGGGGCCCGGCGCGGCGCTAGTACTGGTGCTCGGACCACTTGCGTGTCTTCACCTTTCGGAGTCGTTCGGACTCGTTTGACATCGGAATTCAATTCCGCTTTTTCCTGTGCGTTGCCAACGAAACGCTCTATCAAATGATGTTCACCTAGCCCACTTATCATGGAAAATAGATTCTCCCGAAGCTTTTGACCTGCACACCGCAAACAAAGAAAAATCGGAAAAACAAACGAAAAACACAAGAAGAACCAAAATAAAGCAAAACACACAATAAACCATAAAACAACCTAAAAACCAAGGAATAGACCTAATATGGGGGAAAAAGAAAGGAAAAATAAGTAAGAAAAACGCAACAAAAATGGGACAAACAGTTATCAACACCATTCCTAAATTCCGAACCGCCTTCCTCGAGAGATCGACCCGGGGAACGAATCTTTCGATTCGGTACTTAGTAAAAATATATTTTGCTACAACAGACCTCACCCCTTATTCGAGACTCATATTTTTGTTTTGTCGCTGCAATCAAGTGGGTACATTTACGTTGTATCTATAATTATCGCACTTGTTATTTCGTATAAATGTTTGTCTCGATAGCTTTCGTATGCGTGAGAACCCTAGTCTAGGTATCCCGTTGTTAGTGCCTTTGTCGAATTCATAAACAGTGAGAGGTCGCCGGCCCGTATGTGATTCGAGAGGTGGAGGCCCCGGTCCGTGTGTTATTCGGAAGGAGAAAAACAGCTCCACTGTCTCCTGGAAAGGATCCCATGATCCGTGTGTTGTTCGGGGTGGGAAGGTTTCCAGTTACATCCTTGTCGATGTCTGGTCGGAAGATTTGTTGTATGTACATAGGAGGTTTGCGATAGGGCCAAGTAGGGAGTTAGACCTGGATTCTATGAGCCCAAAACGACTTTTCCTCCCTGAAGCGCACCACATCTTATAAGAGAAGGCGGTGACTACGTCCGATAAGCGGCGAACCCCAAGGCCACCCTCGGAAAAAGGCCGACAAACATGTAACGGTGTTAACACAAATTGGGGAGTATCAGTTAGCCAAAGTATAATACAGAGTGAGTTCAACGCAATTTTTAAATAATAGGAAAAAAACACGCATATTTAGTATAATATAAAGAGATTTGGTGCAATAACCCCGATAATTTAGCATAACTCAAAATTTATTTCCTAGTTTCGATTGTAGGCCACAATTATTAAAAAAATATAAGACGTTGATGCTCTTGAGTTTAATACAAGGGCTCATAATCTCACAGCACATATCTGCAGTTTGAGTGGCCACTCCAGAGGTCCTACTTCCGTTTTCCGCCATTAAAATAAAACCCGACTACTTCTAAATCCACCACAAGATCAGTTCCCATGTCTTCCACGTCATTGAAAATAGTTTTCGAGGCCGCAAATAAAATTACTTCTCTTTCGCGTTGTTGCCTCCTGAAAAAATGGCGTAGCGGCACCAACTCTATCGGGATTAGAAAAAGCCATTAGAAAAGAAAATTGATGGAGCCTCACGCTCTATGCGTAAAACCACCGGGTTTTTATATAACTGCCAGTAAAAATTGCGGTAACTGCCGCCGCCACTTCAGCCTTCCGATCTTCTGCCAGCGTTCGCCGGAACACTCCAGTGAGACGCGTCTGAAGAAGCGGCGGGATGTGCTTATTACTCCATTCCTCGCCGCTGGAGCTTACGCTCTCCGATCGGCGGTGGCTAGAGCGGAGGAGCGACCGGAGATGGAGAGCCATATGGAGGCTCGTCAAGCTCCTAAGCAGTCAGCTTTGAGTTCTGATGGCGCGGCGGAATCGCCAGAGGCGGCCAAGGAGGAGGTGGTAAATTCGCGGATCTATGACGCCACGGTGATAGGAGAGCCAATGGCGCTGGGGAAGGACAAAAGTAAGGTTTGGGAGAAGATGATGGATGCGCGGATTGTGTACTTAGGTGAGGCAGAGCAGGTTCCGATTCGAGATGACAAAGATTTGGAGCTTGAGATTGTGAGGAATTTGAGGAAGAGATGTGTGAACGCTAAGCGGCACTTGTCTTTGGCTATGGAGGCATTTCCCTGTGATTTGCAGGAACAACTTAACCGATTTATGGATAAAAGGTAAAATTTCTCTCTGCAAGTCTAATAACAAGTTTCTTATATGGTTTAACGTATGCTCATTTTTTTTGTTTGGAATAGCGTTGATCTCCTGTTTCAGTTGATATTAGACTCAATACTCATGTATTGATATGGTTTATGTTTCATTTTCTTTTAATGCAAAATCAAATGATTAGTTTTCCAAATTGATGTGTTGTTCAGTACTCTTGACATTTTTGTATATCATGAAGTACAGTTCATGTTCCAACTTCGATTTTTGTCACATGTGGACTAAATTTAGGTTTTAGTGGTGATAGCTTCATCTACCTGTTCTTTTCCCTTTCATGCTGGTTGCAAAACTGTTTCTACTCCTGTGTATCCCCTGCTACACATAACTATTGTATTCTCTTATTGAAAATTTATCAACTCATTGAAGGATCGACGGAGAGGCACTTAAGTCTTGTGTAACATATTGGTCATCTCAGCGCTGGCAAGAGTATGAGCCTCTATTAACTTACTGTCGCGATTATGGGATACGATTGGTTGCATGTGGTGTCCCACTTGAGGTAATGACCACCACATTTAGATGTGAAGTTTACCTGTCTCAGTTCTGTCCTATAGGATTATGTAAACTTACAGTAGCAGAGCATAATGCCCTGGGACAGTTACTTCAGTAAAAATCTGTACTTTCTTCAGTTTACATATGTCTAATGCAAAAGTATCATTATCCAGAAGAAATTGTCATGGGATAGTTTCAGCTTGTGCAGATTCCAATTTCTAAATCTTTTAGAATGCACTTAAACAATATCACAATCATCTCTAAAGCCCCAACATATTAGCAAAAGACTATTTCAGAAATAACTTACCGTTGCTGTTCAAGAACACAGAAAGTTTACATTGTTATAATTTTTTATCCCTCTTCTAGCTTGATAATTTATTTAATTCATAACTTATCAATGTGAGGAAATCAGATGGCAACCTATAGTCCTACAATTTATTGATTGAATAGGTCCTACGCACAGTTCAAGCTGAAGGAGTTCATGGGCTCTCAAAAGCTGATCGTAGGAAATATGCTCCTCCAGCTGGTTCAGGCTTCATCTCTGGATTCCCTTCTATCTCCAGGAGATCATCAATTGATTTAAATTTTACCAGTCAACCTTCTTCTTACGGTCCAAAGTCATACCTTTCAATTCAAGCAAAAGCAGTCGAGGACTACACGATGTCACAGGTCATCTTACAAGCATTGGTGGATGGTGGATCGACAGTCATGCTGGTAGTAGTTACAGGCGCTAGTCATGTCACTTATGGGTCGAGAGGAACTGGACTGCCTGCAAGAATTTCAAGGAAAATGCAAAAGAAAAATCAAGTGGTAGTATTACTTGACCCTGAAAGGCAATACATAAGGCGGGAGGGTGAAGTACCCGTAGCAGATTTCTTGTGGTATTCTGCAGCGAGGCCGTGTAGTAGAAACTGTTTCGACCGTGCTGAAATTGCTCGAGTTATGAATGCAGCAGGAAGAACGAGAGAAGCTTTACCACAGGTTTGCTAATAAAATAACTCAAGTTTTTGGGAATATTTGGTGGTTATTGTATCTTGGTAAATGCCGGAACCTCATTGATGCTTTGATTTTTGGAAACTGCTATTTCCATGCTTAGGGTTTTTGTCTTCTCTTACTAATTGGCGAAGACAGAAAAGGGGTGTTCAAGTGCAGTATGCATTACCCGATGCTTGGAAGCCTCTGTCCTTCAGTATTGTAACTAAACTACTTTGTAATGGCTTGAAATGAATTAATAAAGTAAACATTCATATGTTGATGCCTTTCACTTTTATATAGTTTCTTCACATAATTGGTTTTCATATAAGGATTCAAACTACTCAGTTTTTTATTTATTTATTTATTATTTGCATCTTACAAGTCTTGCAACTTGTGCTGAGATATTCATCATCCATCTTGCATGTTCAGTTGATATTGCTCTGACAAATTTAATGTATGTATATCAGGATATTCAGACTGGACTAAATCTTGGTCTTGTATCACCAGAAGTATTACAGAATTTCTTTGATTTGGAGCAGTATCCCATCATATCCGAATTGACTCACCGTTTCCAGGTACTCTGTTTGTAGATGATCCTGTCTGTTTGTAACTAAGAAAGTTTTGATGTTCATCATGTGAATTCTGTTGCCCAGGGTTTCAGGGAAAGGTTACTGGCAGATCCTAAATTTCTCAATAGATTAGCTATAGAAGAGGCCATATCAATTACAACTACCCTCTTAGCTCAGTATGAGAGGCGTAAAGAGAATTTCTTTGAAGAGCTCGATTATGTTGCTACAGATACATTAAGAGGAATAGTTGTCGACTTCTTCACCGTGTGGCTTCCGGCCCCGACTTTGTCTTTCCTCCCGACTATTAATGATGTTACTGCCCCTGACAGCTTGGAAGCGGTCAAAGGCCTTTTGGGATCCATTCCGGACAATGCGTTCCAGAAAAATCTTGCAGGGAAAGACTGGAATCTCAATCACAGAATCGCATCAGTGCTTTTTGGTGGTTTCAAACTGGCATGTGTTGGATTCATATCTAGCATTGGGGCTGTGGCTTCATCTAATATTCTCAACGCCCTGCGGAAACTTCTTAATCCAAACATGAAGCAGTTGAATAAACGATCGCCTATACTGAAAACAGCCTTTGTTTATAGTACCTTTCTTGGAACATCAGCAAATCTGCGCTATCAGGTTTGTAAGAATTTTCAGTTTCCCGGCACTTAATCATTTCCTTTCTTGTGTGGAAATGAGATTGAATATTTTGTGATTTTTCATGAAGTGAATTATGGTATCATTCTTTCTGCATTTTATTGTTACAATGAGGTACTACTTCTTAAGACTTGTCACATTACTTCCTCTTGTGCATTCGCGTTTTCTTTTGTCCCGCATTTCACCGTTATTCCTTTTATATCAGTGTGGAAGTCATAATTTATCATCTGTACGATGTGAAATTGGCAAGATTTCATTATGTCAGATAACATGATTTTCTTCTGTAATAATATGTCTCAACTCAGTGTGAATTACTGTTGGTCAATATACTCAGGAAAATATGAAACAGAATCTGGAAATTAAGAACCAAAATTCTCTTTTATTTGCAGCGGAAAGCATCTGATTACCTCTCTTTAAGTGCATAATGAATATATGATGTCATTCTTTTGTTCAGGCTATTGCTGGAATAGTGGAGCACCGGATTTCAGAACAGATTGACCAGGAATTGCTTGTTAATTTGATCTCTTTTGTGGCTCGAACAATAAACTCTTATTGGGGAACCCAGGTTGGAAACCACTTGTTCTTTTCTGAAGTGTTTATATTTAGTGTTTGGCTATGCATGGGACATGAAAACTCCAGTGGTCTCTCGTAGAATGATCATGATTTTTTAAATTTTAAAACTTAGGGCACTTCACAGGAATGATATCTGTTCAAATTTTATCTGAGTCCAAATTCGTGTTCAAACAACTGAATGATATGCTATTAGATTTGATTTCCAATGAAAAGTGGTTGTCTGTTTATGTCATCACATGCTATTTTAGTGGACAACTAATACCTTATTTGTCTTAACTGCGCAGCAATGGATTGATCTTGCACGGTATACAGGACTTCAGGCTCGTAAGAGTGAAGAATTATCATTAGAGTCACCAGATACTTCAAATTCTGCAGCACTAAAATGCAACATTCTAGAAGATACCAACATTGATGAAAGCAACAATCGGTAGATGAGACTCGATGTCATTTCCTGTAATGCTTTGATAATCTGTAAAAAATATGGATACTTTTTTTTTATTGGCCAATTTCTATACTTTCTCCAATTTTTTAACAGCTTAAGGAGTACAGAATGTTGAAATAATTACGAATGGAAAACCACAACTTAGTAACGCCATTGAGAACAGTTACAAAGTATATGCAGTTTATTTTATAGTTACGACTTACGAGGCTGAATAACATTTGACTGTCCTTTCTGCTACTAGTCTTGGGTGGCTTGTTGTAATGGATGCTTTTATTTGATTTAAATTTGTCATCCAATACTGCATATAACATCAAATCCGTAATGGAAGGTTGCTTTCATGTTCTTTGATTCTCACACCTTGAAATTTGCTATTTCACGTTTAGTATATCCATGTTTACATTGTGGATAAAAATGAGCTTGAAATGTATGTTTTTATCGAGAGTGCGCTAAACGTTGTACGAACAAGTGCAAATAATTGTAAAAGCGGAAGCTGTAAACCAAAGTTTTAAAAATTCTTCAGGGAAGCATCCCACTTCCCCTCAGAGCTCTTTCATTGATAACGTCTTTGAACATTGTTTGGATTTATAACAACTAGAACTCCCTTCTAGGCTAGCCACAACAACGATCAATCCTATCAACCACTTCTCCGGCCACGTCCCGTGGACTTATTTTCTAACACTTACTCCCTAAGTGTAGATGACTAATGTCTCAAATGAAATGAAGACAAAACACAATAAAAAATAATCTCAGTTCTTCCACATTTAAAGAATACACAAGAGCTGAATTGAAAACGAAAATGTAAGCACAAAAAGCACTTGAAGCTTGAAGGTGGCGTGTATAAGTGCTAAGCTCAGAATATGACTTCCTTCACGTGGAGTCCTCTTCAAGATTCTTGATTGCCTTCGAAGTTTATCCAAGATAGTCTTGTAGGTTTAGGACTCTTCTTTTCTCTCTCCAATATCTTCTTTTCTTTCATGACTTAGCAAGTCAATCTTCCCTTGATCCTTCCTTATCTTGTGCGTATGCGTCTCTTAAAAGCCGCAGTCCTACAAAATCAATGCCATAATAAGTTCATGCAATTTCCAATTGATGTATAAATATAATAGGAAATTTGAACATCTATAAAAACAAATAAATAGACTTCTGTTATATAGATTTCTTGTGCTTGCGGGAACATATCTTTAATATATTGATTTTTGAACTCATGCCAAAAATAATACTCTTTCAATCTCCCCCTTTGGCATCTAGTTCGAAAATCATATAATGTAAATAACCTGAAACACAGTTAGAACAACAAGCACAAAATAACAAATAGCTCATAAGGGAAAACATCACAACAGCAAGAGTATCACCCTTAGCAACTGAGACTAAGCTTGGTGTACCTGCAAATATCATCAAAGTGCATAATCTAAATATTAATATTCATGAAAAACAACCAACCATCAAAGTTCATCCAACACAGGCACAAGCAAATCAAAATATAATCAAAAGAGGTTCTTATACAGGCAAGACCTCACTACATCCCTCCAAGAGCACACAAAAACTAACAACTATTATCAGGCAGCAACAACCAGCATCAACTTCAACCAGATGGAGAGTCTCCCCCTAACTCAGACTCATCCTCTTCATCCTCAGTCTCATCTTCCTTAACCCTCTTATCCTTCTCCCCCTTTTTCGAACTACGGGATGCCGAAGGGCCTGTCCCCGACTTCTTTCTCTGCAACCCCTTGACAGCGGGAAGGACTTTACGGAGATAAGCCTGCTGGGTAGCAACCTTCTTCGCAACTCCATCCCATTCAGCAAGTTGCTGGACCAAAAGTTCATCTCACTTGGTGGGAACCAGGGAAGGTGCAAGGTCAAACTTGGCTTTGGGAGTGGCTTTCTCATTCAGAGTGCGAGCACTTACCGTAAGTGCTTTGCCCGGGTTTTCAAGTGCATCATTAAAGCGAGGATTCACAGTGAAATTGTTAGCAGCAAGAAACGACCAAATCAGACAAGGAAAAGGAAGGGTGCGACGAGACTTGGTGTTGATAATGAATGAGTGGAGGATATCAAAGACAGCTTCACCAAAATTAAACACCTGACCATCCATAACCCAATAGAGAACTTTGCTCTGAAGCTCGGTGAGAAAATTCTTGTTGGAGGTAGGCGTCCAATTCCCAGCACCAATTTTATGAAGGATGTTGGCAGTAAGACAAAGGGAACTCACAGGTAGATTTGAACCGGGCCAGGTATCAAGTTGTTTTGCAGAGAGGGTTTGAGTGACAATGTCAAGATAAACTTCGGGCAAAGAAGAAATATCAGCAGGTAATCCCAAATGCACATTCAAAAGCTCAGGAGGGAAATCAATAACTCTATTTCTAAGGAAGAGTTTATGATAACGAGGGGTACCAAGAGTAAAAACAACAGGAGTCAAATTTGCATAAAACTCTCTCACAGCTTGACCACAGAAAGGACTAAGGTCAGACACAGTCTTAGACAAACTAACAGCATCAATGAGAGCAACAATACCCAAATCAACATACTTCCCATCAGAAAGAGGATGCTCAGCCCAAAAACCATAAGATGAAAAATTTTCAAAATGACCAAAAGCGACTTGAGTATAGAACCTGTTCGAATAAGCATTGGACAAGTCATAGTCGTCATCCTCGGGTTCCTGCTCAACAGGAGCTGTCTCTACCGGTTCTTTACCTGCGCGCCTGGCAGATCGGCGGACAAATGGACGTCGAGGAGGAGTTTCTTGGTCTGAGCGAACTTCAATGGCAGTACCGGCGGTGTCCTCTTTGTCTCCGTCCTTGGTGATCGACTTAGTAGCAGATGTAGGAAACGCCGATGACTCCCCCTGAGTTATGCCGGCGACGATTTCTTGAAGCAAGGGAGGTGAAAGAACAGGAATATTAGTGGACATCGGAGAGAGTTGAGAAGTTCTGTTCTCAGTGTCCGTCTTTTTCGGTGAAGCAGACGGAGTAACAGGCGGTGTCGCTTGCGGCTGAGAGGTTTCCGGTGGTGGTGACTCACGCGGCGAGCTTGGAGCGACCGTGTACCGGCGTCGCTTAGTTCCCTTGTCCTTGTGCTTCTTATGGCGCTTATTCGACTTGTCCTTGCTACCAGCCATGGAGGATAAACAACGATGAAGTATGATTGAAAATTAGGGTTTGGGTCGGTAGGAGAAAACTGAAGAGAGAAGAGAAGAGATTTGAAAAGAAACAATGAGTAAGAGAGATGGGGTGCCGTGTTGGTTTTAAAAGGATTCTGACATAGAAAACCACAAAAGTTGGTTTCCGTGGTTCAAGGTGGAGAGAGAAGGGAGTTGGGCGGTTTTATGCCAATCAAATCCATCCAAATCAAATTCGAACATACCATAACATCCCACAAAAAATAACTTCCCAATTTATTTCGAAATTCAAATCGGCAAATCAGATTTTATTCCATAATACATACCACACAAAATATCTAAGACCCAATTGGCTCGATTTCAAGAAGGAAATCATATGACTTATGCCTAAAAATGAAAGATAAATAAAATAGCATGCAACACAAAATCAATAAAATTCTTTCCTAATTTCCTAGGCGAGATTGATGCATAATCAATCCAAAATCAACATTGTGCCACAAACACATTAAGGAACAAAACAGAGGCGGAACATACATATATATATATATATATATATATATGTAGTGCAAATCATATCACTCTAGAATTCCAACACCAAAAGAACATGAGCTTTATTATTCACTAGGCGTTTCACTTAGTAACAATCACTGTAATAGTGAAAGTCAACCCCACTACTTTGCCCAATGATTTTAAGCGACATATTCACATCGAGGCTTTTCACTTAGTAACAATCACTGCAATAGTGAAAGTCAACCCCACTACTTTGCCTCAATGCTCGATGAAAGAACCCCTTTTTTTATTGAAAACTTTATGCACTGCGATTTTTATGAGAATGACCACCTTATAACTCCAAGGAAAAACACCACACAATAAAGTGTAGTGATTGTCAATAGCTACCACCCTTCACAACAGTTTCTGTCCATGACGCTCTTTTCACAGTCGATACAAAAGGAAGCGAACCATGTGCTAGCTATCGCTCTAGATCATTGTGTGAAGGCAGCTCTTTTTCACAGAAATAAATTTGTTCCAAGGTAATATAGCCACATAAGGATAACCCGGTCCAGAGGCTTTCTACTCGACTGATGAAACACTTGAATGACTCACACGTCGACATGACCCCGTCAACATGATCAAATCGACTTCCCTAAAGTCGATCCTACCGAGAGCAATCAAGAAGAGGCAGAAATTGGTCTAGTCGACTCTAACAAGTCAACTTCCATCAATCGACTTTTACTAGTCGACATCAAGGGGAGAAGAACATCAAGGGTGTAACTCCCAAGCATCCAGATACTCTAGGTCGACTTCCACTAGTCGACTTCACCATGACGACTCTCTGAAGACGACTTCACCACAGAGAGTTAAACCAGGCGTAGCCTCCGAAACCGCACATATTCATAAGTCGACCTCCTAGTTCTCGAGGTCGACTCTGTACATCTCGAGGATCAAAGTGGTAAAGACGATTCACCACACTTGCAACATATCCGAAGCTCTACACATTACAAAGGATAAGAAGGGATCTTGCGATGACTCAGCGACAAGGGGAGATGAATCGACCAGGGTATTTTGGACCTTCTAGGTCCACCGACTTGGGCATTTTGGGCACTTCAAGTAAGTATTCACTCCTATATAAAGGAGGCGAGGTAACTCAAACCCTAATTCTCATTCATTCCCACTCTCCCCCATAGCTGTTGCGCAACATCCCTTCATCACTCTCATACTGACTTGAGCGTCGGAGGCTCTTCGCCGGAAACACCTCCGGCGTTGAGTTTTTGCAGGAATCTCGCGGTCTAGCAACGGTTGAGAAGCGGTTCAAGCAGATCTGAGCTCACAACAACCGGTTTACTCCAGATCTAGAAGTAGACCCATCATATTGGCGCCGTCTGTGGGGAGTTCTTTAAGGAAGGAAGAGCTTCACACCCAGCTCCGATCTGTTTGCTGATGGCGGAGAAGGAGGGCTTGCAGAGGGACTTGAGCGAGGAATTTAGAGGGACGTGGATGGACAAGAGGCCACCACCGCTCTCCACCACCAAACACCCCGTAATGCAGATGATGGGGATGCCACCATTCGGAGGACTTCCACCACCAGGACTGACGTTGGGCGGAGAAACACCTGTAACTCCAACCGGCGTGAAGCTGCAAGTGTTGACCCAGGCAGGAACAAGTCAAAACCCTAACCCAGATGGAGAGAAGGAGCCAACGGAGGTGTCTCGACGCGAGGGAAAACAGATACAAGAGGTACCGGAACAGACACAACCCCGCATCGAGGAACAGACTTTAACAATAACGAGGAGTGAAATGCAAAAGATGATTGCTGAAGCCGTGGCTGTCCAGATGAAGCAGATAGCGCAGGCCGAGCAGCAGCCTCGAGTCGAGTGCCCACCCCGGGTCGAACATCAGCCCCGTGTCGAGTACCCCCCTCGAGTCGAGCAGCAGCCGCGTGGCGAGCAACAAGCCTAGTCAAATGTACAACAAAACAGAAGGGTAGACGAAGAGGAATCCTCCGTTCGAACTGTTAATCCACAGGTGAGGGACGAGACGTTAGAGCAATTACTGGCACAGGTTCGCGACTTGCAAGCTCGAGTCGATGGGAGGAAGAGCAGAGGAGCAAAAGAACACCCATTCTCGCAGCAGATCCTGAGAGCCGACTTACCCAAAGGCTTCAGGAAGTTGAACATATGGTATGACGGTACCACAGACCCATCTCGACATCTGAGGAGTTTCAAAAATATGGCAGTACTGCATCGCTACAGCGACCCCGTGCAATGTCGCGCTTTCTTGACGACTCTGACAGGGTCGGCCCAAGACTGGTTTCATCAATTACCAGCTGGGTCGATTAGGGATTTTGACGGTTTCAGCTCGAGCTTCCTTAACCAATTCGCAAGTGTGAGGGTGCAAGAGAAATCTTACCTCTCGTTGATTAACATGCAGCAGAAGAAGGGTGAGTCGTTGCGGGAGTATGTGGCAAGATTTACCAAGGCGTGCGTCGAATGCCCAACAGCGACAGAGAAAATCAAATCGGGAGGACTGACGAGGGGATTACTACCAGGATTGTGTAAAAACTCTTTGGCCAAGCGACCTGGTAGGAGTTTCGATGACGTATTGGGAAGGTGTGCCAAATACATGAATGTCGAGGAGGCCGAAGCCGACTACTTGCAAAGTGTGAAGATGTCTCAAACCGACAGTCGAGACGACAAGAAGGAAAAGAAAGGCCAATCGACAGGAGATAGAAGGGGATCCCCGAGGGCTGATAGGGGTGAAGGCAGATCTAGGGGATAAAGACCAACTCAGTATACACCCCTGTCGGCTCCCCACGCAAGAATTCTGGAAGTTATGAAGAGGGAAATCCGCGACGACGTGGTGAGATGGCCGCGAACGAGGAAGGACGGACCCATAAAGCCCAAAAGCAACTTATACTGTCGATTTCACAAAGATTACGGGCACAACACTGACGATTGTCGACACTTGAAGGACGAGATTGAAAGGTTGATAAAGGCAGGCCACCTGAAGGAGTTCATATACAAAGATCGGGAGAGGTCAAGCAGGAGACGAGAAAGGAGCAAGAGTCCTCACAAGAGGGCGAGATCACCAGACAAGGAGGAACTCTCACCAAAAAGAGGGGTCATTAACATGATTTTCGGAGGATCGACTGATGGAGATTCCAATCGGGCGAGAAAGGCCTATGCTCGAGGCCGATATGCGAAAGTCGAGGTGCAGCAGGTCGACGAGAGTGGACCGATAATGAACTTTGGACCGGCGGACGTTGGTGAAGTCGAAAGGCCGCATAACGACGCCTTGATGATAACGGCGCAGATATCAGGATACGAGGTGCAAAGGGTGTTTGTCGATACCGGGAGTTCCGTGAACGTAATTTTCTATGAATGCCTCAGGAGGATGGAGCTTGACATTGAACTTACACCCCTACACACATCACTCTTCGGATTCAACGGCTCGGAAGTCGCTCCCCTAGGAGAAACTATGTTTGTTGTCGTCCTGGGGGAAGGCGACTTGAGGAAGGTAAAGATGGTGAGATTTGTGGTGGTCGATGTCGAGTCGGCTTATAACGTAATCCTAGGGAGACCAGCGCTCAATGCGTTTCAAGCAGTCGTATCGACCTATCACATGAAGCTGAAGTTTCCCGTAGGAGATCGAGTGGGAGAGGCTCGAGGAGATTAAAAGTTGTCGAGAACATGTTATCAGATTGCAGTCAAAACCAATCAACGAGCTGAGGTAACAGAAGGCAAGAGACCGATGACGAGTGAAAAAAGGCCGAGAGGGAATGACCTCGAGCCTCATGGGGAATTGATGGAAATTCAAATCGGAGAATCAAAGGACCAAACCACTAAAGTCGGGAGAGAGTTGGAGGACGAGTTGCGAGAACAGTTGGTGGGATTGCTGAAAGAATTTAGGGACATATTCGCTTTCTCACCTGAGGAATTGACGGGAATCGACCTAGAGGTTATGGAACACAAACTCAATGTCGACCCCTTCAGAAAACCTGTGAAGCAACGACTCAGGCACCATGGCGCTGAAATCGACAAAGCAATCGAAGTCGAGGTGGATAAGTTGCTGAAGGCCAAACATATCAAGGAGATCCAATTCCCCGAATGGATATCTAACACAGTTATGGTGAGCAAGGCATTAAACAAATGGCGTATGTGCATCGACTTTCGGGACTTGAACCTGGCATGCCCTAAAGATCATTATCCTTTGCCTAGGATCGACCAGCTAGTCGACTCCACAGCTGGTTGCGAAATGTTAAGCATGATGGACGCATCGCAAGGATGCCACCAAATCCCCCTGGCCCCGGAGGATCAAAGTAAAGTGAGTTTTGTGACGAGCAAGGGAACATATTGCTATGTCGTCATGCCTTTCGGCCTAAAGAATGCAGGAGCAACATACCAACGATTGATGGATTGAATGTTCAAACCTCAGATCGGTCGGAATATGGAAGTGTACATCGATGATATCTTGGTGAAGAGCAAGTCCTCGACTTCACACCCAGACGATTTAAGGGAAACATTCAAAACCCTTAGGACGTTTGGGATGAAGTTGAATCCGAGAAAATGTGCCTTTGGAGTAAAGGCAGGACGATTTCTTGGTTATGTCGTCCCAGAACAAGGGGTCGAAGTGAATCAAGATAAGGTGAAGACCATACTCGACATGGCTCCACCACGAAACATTAGGGAGGTGCAAGTGCTAACGGGGAGGATCGCGGGCTTGAGCAGATTCATTGCTCGAGCGGCAGAGAGAAGTTTTCTCTTTTTCAAATTACTCAAAAAGAAGACTGTTTTCAAGTGGAGTGATGAGGCACAGATGGCCTTTGAAAAGTTGAAGGAGTTTCTGAGCGAGCTACCCCTACTGACCAAACTGGAGCCGGGTGACGAGTTGATATTATACATCTCGGTAGGGGAGTTTGCTTTGAGCTCGGTATTACTGCGGGAGGAGGGAAGTTCTCAATATCCAATATATTATACAAGCCGAGTACTTCAAGGAGCGTAGACGAGATACCCCGAGGTCGAGAAAGCCGCCCTGACACTAGTCATAACAGCCAGAAAACTGAGGCCTTATTTTCTGAATCATACAATAGTGGTGAGAACAAATTTCCAATTGGGAGAAACATTGGGTCGACCTACTGTCTCAGGTCGACTCGTAAAGTGGGCCATGGAGTTGAGCGAATATTCTATCAAATACGAGCCGAGGCGAGCCATTAAAGCCCAAGCTTTAGCCGACTTCATTCAGGAAGGCACCAAAGGAGAGGAAAGGAAATGGATAATGCATGTCGACGGGTCTTCTGCGGCCAAAGGATCTGGTCTGGGAGTCGTCCTCGTATCCCCCGAAGGTGAGCAGCTCAACTTCGCCATCAGAATGGGATTCAAAGCCTCAAACAATGAAGCTGAATATGAGGCACTTATCAAGGGAATTCAACTGGCAATCGGTGGCGGAGCAACAGAGATCGTAGCACATTCCGACTCGCAGCTCGTTGTCGGACAGGTGTTGGGAAATTGTGAGATAAAGGAAGATAGAATGATGAAGTATGTCGAGGAAATCCAAAGCCTCATACAAGGATTGGAGAAATTTGAGTTGACACAAATCCTGCGAGAAGAAAACAAACGAGCCGACTGGCTCGCAAGAATCGCAAGCTCGAACGAGGGAAAAGGAGGAAAT
This sequence comes from Striga asiatica, assembly GCA_008636005.1. Classification (NCBI taxonomy): domain Eukaryota; kingdom Viridiplantae; phylum Streptophyta; class Magnoliopsida; order Lamiales; family Orobanchaceae; genus Striga; species Striga asiatica. Next base: position 34,015 of record BKCP01004350.1, on the reverse strand, counting down.
CATATCACCACGATGCACCTCGAGGGAAGCGTTCTGAGCGAAACCATGGAAATAGACGAGAAGGATGATTGGAGGAAATCGATTCGCGAACTCTTGCAGGGTCGAGTCCCTGCAGGAGACAAGCAGGAGGCGAAAAAGGTGGCTCGATATTTAAGCAAGTACTTCGAAGTCGACGGGATTCTATACAAGAAATCGTTGGTCGGGCCCCATCTGCGATGTGTTTCAGAAGAAGAAGGAATACATGATCTGAGAGAAATCCATGAAGGATGTTGCGGAGCACACATAGGATCTCGAGCACTGACTGGCAAAGCCCTGCGAGCAGGGTATTACTGGCCCAAGGTGCGAGCAATGGCGGAGAAGCTCGTGCGAGAATGCGATAAGTGTCAGCAACACGGCCAAATCACCCATGTTCCAGCTGAATATATGACGACAATCAACTCTCCGATACCCTTTGCGCAATGGGGAATCGACTTGGTGGGCCCGTTGCCAATGGAGACGGGACAAAGAAAATTCTTGGCGGTCGCGGTCGACTATTTTAGCAAGTGGGTCGAGGCGGAACCCTTGGTGTGAATTACTAAAGAAAAGATGATACAATTCTTGTTCAACCATATCTGTTGTCGATTTGGAATTCCGAAGGTGTTAATCTCAGACAATGGAACCCAATTCCAAGGAAAACGGATCCAAGCATGGTGCCTCGACATGGGAATCAAACAGAGATTTGCGTCAGTCGCACATCCACAAGCAAATGGGCAAGTCGAAGTTACTAATCGAACTATCCTCCAAGGATTGAAGAAAAGACTGGAAAAAACATCGGGAGCTTGGGTCGACGAGTTGACAACAGTCCTATGGGCCTATAGGACGACTCCAAGAAGTTCGACGGGACAATCCCCATTTCACATGGTCTATGGGATGGATGCGTTATTGCCGATTGAAGTCGGCCTCGACTCCCACAGATCGAAGTTCTACGAAGAAAGGAAAAACGAAGAAATGATCGAAGAGGCCCTAGACCTAGTTGAGGAAGGTCGAGAAGAAGCCTGGGTGCGATCTGTCGAGTACAAACAGAAGATGCGAGCAGCCTTCGACAAGAAGGTCTGAACCAGACGATTCCAAGTGGGGGACCTCGTCCTCAAACGAGCTGACGCTCTCAAACATGTCGGCAAGCTCAAAGCCAACTGGGAAGGGCCCTACACTATCACAAAGATGCTCGAGAGGAGCGCATATGAACTCGAGGATGGAGAAGGTCGACAACTCCCGCGATCCTGGCATGTGATCCATCTCAAACGCTTTTACGTTTAAGGCAATATTTCGAATTACTTTTTGTACTGAACAATGTCTGAATTGAATTCAATGATGAAATGAATTTGTTTATGCTTCAATTATGTTTCTTATATTTACACGTCGACTTCAATATGATTGTATGAAAAATCGAATTTTTCAAAATGGCTATGAAGCCGACTAACTTTGCAACGATTATGAAATCAACTAACACAACTACGAAGTTGTAAAATTCTCGAGCAGAATCTCGAGCAGGCTACGAAGCCTTCGACTACGAAGTTGACTAACACAACTACGAAGTTGTAAACTTCTCGAGCGGAATCTCGAGCAGGCTACGAAGCCTTCGACTACGAAGTCGACTAACACAACTACGAAGTTGTAAAATTCTCGAGCGGAATCTCGAGCAGGCTACGAAGCCTTCGACTACGAAGTCAACTGACACAACTATGAAGTTGTAAATTTTCGAGCGGAATCTCGAGCAGGCTACGAAGCCTTCGACTACGAAGTCGACTAACACAACTACGAAGTTGTAAAATTCTCGAGCGGAATCTCGAGCAGGCTACGAAGCCTTCGACTACGAAGTC
>BKCP01004350.1:19076-31981 GCA_008636005.1 Striga asiatica | reverse complement strand
ANCAGCTATGAAGCTGCTAAAATCTTTGCTCGACTTCGACCAGCTCGCAAGAAGGGTTGGGGAGAAGACGAGTTGAAAAACTTAGCGTTTATCAGCTATGAAGCTGCTAAAATCTTTGCTCGACTTCGACCAGCTCGCAAGAAGGGTTGGGGAGAGGACGAGTTGAAAAACTTAGCGTTTATCAGCTATGAAGCTGCGAAAATCTTTGCTCGACTTCGACCAGCTCGCAAGAAGGGTTGGGGAGAAGACGAGTCGCAAAACTTAGCGTTTATCAACTTTGAAGCTGCTAAAATCTTTGCTCGACTTCGACCAGCTCGCAAGAAGGGTTGGGGAGAAGGTATACGGGAAATTACAGCGAAGATAATTTGAAATGCAATTAGCACAAGCAATAAAGGGAATAGAGAAGAATTATATTGATAACGAAACCCAATACATACCGGGTTGCCTCGACCTTTACATATCCTGAAAATAGGTAGAGCCAACATACCCTGATAATTCTTTCAAAGGAAAGGAGACAAAAACAGAAACAACAGCAGAACAGAACAATTTTTTAAGACTCAGCATCGGATTTTTCTGCCTCACCATCATCCTCGGCAGCGACAGTCTGGGTTTTCTCGGCATCATCACTAGCCTCATTACTCGGCTCCTCGCCACTACCAGCACCTCTCACCTCCTCGACTCCCTCAGTCCCGGCCAACTCTTTCCGATCCTCGACGTCGGGAGACTCCACATCATCCACTCCATTTGGCCCGACTAGTTCGGTCAGACCAGCCAAAGGAGCGGGAGGAACCTCGAGACGACCACTCAGCCCGGCCTTGCGAATAGCCCTCGCTTCGAGACCGGACCACCACGGGTAGTCCGGAGGAAGGGTTGCATCGCCCATATAGCCGACGGGGAAAGGGAGAGTTTTCTTGACCTCTTCTCGGTCGAGCCTGCCCTCACACTCCGTATCCTTCACTGCCTTCTCCCATGCATCGAAAGTAAAATTGAAGTACTGGAGGGTAGCAGGACAAAGTTTGTCGAGGAAGGCGGGAGAGTTGCAGAAGAGGTTGACAGCTTCTTGTCGATAATGCTCTAAGAAAACGGAGCCTACTGGGGACTTGAGAAAGGTTCTGCGTCCCTCGAGAACACCAGCCTCCCTCTCGACCAAGGTGTCGTCCGCAGCTTTCTCCAAATCAGCCCGTAGCTGGTCGACCGTCGAAAGAGCGGCAGCTTTCTCAGTCTTCAGTTTGGCAACAAGGGCGTTAGCTGCCAAAAGGTCGTCATCTTTCTTCTCAAGCTCGAGAAGCAGATCCTCGTATTTCTTCTTATAAGCGCGAATGTTGGAGTCAGGAGAGCTGGTGTCCTCGAGGAGAGAGGGCATAACGAAAGCCATGAACTGAAAAGAGCCGCGAATAAACAAAGTCATAAAAGGGTAAAAACTATAAAAACAATCGACTGAATGCAAAGATAAGTTACCCGGGAGAGACAAAGGAGCGCACGACTAGCACGGTCGTAGGGATCACGGTCGGCGCGGGCCTTGTCGGCAGCATGAATGATGGAGTCAAAATACTGAGCGATCTCGTGAGGCTGAGGGTGATCCCAAAGTCGGGAGGGCCTCTCGAGGGTGACCGTCTCGAGCTGTCCGGGAGGAGGAGTTTGCTCGACGGCCTTGCCCTTGTCTTTAGTCTTCTGGCGCTTGAGCGAGCCAGGGACAAGGGTGGCGTCGCCTGCATCTTGAGCCCGTTTTCGGGGAATCGAGCCCGAAGCCTTCTTCTGACTCCCCGAAGGCGGGGGTGCAACCTTTGATTTCTTTGCGGCAGTCGTCTCGACTGCCGTCTCTCCCGCACCCGATCCCGAGACGAAGTCAGGCTTCTTCGGATGGGTGGGTTGAGCCGCCGTCGACTTCTCAGACCGAGCGAGAACGGAATCTACAAACGAGCATCAAGTATCAGACACCAGCATAAAGACTCAAAATAGTGAAAGCATGAAAATCACTTACGAGGATCGTCGAGACGAGGAAGATTCTCATCGACAACGAGACCGACGTGATTAAGGAGGGACATTTCTTTGATCATCGGGCGAGCTTTGTAAGTGTGTTTATTGAGCTCGACCAGCATCGATTCGAATTTGGGGCACGGTGGCCGTTTATTTTGTTTGACTTTGGATCTAATCCAAGTGTTTAGGTATGGGTATGTACCGGAAGCAGGTCGAATAAAAACAAACTTAGACTTCCACTTAGTTACATTGGAGGAAAGGTCATCGAGAAAGGTGACACCAGCACGACGACCCAAGCAATGGGCGTCTTTTATGAATCGATAACTATAACAGTAAAAAAAGAACTCTGGAGAGAAATACTTAAGTTTTATTCAAGATACAACAATAAAGGCGATCATGATGCGAATCGCATTAGGAGAAAACTGGTTTATGGGTACATCGTACAAGTCGCTGATAGCGCGAAGCTCTGGTTGAATGGGAAAACGGAGTCCGAACAACACTTGGTCGATAAACAAGGTATAAAAACCAGGTGGAGGATTGGCATAGTCGTCAGTTGGTTTGGGAATAGCTAGTTCCCAGTCGGCAGGAAGACCACTGTACACCCTAAAGCCATCGACCTCGGCTGCAGAGGCATAACAAATAGGATTTAAAACAGCTAATTTAGCCAAAGGACATGCTATTGAAACTACATCTCGAACCTCGAGAAGAGGAGCGATTATGGGTAAAGACGAAGGACTAGTTCTATATACAGGTAAATCTAAGACCCTAAGGGGAATACCTCGGGGAATGAGGTCGAGACGAGGAGACTCTCTGGCGCGGGAAGACTCGAGATCTTCAGCCAAGACACCCGACATCCACGCTTGCTATAAGCATCTTGATCGATGCCGAAATAGGATACGTTCGAATGGGAATTCGAGGATTGATCGGCCGGTTTGAAACCGACTACTTGTACAGAATCGGACGACTGGGGACCTTCATCGATCAAGCGCTCAATGGTACCGGGCGAAGAATCGGTGTCGGAATCTAGAAAAACGAGAAAAAAAGTCGAAATCAGCAAAGGTAAATTTAGTACGAGACGAGGAAGGGCATAATCAACAAAGAATGAATTCTTATGGAAGTCGACGAAAGTCGAACCGGAGGATAGTCAAGGAAGAGTGGTTTTGAAACAAAGGAAGTCGTGAGGATACCTCGCCCGTCCTTATGACAATAAGTGAACAGGGGCGAAGAGGGTCTAGGAAAACCAAACCCAAAATCGACCTAAAAAAGGCGCGAATCGACTTGGAACCAAAAGTCGACGGGAAGCAAAAGTGGAATAAACAAGAAATCTAAAGGGAAACTCAAGCAAAGAAGATCTAACGTAATCCATATAAAGACACTCAAAGAACACCAAGAACACAAGCTTAGAATTCAGAAAAATTTTGAAAACATACAAAAAATAAGAAGAGAAGCAGCAAAAGTTAAAAGAAGCAAGAATTCGGAAAACTTTGAAGATCTGGAGTCGCCAAAGAGAAGGAAGCGCCGGAAAGCAGGGAACACAGATAGCACCGGAGAAGCTTGAGGAAGTTCAAGAAGCAAGAATGCGGAAAAGTAACATCCCGAAGAAAGAAGAGATACTTATAAAGAAGGTGAATGATTACCAATCGTTGGATCACGATCTGATCTAACGGTCCCAAGTAAAACGTGGAATACGAGGCGGCGGATGTGAAGCGACGTGATAGGTCCGGATTTGAATTTCAAAATTCAAAAGGGGGTCTGATATAGCCACATAAGGATAACCCGGTCCAGAAGCTCCTTGCTCAACCAGCGAACCACTTAAACTACTCGCAGTCGACATGACTCCGTCGACATGCCCAAATCGACTTTCCTAAGGTCGGTTCTGCTAAGAGCAATCAAGACGAAGCAGAAATTGGTCTAGTCGACTCTTGCAAGTCGACTTTAATCCATCGACTTTCACTAGTCGGCATCAATGAAAGAGTAACAGCAAGAGTACAGCGCCCAAGCATCCCGATATCCTAAGCTGACTTCCAACAGTCGACTGAACTAAGACGACTCTTCGAAGACGACTTCACCACAAAGGATTAGTCAAGCGTAGCCTCCGAATCCACACATATCCACGAGTCAACCTCCTAGCTCTCGAAGTCGACCTCGCATACCTCGAATAACAAAGATGTGATGACGACTCATCACACTTGCAACATACTTGAAGTTCCACATACTATGAAGGATAAGAAGAAATCTGTTGATGACTCAGCAACAAGGGGAGACGAATCGACAGGGGCATTTTGGACCTTCTAGGTCCACCGACTTGGGCATTCTGGGTACTTCAGGTAAATATTCACTCCTATATAAAGAAGGTGAGGTAACCCTAAAACCCTAACTCTCATTCATTTTTCACTCTCCCCCATAGCTGCTGCGCAGCCTCTCTTCATCACTCACATACTGACTTGAGCGTCGGAGGCTCTACGTCGGAAACACTCCCGGCGTTGAGTTTTTGCAGGTATTCTCGCGGTCTAACGACGGTTTTGAGGCGGTTCAAGCAGATCTGAGCTCACAACCACCGGTTTACTTCAGATCTGGAAGTAGACCTACCATTTGGCGCCGTCTGTGGGAAGTTCTTAAAGGAAGGAAGAGCTTCACACCCAGCTCCGATCTGTTTACCAATGGCGGAGAAGGAGAGCTTGCAGAGGAACCTGAGCGAGGATTTCAGAGGGACGTGGATGGACAAGAGGCCACCACCACTTCCCACTACCAAACACCCCGTAGTGCAGGCGACGGGAATGCCACCATTCGGAGGACCACCACCACCGGGACTGGCGTTGGGTGGAGAAACGCCTGTCACTCCAACCGGCGTGAAGTTACAAGTGTTGACCCATGTGGGGATAAGTCAAAACCCTAATCCAAGAGGGGAGAGGGAACCAACGGAGATATCTCGACGTGAGGGAAAACAGATACAGGAGGTACCGAAGCAAGCCCAACCCCATGTCGAGGAGCAAACCATGACGATGACGAGAAGCGAAATGCAGAGGATGATCGCTGAGGCTGTAGCTGCTCAGATGAAGCAGATGGCGCAGATCGAGCAGCAGCCTCGAGTCGAGCAGCAGCCCCGCGTTGAGTATCAGCCTCGAATTGAACAACAGCCCCGCGTCGAGCAACAAGCCCAGTCGAATGTGCAACAGAATAGGAGGGTGGACGAGGAAGAGTCTTCCATTTGAACTGTCAATCCACAAGCAAGGGATGAAACGTTAGAACAATTATTAGCCCAGGTTCGCGATTTACAGGCTCGAGTCGATGGGAAGAAGAGCAGGGGAACAAAAGAGCACCCATTCTCGTTGCAGATCTTGAAAGCCGACTTACCCAAAGGCTTCAGGGAATTGAACATATGGTACGACGGCTCCACTGACCCGTCCCGACATTTGAGGAGTTTCGAAAATATGGCCGTGCTTCATCGTTACAGCGACCCAGTACAATGTCGCGCCTTCTTGACGACTTTGACAGGGTCGGCCCAAGACTGGTTCCATCAACTTCCAGCGGGGTCGATTCGGGATTTCGATGGTTTCAGCTCGAGTTTTCTTAACCAATTCGTAAGTGTGAGGGTGCAGGGGTCGATTCGGGATTTCGATGGTTTCAGCTCGAGTTTTCTTAACCAATTCGTAAGTGTGAGGGTGCAGGAAAATCTTACCTCTCGTTAATTAGCATGCAGCAGAAGAAAGGCGAGTCGTTGCGGGAATATGTGGCAAGATTTACAAAGGCGTGCGTCGAATGCCCAACGGCGACAGAGGAAATCAAATCGGGGGGATTGACGAGAGGACTGCTACCAGGATTGTGTAAGAACTCCTTGGCCAAACGACCTGGTAGGAGTTTCGACGATGTGCTGGGCAGATGTGCCAAGTACATGAATGTCGAGGAGGCCGAAGCCGATTACTTGCAAAACGTGAAGATGCCTCAAGCCGACAGTCGAGACGACAAAAAGGAAAAGAAGTCGACAGGAGATAGGAGGGGTCCCCGAGAGCTGATAGGGGTGAAGGCAGGTCTAGAGGATGGAGACCAACTCAATACACACCTTTGTCGGCTCCCCATGCGAGAATTCTGGAGGTTATGGAGAGGGAAATCCGCGACGATGTGGTAAGATGGCCGCGGACGAGGAAAGATGGACCTTTGAAGCCCAAAAGCAACTTGTATTGTCGATTCCACAAAGACTATGGGCACAACACTGACGACTATCGACACTTGAAAGACGAAATTGAGAGGTTGATAAAGGCGGGTCACTTAAAGGAGTTTATATACAAAGACCGAGAGAGGACGAGCAGGAGACGAGAACGAAGTAAGAGTCCTCGCAAGAGGGCGAGATCGCCGGAAAAAGAGGAACTCCCACCAAAAAAACGAGTCATTAACATGATTTTTGGAGGGTCGACTGATTGAGACTCCAATCGGGCAAGAAAGGCCTATGCTCGGGGCCGATATGCGAAAGTCGAGGTGCAACAAGTCGAGGAAAGTGGACCAGTAATGAACTTTGGACCGGCGGATGTTGGTGAAGTCGAGAGGCCACATAACGACGCCTTGATGATAACAGCGCAGATATCAGGATACGAAGTGCAAAGGGTGTTTGTCGACACAGGGAGTTCAGTGAACGTAATTTTCTATGAATGCCTCAGAAGGATGGAGCTGGACATTGAGCTTACGCCCCTACATACATCACTCTTCGGATTCAATGGCTCGGAAGTCGCTCCCGTAGGAGAAACCATGCTCGCTGTCGTCCTAGGGGAAGGTGACTTGAGGAAAGTCAAAATGGTGAGATTTGTTGTGGTTGATGTCGAGTCGGCTTATAACGTGATTCTGGGGAGACCAGCGCTCAACGCATTTCAAGCAGTTGTGTCGACCTATCATATGAAGCTGAAGTTTCCCATAGGAGATCGAGTGGGAGAAGCCCGAGGAGATCAAAAGTTGTCAAGAACATGCTACCAAATCGCAGTCAAAACCAATCAACGAACTGAGGTCAAAGAGGGCAAGAGACCAATGACGAGTGAGAAAAGGCCGAGGGGGAGTGACCTTGAGCCCCATGGCGAACTGATGGAAATTCAAATAGGAGAATCAAAGGACCAAACCACCAAAGTCGGGAGAGAGTTGGAGGACGAGTTGCGAGAACAGTTGGTGGGATTGTTGAAAGAATTCAGGGATATATTCGCCTGAAGAGCTAACTGGAATCGACCCAGAAGTGATGGAACACAAACTCAATGTCGACCCCCTCAGAAAACCTGTGAAGCAGCGACTCAGGCACCACGGCGCTGAAATCGACAAAGCAATCGAAGTCGAGGTGGATAAGTTACTGAAGGCCAAACATATCAAGGAGATCCAATTCCCCGAATGGATATCTAACACAGTTATGGTGAGGAAGGCATTGAACAAGTGGCGTATGTGTATCGACTTTCGGGACTTGAACCTAGCATGCCCTAAAGATCATTATCCTTTACCCAGAATTGACCAGCTAGTCGACTCAACAGCTGGCTGCGAGTTGTTAAGCATGATGGATGCATCGCAGGGATACCACCAAATTCCTTTGGCGCCGGAGGATCAGAGTAAAGTAAGTTTTGTGACGAGCAAAGGGACATATTGCTATGTCGTCATGCCTTTTGGCCTAAAAAATGCAGGAGCAACTTACCAGCGATTGATGGATCGAATGTTCAAACCCCAAATCGGCCGGAATATGGAAGTATATGTGGACGATATCCTGGTAAAGAGCAAATCTTCGACTTCACACTCGGACGACTTAAGGGAAACCTTCAACACCCTTAGGGCATTCGGGATGAAGTTGAACCCGAGCAAGTGTGCCTTTGGAGTAAGGGCAGGACGATTTTTGGGATATGTCGTCACGGAACGAGGAATCGAGGTAAACAAAGATAAGGTGCAGGCCATACTCGACATGGCTCCACCGCGAAACATTAAAGAAGTCTAGGTGCTAACGGGAAGGATTGCAGGCTTGAGCAGATTCATCGCTCGAGCTGCCGAGAAGAGTTTCCCTTTTTTCAAACTGCTCAAGAAGAAGATGGTGTTCAAGTGGAGTGACGAGGCGCAGATGGCCTTTGAGAAGTTGAAAGAGTTCCTGAGTGAACTACCCTTGTTAACCAAGCCAGAGCCTGGCGACGAGTTGATCCTATACATTTCAGTGGGGTTCGCTCTAAGTTCAGTGTTGTTGCGAGAAGATGGAAGTTCCCAGCAGCCAATTTATTATACGAGTTGAGTGCTCCAAGGCGCGGAGGCGAGGTACCCTGAAGTCGAGAAAGCTGCCTTGACACTGGTGATAACGGCTAGGAAATTGAGACCTTACTTTCTGAACCATGCGATAGTAGTGCGAACAAACTTTCAGTTGGGAGAAACATTGGGTCGACCCACGGTTTCGGGTCGACTCGTAAAATGGGCAGTCGAGCTAAGCAAGTATTCTATCAAGTACGAGCCGAGGCGCGCCATTAAGGCCCAGGCTCTGGCCGATTTCATTCAAGAAGGAACCAAAGGAGAAGAGAGGAAGTGGATAATGCATGTCGACGGATCCTCTGCGGCCAAAGGATCCGGTCTGGGAGTCGTTCTAGTATCTCCCGAAGGCGAGCAACTTGACTTCGCCATCAGGATGGGATTCAAAGCCTCAAACAATGAAGCCGAATACGAAGCGCTTATCAAAGGGATACAACTGGCAATTGGTGGCGGAGCAACAGAAATCGCAGCACATTCCGACTCGCAACTTGTCGTTGGCCAAGTGCTGGGAAACTGTGAAGTTAAGGAAGAGAGGATGATGAAATATGTCGAGGAAATTCAGAGCTTGATACAAGGCTTGGAGAAGTTCGAATTAACAGAGATCCCGCGAGAAGAGAATAAACGAGCCGACTGGCTCGCACGAATTGCGAGCTCAAATGAAGGAAAAGTAGGAAATCACATCACTACGATGCACCTCGAAGGGAGTGTTCTGGATGAAGCTATGGAAATTCACGAGAAGGACGACTGGAGGAAGGTGATTCGCGAACTCCTACAGGGTCGAGTCCCTGCAGGAGATAAGCAAGAAGCGGAAAAGGTGGCCCGATATCTAAGAAAGTATTTCGAAGTCGACGGGGTCCTATACAAGAAGTCGATAGTCGGGCCTCATTTGAGATGTGTTTCCGAAGAAGAAGGAATTCATGTCCTAAGAGAAATCCATGAAGGGTGCTGCGGAGCACACGTCGGATCTCGAGCTTTAGCCGGCAAAGCTCTGCGAGCAGGCTACTATTGGCCCAAAATTCGAACAGCGGCCGAGCAGTTAGTCCAAAAATGCGAGAAATGCCAGCGCCATGGCCAAATCACTCATATCCCTGCTGAGTACATGACAACAATCAACTCTCCAATTCCTTTCGTGCAATGGGGAATCGACTTAGTAGGCCCATTGCCGATAGGGACAGGACAGAGAAAGTTTCTGGTGGTCGCGGTTGACTATTTCAGTAAGTGGGTCGAGGCGGAACCCTTAGCACGAATCATTGAAGAAAAGATGATACAATTCTTGTTCAACAACATTTGCTGTCGATTTGGAATTCCGAAAGTGTTAATTTCAGACAATGGAACTCAATTCCAAGGAAAACGGATCCAAGCATGGTGCCTCGACATGGGAATCAAACAAAGATTTGCGTCAGTCGCACATCCACAGGCAAACGGGCAAGTTGAAGTGACTAATCGAACTATCCTCCAAGGATTGAAAAAACGGCTGGAAAAAGCGTCGGGCGCTTGGGTCGACGAGTTGACAACAGTCCTATGGGTCTACAGGACGACTCCAAGAAGTCCGACGGGACAATCCCCATTTCACATGGTCTACGGGATGGATGCGTTATTACCAATTGAAGTCGGTCTCGACTCCCACAGATCGAGATTCTACGAAGAAAGGAAAAACGAGGAAATGATAGAAGAAGCCTTAGACCTAATTGAAGAAGGTCGAGAAGAAGCCTGGGTGTGATCTGTCGAGTACAAACAGAAGATGCGAGCAGTGTTGTGATTATTTTTGTTACGTTTTTTATTGTTATTTTACATTTATTTTCCCTCATTTTTAGGTCTTTTAGAAGGTCTTTCGGTCCATTTAGTTGTTTTTGGTTATTTTTGTTGTTCTAGTGTTTATTGTGTATTTTGTGGTTTTTCGTGTGTTTTCGTGTATTTTTGTGTGTTTTTGTGTTTTTCCGGTTTTTGGTGTAATTTCAGGTATAATAAGTCTGGATTTTCGAGAGTTATCGTTTCCGACGCATTGGTATCGAGCCCCGTGAAGATTTGAGTTACAAGATAAATTGCTCTTTTGAGCATAGCTGGAAAGAAGAGCTCGTTAGTAAGGCGTAGGAGAAAACGGAACTAAATTTCGAGTCCGAATGATCCCAAACGAGAAAAAACCGTAAAGCCGCGCAAGCTGTCCAAGCCTCGCGCCGCGGCCACTTTTCAGCATAACTTTGGGGCAACTTTTGTAACTAATTATGGCCAGTATATGACATTGAATTGAACAGGGGTTCGTTAGCTACACGTAGGAGAAAACGGAACTCAATTCCGAGTCCGGACGAGCCCGTACGAGCCAAAACCGTAAACCGCGCAAGCTGCCAAGTCTTGTTCAACATGGGCGGCGCCCACTTTTCAAACATGGATGTTGGGCGGATTTTGGAAGATTTTGGGCTGATTTTTGATAGATATGCTAGCCATTAATGCATAATGATCTTAAGATGATTTTGATGTGATTTTGTCCCCTCTTGAACTAGTATAAATACATCATTTGTGAGAGGTCTTAAGGGAGAGTTCGGAAAGGAAGTTTTAGCTTGAGTTCTTAGATACAAATATTAGAATTAGTACAAACACTTTCTAGTGTTCTTGATGTTCTTGTTCTTGTTTTTATTTTCATTTGGTACTTGAAACACTTGTGTGTGTAATTTTATTTTATGTTGTGAGTTAAAATTCGAGTGTTTATCCAGTTAAAATCCGAGTGTTATTCTGTAAATTCCGTTCCGTTAAGACGTTATAAATTTATATTCCGATTATTGTTATTGCAGTCGTAAAGTATTCTTATTGTTCCTAAAGGAATGATTATGAATATTATTACTACAATAATAATAGTTGTGGATACTTATTTATATATATATATATATATATATATGTTATAAATATTAACTATTATTGCTTAATGTTATTGCTTATTTCTACTGTTGTAATTTTATTGCTTTATTTACTTTACGCACTTTACTCCCTGCCAATTACTTATCGCATATATATATATATAGAAATATTATTATTATTATTATTAGTATTATTATTACTATTATTACTGTAATTTACTTTCTGCACTTTACTTTCTGCAATGTTATTGCTTATTTCTACTGTTGTAATTTTATTGCTTTATTTACTTTACGCACTTTACTCCCTGCCAATTACTTATCACATATATATATATATAGAAATATTATTATTATTATTATTAGTATTATTATTACTATTATTACTGTAATTTACTTTCTGCACTTTACTTTCTGCAATGTTATTGCTTATTTCTACTGTTGTAATTTTATTGCTTTATTTACTTTACGCACTTTACTCCCTGCCAATTACTTATCACATATATATATATATAGAAATATTATTATTATTATTATTAGTATTATTATTACTATTATTACTGTAATTTACTTTCTGCACTTTACTTTCTGCAATGTTATTGCTTATTTCTACTGTTGTAATTTTATTGCTTTATTTACTTTACGCACTTTACTCCCTGCCAATTACTTATCGCATATATATATATATAGAAATATTATTATTATTATTGTTAGTATTATTATTACTATTATTATTGTAATTTACTTTCTGCACTTTACTTTCTGCACTTTACTTTCTGCAATTTACTTTCTGTTTATATACTATTATTACTACTATTATTATTATTATTATTATTATTACTATTATTATTAATATTATTATTACTATTATTACTACTATTGTAAATTATTTCTGTTATTTACCGTTTTGCTTTTCCAGTTGACTTTCTGTTATTTACTGTTTTACTTTTCCAGTTGACTTTCTGTTATTTAATGTCTTTCTTCTGTTTCTGTAATGTTATGTAAATTTCTAGTTGTAATCAAGCAAAAATCTGGATTAATTTTCTGCATTATTATATAAATAAAAGAAATTGAATTACACATAATATAGTTCGATTGACCAATCCTTGAGATCGACCCGGGAAACGAGTTTTTAACTCGGTGCTCGGAAAAATATAAAACAAAATTTGCTACAACAAGCAGCCTTCGACAAGAAGGTCCGAACAAGACGATTCCAAGTGGGGGACCTCGTCCTCAAACGAGCCGACGCCCTCAAACATGTCGGCAAGCTCGAAGCTAACTGGGAAGGGCCCTACACTATCACAAAGGTGCTCGAAAGGGGCGCATATGAACTCGAGGACGGAGAAGGACGACAACTCCCGCGATCCTGGTACGTGATCCATCTCAAACGCTTTTACGCTTAAGGCAATATTTCGAATTATCTTTTGTACTGAACAATGTCTGAATTAAATTCAATGATGAAATGAATCTGTTTTATGCTTCAATTATGTTTCTTACATTTACACGTCGATTTCAATATGATTGTATGAAAAATTGAATTTTTCAAAACGGCTATGAAGCCGACTGACTTTACAACGATTAGGAGATCAACTAACACAACTACGAAGTTGTCAAACTCTCGAGCGGAATCTCGAGCAGACTACGAAGCCTTCAACTACGAAGTCGACTAACACAACTACGAAGTTGTAAACTCTCGAGCGGAATCTCGAGCAAGGCTACGAAGCCTTCGACTACGAAGTCGACTAACACAACTACGAAGTTGTCAAACTTTCGAGCGGAATCTCGAGCAGGCTACGAAGCCTTCGACTACGAAGTCGACGAACACAACTACGAAGTTGT
>BKCP01004350.1:0-18350 GCA_008636005.1 Striga asiatica | reverse complement strand
AAAAAAAAAAAAAAAAAAAGAGAAGAGAAGAAAAGAAAGAGCAAACATAAAGCGGCACAGCCCGAAACTAAACAAACACAACTAAGAGTCGCCAGTCGACTTCTCAGCTGTGTCGTCTCCACCTTCCATCCCGACGGATTCAGTCTTATTATTGGCATCTTCGGCGAGCGGCTCCGTCCCCTGCTCCTCGCCTTCCTCCACCTCCACGACTTCCTCCGCCCGACTAACCCCCTCTGGCCTGACTAATTCGGTCGAACCGACCAGAGGTGCGGTGGGGACCTCGAGCTGAGAACTTAGGCCAGCCTTGCGAATGGCCCAAGCCTCGAGCCCCGTCCACCACGGGTAATCGTCAGGAAGGGACGAGTCGCCTTCGTAGCCCTCGGGGTCGGGAAGCGTCTCCTTAACCGCCTCGCGGTCGAGCTTCCCAGCGAAATCAGACCCCTCTACCACCGCCGCCCACGCGTCAAAGGCAAAGTCAAAATACTGGACGACGGCAGGGCAAAGTTTATCGAGGAAAGCAGGGGAGTTGCAGAAGGCCTTCACGACCTCTTGGCGATAGGTCTCGAGGAAGATGGCGCCCATTGGGGACTTCAGAAAAGTCCTGCGCCCCTCCTCGACGCCGTTCTCCCTCTCGACCATAGCCTCGTCACGCGCCTTGTCGAGGTCGGTCTTGAGTCTGTCACTCAGGTGCCGGAAAACAGCCTTATCGGCCTTCAATTTGTCGACCAGGGCCTTCGAGGCCTCCAAGTCTTCTTTCAGCGCCTCGATTTCCTGGCGTTGCGCTTCACATTGGTCCTCGAGGGACTTGGTGGAGGCGAGAGGATCCTTGCTCGTCTCCTCAAAGCAGGGGAGCGCAGCAGCCAGGAACTGCGAAAGAATATGAAAAACAGGTTAAGAAAAAGATGGATCGAGTTTAAAGAAAAGAACACAAGAACAAAGTCGATAAAAGAATGGGAAAAATACCCGAGAGAGACACTGAACGGCGTAATTTGAGCGCTCGTACAGATTCCCCTCGACGCGCTCCTTGTCGTCTTCCGGGATGAGGGAGTTGAGGTATTTGGCCACATGATACGGCTCCGGATGATTCCAGAGCCGAGATGGCATCTTGACCGTCACATCTTTGACGGTGATGGGGGAAGGGGCTTTCTTCTCGACAGCCTTTCCCTTCCCCTTGTCGACCTTGCGGCGCTTAAGGTCGTCGGGAATAAGGATGGCGGCCCGATCGTCCTGGGCCCTCTTGCGAGAGGAAGGGCCTGACGGTTTAGGTTGTGAAGAACCAGGGTTCTCGACCCTGGAATTTTTAGCAGCAGTCGCCTCGGCGGCTGCAGCACCGAGCCTCGGCCCAGACCCGCCTGAGGGTCGAGGGGGAGGGACAGGACCACCAGCAAGCTGGCCAGACGACTGGCCCTTCTTGAGCTCGAAGTGTTTGAGCGCTTTAACTGAAAAAATAAGAGAAGAAGTTAGCATGCAAGGAACATTTAGCAGTCACGAGACGAATAAGCCAGATTTATAAGCAACTACACAACAAACGTATATCCCAAAAGCTTACGGGGATCGTCGAGACGAGGAAGATCCTCATAGATGACGATTCGAGCGTGATTGACTAAATCACGGTCCTTGATTAACTGACGAGCACTGTAAGTGTGCTTATTCAACCCAGACAATAGTCGGGCAAACTCGTCGGACCGAGGCCGTTTGTTCTGCTTTACTTTGGAAGTGATCCAGGTATTTACATAGGGATACATGTCGGGAGCGGGCCGAATGAAAACAAACTTCGACTTCCACTCGGTGACGTTCGACGAGAGGTCGTCTAAGAAAGTAACACCAGCACGACGACCCAAACAGTGGGCGCCCTTGGAAAGCCGATAACCATAGCAATAAAAGAAAAAGTCGGGAGAAAAGAAATTGAGTGTTATTCGGGAAACGACTATGAAGGCTATCATAATGCGAATGGCGTTAGGAGAAAATTGATTTATTGGTATATTGTACAAGTTGCTTATTAATATGAGCTCGTCTTGAATAGGAAAGCGAAGGCCAAAGACGATTTGGTCTACAAAGAACGTATGACAGCCGGGGGGAGGATGAGCAAAATCGTCGTTAGGACCGGGGGCGACTAACTCCCAATCTAAGGGAAGCCCACTGAACTTTCTGAAGCCCTCGACTTCGACTGCAGAGGCATAACAAAACGGATTTAGAACAGCTAACCTAGCCAAGGGACAAGCTATCGATACAACATTTTGAGAGTCGAGAAGAGGAGCAATTATTGGTACAGATACAGGGCTCGTTTTATATACAGGGATATCTAAGAACCTAAGGGGAATACCTCGAGGAATAATATCGAGACGAGGAAGATTTCCTCGAAGAGGGCTTCTCACGATGTCGACTAAGCCGCCCTCCAAGAGCGCTTGGTCGTGCAGCTCCCAGTCGGCAGATGAAGCAGTGGCGAGAGGAGGAGGAGAATGGGAAGGCAGTGAAACCATCCTATAGCCGGTTACCTCGACACAATCAGAGCTAGAACCCTCGTCGGCTTGACAAGTATAATCATTGATCTGCTGACCGAGGGAGCCAGAGAGAGGTGACGAGTCGGAAGCTAAAGAAAGAAAAAGGAGGAAAAGGTCGAAGTTAGTAAAATCACGAGTAAGGGCCTACAAGATCGAATCAGGGCGACTCGCAATAATCGACAAAAGAAGAAAGGACAAAGAAGGGGCAATCGCTATCGGTATCTCGACCTAAATAAACTAGTAAGTCGACCTTAGTCGACTCGAAAAGAGAAAACTGAAGAAAGAAGGCCACTAAGTCGACAATAGCCAACTCAGCGACAGGTGACAGTCGACTGCTCATCAGCAGCCGACGACTGGCGAAAAACATTATGTCCTAATAGAATATGCGCGTAAAGGGATCCAACGCAAAACTCATGAGAAATCCGTGAAGAACACGAAGAACACACGAAAATTCCCAGAACCCAGAAAAAATTGAAAAAGGAAAAAAACCAACAAAAACGCGAAAAGTAAAGGGGATAACGAACTTACACATGGTGGTTTAGTAGATTGAAGCCTTGAACGAACTTGAAGTTGCCGGAAGTGGAGAGCGCCGGGGAAGCCGAAGTGCAAAAATCGCCGGAGGTGCTTGAAGAAATCTGAGAGAGCGGAAAGTTCAAGATTGCGAAAAATGACCTCTTGAGAGAAGGAGACGTATTTATAGGCGGAGAGAACTAATGTCGATCGTTGGATCAGTGAGGAAACCAACGGCCCTGATGAAGCACGGAATGCGAGGAGTTGGCGATGGAGATGACGCGCGTCATTTTAGGGTTTCGAAATTTGAAATTTGAAATAGGCTTGTCAGAATGTCAGACCTATCTGGAAAGACAATCATGAGTTTGAGGTGCATCTTAATTAATTGACGAGACGAGTTGCAAAAAAAGGCTAATACGAGCGAGATTGGTAGGAAAGCGACACAATTATACTTCACCAAATTTACTCTTAAGCAGTCGACTGCTTAGAGTAATTTTTGGGGGGGGGGGACTAGATGATATAGCCACATAAGGATAACCCGGTCCAGAAGCTCCTTGCTCAACCAGCGAACCACTTAAACTACTCGCAGTCGACATGACTCCGTCGACATGCCCAAATCGACTTCCCTAAGGTCGGTTCTGCTAAGAGTAATCAAGAAGAAGCAGAAATTGGTCTAGTCGACTCTTGCAAGTCGACTTTAATCCATCGACTTTCACTAGTCGGCATCAATGAAAGAGTAACAGCAAGAGTACAGCGCCCAAGCATCCCGATATCCTAAGTTGACTTCCAACAGTCGACTGAACTAAGACGACTCTTCGAAGACGACTTCACCACAAAGGATTAGTCAAGCGTAGCCTCCAAATCCACACATATCCACGAGTCGACCTCCTAGCTCTCGAAGTCGACCTCGCACACCTCGAATAACAAAGATGTGATGACGACTCATCACACTTGCAACATACTTGAAGTTCCACATACTATGAAGGATAAGAAGGAATCTGTTGATGACTCACCAACAAGGGGAGACGAATCGACAGGGGCATTTTGGACCTTCTAGGTCCACCGACTTGGGCATTCTGGGTACTTCAGGTAAATATTCACTCCTATATAAAGGAGGTGAGGTAACCCTAAAACCCTAACTCTCATTCATTTTCCACTCTCCCCCATAGCTGCTGCGCAGCCTCTCTTCATCACTCACATACTGACTTGAGCGTCGGAGGCTCTACGCCGGAAACACTCCCGACGTTGAGTTTTTGCAGGTACTCTCGCGGTCTAACGACGGTTTTGAGGCGGTTCAAGCAGATCTGAGCTCACAACCACCGGTTTACTTCAGATCTGGAAGTAGACCTACCAGGGTCTGTCAGAGTGTCAGACTTATCCAAAAAAGCAATCATGAGATTGAAATGTGCCCTAATTGATTGACGAGATGAATTATCAAAGAAGGCAAAGACGAGTGAGCATCGCGGGAAGACAACACAACTACGCGTCACCAAATTTACTCTTAAGCAGTCAACTGCTTAGAGTAATTTTTGGGGAGGGACTAGATGATATAGCCACATAAGGATAACCCGGTCCAGAGGCTTCCTACTCGACCGATGAAACACTTGAATGACTCACACGTCGACATGACCCCGTCAACATGATCAAATCGACTTCCCTAAAGTCGATCCTACCGAAAGCAATCAAGAAGAGGCAGAAATTGGTCTAGTCGACTCTAACAAGTCGACTTCCATCAATCGACTTTTACTAGTCGACATCAAGGGGAGAAGAACATCAAGGGTGTAACTCCCAAGCATCCAGATACTCTAGGTCGACTTCCACTAGTCGACTTCACCATGACGACTCTCTGAAGACGACTTCACCGCAGAGAGTTAAACCAGGCGTAGCCTCTGAAACCGCACATATTCATAAGTCGACCTCCTATTTCTCGAGGTCGACTCTGTACATCTCGAGGATCAAAGTGGTAAAGACGATTCACCACACTTGCAACATATCTGAAGCTCTACACATTACAAAGGATAAGAAGGGATCTTGCGATGACTCAGCGACAAGGGGAGATGAATCGACCAGGGTATTTTGGACCTTCTAGGTCCACCGACTTGAGCATGTTGGGCACTTCAAGTAAGTATTCACTCCTATATAAAGGAGGCGAGGTAACTCAAACCCTAACTCTCATTCATTCTCACTCTCCCCCATATCTGCTGCGCAGCATCCCTTCATCACTCTCATACTGACTTGAGCGTCGGAGGCTCTACGCCGGAAACACCTCCGGCGTTGAGTTTTTGCAGGAATCTCGCGGTCTAGCAACGGTTGGGAAGCGGTTCAAAAAGATCTGAGCTCACAACAACCAGTTTACTCCAGATCTAGAAGTAGACCCATCACAAGGCATGCAAGAACACGCAATCAATCAAGGACAATCTGCACTTTACCCACTTTCAGAAGGTTCATAACTTCATTTATGACTTAGTGGTGAGAGAATATGCAATAATGCACAACATGTCTAATGAAAATGATACCCTACGTGCTTACAAACAATGCAATATATAATAGATTAAGTAATATACAATACAATATAATATAATGCAAATTCACGCAAGCATTCAGAGAGTGCACATCCCTAAAGATTTCCTTTGAGAAATGAACCGTTGAGAATCCAGTGCCTTGGTGAATATATCAGCCAATTGATTTTGTGTTGGCACGTATTCAAGAACAATCACTTCATTTTCTACCAAATTTCTAATAAAGTGGTACCGTATATCTATGTGTTTGGTTCTGGAGTGCTGAACAGGATTCTTAGAGATATTGATAGCACTGGTGTTATCATAAAATAGGTTTATGGTTTTTACCTGAAGGCTAAACTCCAACATCATTTGTTTCATCCACATAAGCGGGGAGCAGCAACTTCCAGCCGAGATGTACTCAGCCTCCGTGGTAGACAGTGCAACACAATTCTGCTTTTTGCTCAGCCATGAAATCAAATTGTTCCCAATGTAGAAACAACCTGCAGATGTGCTCCGCCATCATCAATGTTCCCAGCCCAATCGGCATCACAGTACCCTGCAAGACTAGCAGTATTATCATGAGAGTACATGATTCCTAAATCTGAAGTACCATGAACATACTTAATTATATGTTTCACGGATTTTAAATGTGATTCCTTAGGATTAGACTGATAACAAGCACACATACCAACACTGAAACATAGATCTGGTCTACTTGCAGTCAAATACAACAAACTTCCTATCATGCTCCTATAGAGCGTGGAATCAACTGGTGTTCCAGCTTCATCCTTAGAAAGCTTTTTATGGCTTCCCATAGGTGTTGCTGGACACTTAGAATTCTCTAGACCAGACTTATTAACCAGATTTTTAGCATACTTAGTTTGATGGAGAAAAATTCCATCCTTGAATTGCTTCACTTGCAACCCCAAGAAATAAGACATCTCACCCACCATGCTCATTTCAAATTCTTTAGACATATGACTCACAAATTCATTAACCCAAGCTTTCGAGGTGGAACCAAAGATAATATCATCTACATAGATCTGAACAATAATAATATCTTTGTTAGACTTATGCACAAAGAGAGTTTGAGCAACTCCCCCTCGAGAGTATCCCTTTTTAAACAGAAACTGAGTCAAGCGTTCGTACCAGGCTCTAGGAGCTTGCTTGAGCCCGTACAACGCCTTCTTCAACCTATAAACATAATCTGGATGATGAGGGTCAACAAAACCTTCAGGTTGCTTCACATAAGCAACCTCTTTAAAAAAACCATTCAAGAACGCAGACTTCACATCCATTTGATATATGATAAAATCCAATAGACACGCAATAGATAGGAACATCCTGACAGACTCTAGACGCGCAACAGGGGAAAATGTCTCATCAAAGTCAACACCCTCCTCTTGAGTGTACCCCTGTGCCACTAGTCGGGCTTTGTTCCTAGTAATTTCCCCAGATTCATCAGTTTTGTTTTTGAAAATCCATTTTGACCCAATCACATTAGAATCTGAGGGTCTAGGAACCAATTCCCAAGCATCATTTCTAGCAGACTGTTCTAGTTCCTCTTGCATAGCTAACACCTAGAAATCATCACACAAGGCTTCTTTCGCATTTTTCGATTCTAACCTCGACACATAACAAGCAAAAGTGACACAAGCCAACCATTTTTCCAAAATTAGGTTTTACACCACGAGTATCATGTTCAGCTATTCTTCCTATAATTTGATCCTTAGGATGATCCTTCTAAATTTTGGCAGGTGGATCACGCCTAAATTCAGTCGGACTTCCTGAGGATGCTGGAACATTATACTCATCATGAGAGCCAGTAAAAACACCTTCATCAAGTCCTAAATTTTCAGTTTTAATTTCATTCAAAATATTATCAGGTTCAACATCTACAGATTTCTTCCCACTACTAACATCAACCCTGGACACATCAGGAGTAAGAACAGTATCAGAAAAATCATCAAAAACAACATTGATTGACTCCATTACTACCTCAGTACGTAGATTATATACACAATAAGCACGACTATTTGAGGAGTACCCAAGGAATTGACCAATGTCACTTTTAGATTCAAACTTACCCAGATGCTCCCTGTCATTGTAGATGTAGCAACGACAGCCAAAAACATGAAAATACTTCACATTGGGAGCCTTACCTTTCCAGAGTTCGTAGAAGGTGGTTCCTGTACCTCGCCTGTTCATATTTATATTCAATTTATTTCCCAATAGGATATTCACAAACATATCAATAGAGGCCAATGAAATCTTTAAATCTTTACCAGAAGGCTTTATGTGGCTTGATAGATACAACAAACGAAGCATGTGTAAGCATTCTGGCTGTTTTGGCGAGATGAGCTTGCAGGCAAATGCCACTTTGCACTACAATTCATGAATGTCAATTAGTTAAATTATTCAATTCACTAAAATTAGGGCCCATCATAAATTAACAAAAGAAAATAACAAGTGTACTCACACAGACAATGTCACTGGGAAAAAAAAAGGATGAATCAAAAACACCCACATCTACTTTCAATAGAATGATAATATTTGAGCACTTAAAGGTGGTAGTGTAAAATGACAATTAACTTGATAAATAGATTTCAATATAGGATTCAGTGTATATTACACAAGTACAATAAACTACACTGAACTTTTTAAATAAATAAGTTGTGGTGGTTACAAAGATATCTAACTATTATTGTGAGCAACCCAATAACAAATAGTGTAATTATTCCTATACAAAGTATATATACCTTCAAAACAGAAAAAAAAAGCTTGTCAGACTTAATCTCACTAAGGCTATCAGCTTTTCCTTTTGAATGCAGTTAAAGAACTTGAGAGGAATTTTACAAATTAGGTACAAAACACTGCTAAAATTCAGTCTCGTAAACCTTTCATAAAGAAGAATTATTTTAATTGGAAATTTTACCATATATACCACGTCACAAGAAAATAGAACCTTTGTTTATCACTTTTCAGTGTAGCGTAACACCGAATAACATATGAACCATGATACCAAAAGACACATATATGGTGTCAATGTTTTCAGCAGTCACTTAGTCTTACTGATTTATCTGGACAGAGTCAAATGTATGCGTAGGCCATCGATTCCAGTAACAATTATGGGCATCTGGAGTCCCAGGTGGGTAACCAGTTCTGATGGGAGCTTCTTCATTTTTCATCCCTGAGCACACATATGACCCAATTCAATCTGTTGGGTTGTATACGATCATACCTTGATTTTGTGAAATTGGACAGTAAAAAAAATAGATGCAACATTTTTCTTTGTTAACATCCAAGGAAATGAGCATGGATATACTTATTTGTTCAAGAGAGATAATTATTTCTACTTATTATGTCCACATTTTCCCAATTTTTCTCAATTCCAGAGAATCTCAGTAAATAAATCAATTAATCCAATTTTCATAGGTTTATGAAAATGGATAAAGATCTATAAGAAATTAAGGCCCATCAGAAATAACAAAAAAAAAAGGAACAAAAGTGTACCCACAGAGGCAGAGACATTAAAAAAAAAATAAATAAATCCTTTATACATGTTATAAACACAGGCACAAATAGACGGGTGAAATATAGGGTTTAAACATGGAGTGAGCAAATTCAGCAAAATCAAATGAAAAAATGGAGGGTAGCTCGAATGACTGTTGTTTTGATAACAAAACGCGATAAATCATTCAGGACCACCACCAACCCCTTCGGTGAGCCCATGAAAAAAAAAAATAGGTGTAGAAAACTTTGCCTGAAATTGTTGTCCGCGATTAGCCACTCAAAGTTTGATGATCCTTCTAGATCCCCACTGTATTTGTGTCCAACTTAAGCCCGTCTCCTCGAACAGTCGACCGCCTCCTAATTGAGCCACGACCAACCGCTCGCCTAGTAGATCTGTCGGTCACCACAACAAAGATAGAGATCAAAATAAATAAATTATCATAATAAATTAAAATATTGAATTAGTAGCACGCAATTATACAACTCAATGAATCGATGTTGGTCGAGGCCGCATTTTTTGTTCACCATGATCCTGCCGTTTATTCCTACGGCGGCCGATGTGAACAATCGTTTCTCTGAACAATCGAGCCTTGATTTTCAACTTTGCACCTTGTGATGCGGGGACGCATCTGTCAAGATTGATGGTAGGGGTTTGTTGAAATGAAATTGTGGTCGGCGAGAAGAAAAAGAAAATATCTGATCTGCACATCCCAAGACTGGAGAGAAAAGAACAAAAGATGCATAAACCAAAACGATGTCGTTTTGTTAATGTCGACGTGGCCTCTTAGAATTGAGGCAGCACGTGTCAACAGAGGAGGCTATGGCTTCCTTTTTATAAATTGAATAGATAGATAGATAGATAATATATATATCTACTATTGTATATGAAGTTATAAAAGGCCTTTCGTGATGACGTTGATTACCATATTAATGGAAATTTTCCACATCAAATTACTTAGGTATAAGTGCAATTTTCTTATTACACGTCTATAGTCTGATACGTGGACTAAGTAATTACATTCAGCTACACCCCCTAAAAACATTGAAAACTTATGTGTATCAATGCATGTACTCTGCTATTGTGTGTGCCACTGCTACTTAACACCCATTAGTTTGTTTAGGAAAAAAATTAGGATATACTTGAACACCTACTATTGTTTCACGTATAATTTACATGCATATGCATAAAATTCTAATATATGAAAACCAATATACTTTGCATGAATATAAAGGTGTTGTTTAGATACAAATTTAATATTTGACTTTTGACTGGATTTGCTGGTTATAACCAGAGTTAATTTTGAAAAAAAAAATGACTAAGTTATGTTTGAGTGTGATTTTAAATTTGTATTAAAATAATATTTAAAATAAAATAATTAAAGTTGATTTGATGTAAAGGTAAGAGATATGTGATTGAAAGTGATAAGTAGTTAAAATTATGTGAGTGAATTAATAGTGAAATAAAGTTGACGTGATGTGTGAGGATGATTGATTGATATTATTTAATTATTATTGATAATATTGAGGGGAAGGAATTAAGTTTTAAGTTAAAAAAGTGATTGGATAAACTTGTATCCAATCATCCTCATTCCTCATAGTATCACATTTCGAATTTAGAAATTCAAAAATGCACAACTACCAACCGCGGATACATTAAAATGAGATCACTAGCCACGTCATACTTGCTCATCGTGTATGATATTTTAATATCTTGCCACATCAACTGAGCATTTTAACTCGACTATCATGGGCATGAGAGTCGGATTATATACAAATTAAATAAACTCCCCAACACAAATTTGAATAACACTTGAGTTAATATGTAACTTTCACTAAGATTGAATAATTACTTTTAAATAAAATGGCAAGTAAGATTCTGATATATCACTCACCGGAAGGTATTCAATGGAGGCTTAGCATGCAATAAAATTACAAATTGACCCAAAATACCCCTAAATGGACCATTCAGTCCCTAATCACCCACATGAAGTGGTTTACAAGTTTACAACTGTTCATTATATACGTTTCACGCACATTTCACAATATCAATGAAAATATCAGAATCACACCAACTTCCCCACTATTTATTTCCCATTTTCTACCCTTTATTAATTTATTCGAACTCAATAATTTGTTAGGGGGCCCTTTATTATTTTATTATATTACTAGTATCACTTTCAACCCCATTCCCCTATACAAGCTTTTTAACATTGAAAAATTAGCAAAGCAACAATAGTCATCCATATTTATATACTAGCCAGTAGCCACAAAGCACAAATTTGAACAACACAAAGCGACCAAAAGCCTTGAAGCACACACACCCCATCTTCTCCCAACCAAGAACAATGGCCTCAGACGCACGCCCAAATCCTTGCAAATGAGGAATTTGAAACCACAAACCCTACACGAGATTCCCGCTATTTCCACACGCCGTCATTTTCATCATTGTCGTTCGAACATCAGGATTCATCTTACGGATTGTCGTTGTCGTCGTCATCATCACTCTCTTACATTGAGGATTACCCGCCATTTAGTCCGACACGTCACCAAGTTCAAAGGCACCCCATTTTTTTGGAAAAAAATCCCGAAGCACCAATTGGGGTCCAACAAGAAGGAATATTCCGAGCACCTCCCCCTTCGCCAGCCGCCGCCAAGAAGTCGATCCATCCAAAAGAGATCTCCCCCAAGAAAAGAAATAGATTCGAAAATCAGCCCATTTTTTGCAGCATTGGTTGAATGTTCTAATGGTGGTAATGACAATGATGCCCATCATGGGACCAATTATGGTTGGTAGTTGGTACCATTTGAAAAGGTAGCTCCAAGAACATAACAAGAAGTTTGAGTTGTAGGTTTTGTTTCATGACCTTTGTGCATAAGGGATTGCACGGCTTTCCAACCGACTATTCAATCAACACCAAGCTCGCATTATCTTCTTAGTCGTTGTTGGAGNAAAAATACGCACACCTGTAATTGATCTAAACCTTGTGAGTTGCTATTATACATTTCATATAATTTGGATTGGAATTATGATTAAAAATTTCGAAACCCGTGTTAGAGTGTATATAAGTATGGGAGTTAAAATTACAAACCCAATGTACATTACCTAACTAATAAAACAGTATATATAGCATCTTTCTTACAGATGGAGTAAATATATTGGAATTACCGAATTAGATGAATTTCACTACACAATAACGTTGCAAGATTATATTATTTTTGTCAAAGGGGAAAAAGTTCTCTATATTCTCCTTTCTCGAGCTTATAGCATCTAACTATTGTGATTAAAGTTGTTAAATAAAGTTAGATGCTAGTGAGATCGATTCGACTCATTTAATAAACAAGTCGAGCCGAACGACTAAATTAAAGTTTGAGAATAAGAGTTATTGCGTAATTTTTTAAGTTTAGTTCAGTTCGATAAAGTTCAAGTTTGATTTATTCATGTTAATGAATGAGTAGAGCTTGGGTTTTTAAAGGCTCGAATACCTGAGAGTTGGAGTATCAAGAAAATGAACTCGACATGGCTCATTTAACTCTAATCGTGATAAGATGATAACCAAAGAATTAGAGTTTTATCTAGAAATATTAATGGAATTGAAACTCGCATATTCAAATTATATAATATGTCACTTAATTAACGGTCATTGAATTTTTTTACATATGCTTATGAAATAAGCACAAGTTTTTTAGAAAATATCGATCTACCATACTAAATTTATTTTGTATACAGAGAGATTAATATAAACTAACTAATAAAGCTATAAGCTAACTTATAATAGTTACTATATATTCATATAATACTTACTAAACACACTCATATATTTATTTATAAGTTTGTTATTCTCTCTCTTAAGCATAGGTAAAATGTTGTCCTCGGATGTGGGAATCTGGAATTGTTATACGTCATACGGTGAGGTTTGCTATTGTGTTTGTTGCATAATGAATGGTAGAGAGAGAATAGGAATTTGAGCAACAAACTTTGTTGCATAAGTGAATTGCAGAGGGAGAGGACGAGTTGCATCAGCAGCCGTTTAGTTGCATTGTCCCCTAGGACCACTACAAGAATATTCCCTTTTTTAATTATAATATGTAATATAAATGAAAATTAGGAATATGGATCCTCAGCAGTTAGCCAATTATCAGTTCGATTACTTAAACCGATACCGAACCGAACATGTTCGGCTTCACTAATATTCAAACCGAAACTGAACCGTTTTATCGGTAATCGGTTACCGATTATAAAGAACAACAACATCAAGCAGACTTAAGAAAGTGAAGCAGCAGCATTTTTTTTTTTTTTTCAAGAGAGATCAGATGGTAGAGCATAAATATATGATCATCATCCAAATTACAGAATGGGTGGTTGGGTAAATATCATCACCCCTAAAAGCAACCACATCCCTTAACACACAAATCATTCATTCAATCAAAAAGTAACACTCTCTCTCATCCACATCATCTCCACGTCATCTTTCCAATAAATCTCTCTCCATTTAAACACACACCCACATTCCTGCTCATTCATTTAAATACATATATGGGACCCATTCTCCACTCATTCAATATAATTTTTTCCAAACTTCGTACTTATAAATAGACCCTCTCTACTCACTTGACCTCATCGCCCATTTTCATTTTTTAGATTGTAAGTTCACTGTTTATACTCCTTCTTTTCAGTTTTTATACTTACCTCTCCTCACTTGTTTGTACTTTCTTCTTCTCAGTTGTTATTCTAATTCTGTGTTTTCTTTTCCAGGTGCTGTTTCAAGTTTTGTGAAGTTTCAAAGCAAAACGCAATGTACGTAGATTATTCTATTCATTTAACCTTAGTCTTATTTTGTGGAGCTTGATTTATGTTTGATATATGAGAATGCATGAGTTTAGTTATCCTACTACGAACTTGAGTTTTGCTGTTTTAATTGATTTACGTGTGTTAGTTGATAGTTGTTTAATCTTTGTTTGCTGAAGTTATGTCGATTCTAGCGTTTAATTTCTGTTTTTTTTATGAATTTTGACGATATCCTGATAGAGTGAGATTTTGTTGCGTTTAATCTAAAAAATTCATGCAAAAAACAGAGGATATCGTTGTTTAATACATACTGTTTTGCTGTTTAACCTCTAGATCTTTTTAATTTCTGTTCGCTGAAAAGTGATTTTGTATCCTTTAATACATACTGATGAGATTTTGTAGCGTTTAATCTAAAAAATTAATACGAAAAACAGCGGATATCGTTGTTTAATACATACTGTTTTGCTTTTTACTCACTAAATCTATTTAATTTATGTTCGCTGAAAAGTGATTTTGTATCCTTTAATGCATACTGTGAATTTTTTTACAATTAATCTTCGTGATTATTGTTGTTTTTTGGCTCGGCGTTTAAGTTTAGTTGTCCACTTAATCTGAAAATGATTTTGCATAATGGATTTTAATTGTCGAACGCGAGTGTTATCCATTTTTCTGAAAATGATTTTGCATAATGGATTTTATTGTCGAACGCGAGTGTTATCCATTTTTTACAATTTATTTAATACTTGTTTAGTTTCGCGTTAATACAAATCCTGTTGATTTTCACAAGATATTTAATATTTGTTTAGTTACGCGTTAATACAATTCCTGTATTAGGGCAGCCGCAACGCCTGTTCATTTCCTCCATTTAAACGCTGAATAAATGTTCAATGCATCTGTGACCATTCAGTTAATGCGTGGGGCCCAGGATTATGTTCAAGAGGTTGAACGCGTTCATTAGGCTTGTTTTTTTTTTTTTTGTTTTAAATTAATTTCTTAACTATATTATTTTATTCTTTTACAGATTTAAAATTTATATTAAATGAGTGGATAATGTGGGTCTCATATATATATTTAAATGAATGTGTAGGAATGTGGGTGTGTGTTTAAATGGATAGAGATTAAGTGGAAATATGATGTGGAGATGATGTGGATGAGAGAGAGTGTTACTTTTTTATTGAACGAATAATTTTTGTGTTAAGGGATGTGAATGCCCTTAGGCATCCACATCCCTTAACACACAAATCATTCATTCAACCAAAAAGTAACGCTCTCTCTCATCCACATCATCTCCACATCATCTTTCCAATAAATCTCTCTCCATTTAAACACACACCCACATTCCTACTCATTCATTTAACTACATATATGGGACCCATTCTCCACTCATTCAATATAATTTTTTCCAAACTTCGTACTTATAAACAGACCCCCTCTACTCACTTGACCTCATCGCCCATTTTCATTTTTTAGATTGTAAGTTCACTGTTTATACTCCTTCTTTTCAGTTTTTATACTTACCTCTCCTCACTTGTTTGTACTTTCTTCTTCTCAGTTGTTATTCTAATTCTGTGTTTTCTTTTCCAGGTGCTGTTTCAAGTTTTGTGAAGTTTCAAAGCAAAACGCAATGTACGTAGATTATTCTATTCATTTAACCTTAGTCTTATTTTGTTGAGCTTGATTTATGTTTGATATATGAGAATGCATGAGTTTAGTTATCCTACTACGAACTTGAGTTTTGCTGTTTTAATTGATTTACGTGTGTTAGTTGATAGTTGTTTAATCTTTGTTGGCTGAAGTTATGTCGATTCTAGCGTTTAATTTCTGTTTTTTTACGAATTTTGACGATATCCTGATAGAGTGAGATTTTGTTGCGTTTAATCTAAAAAATTCATGCAAAAAACAGAGGATATCGTTGTTTAATACATACTGTTTTGCTGTTTAACCTCTAGATCTTTTTAATTTCTGTTCGCTGAAAAGTGATTTTGTATCCTTTAATACATACTGGTGAGATTTTGTAGCGTTTAATCTAAAAATTTCATACGAAAAACAGCGGATATCGTTGTTTAATACATACTGTTTTGCTTTTTACTCACTAAATCTATTTAATTTCTGTTCGCTGAAAAGTGATTTTGTATCCTTTAATACATACTGTTGAATTTTTTTACAATTAATCTTCGTGATAATTGTTGTTTTTTGGCTCGGCGTTTAAGTTTAGTTGTCCACTTAATCTGAAAATGATTTTGCATAATGGATTTCAATTGTCGAACGCGAGTGTTATCCATTTTTCTGAAAATGATTTTGCATAATGGATTTTAATTGTCGAACGCGAGTGTTATCCATTTTTTACAATTTATTTAATACTTGTTTAGTTTCGCGTTAATACAAATCCTGTTGATTTTTACAAGATATTTAATATTTGTTTAGTTACGCGTTAATACAATTCCTGTGTTAGGGTAGCCGCAACGCCTGTTCATTTCCTCCATTTAAACGCTGAATAAATGTTCAATGCATTGTGACCATTCAGTT
Source organism: Striga asiatica (assembly GCA_008636005.1). Lineage (NCBI taxonomy): Eukaryota > Viridiplantae > Streptophyta > Magnoliopsida > Lamiales > Orobanchaceae > Striga > Striga asiatica. The sequence continues at coordinate 2,013 of BKCP01004350.1, read as the reverse complement.
AATGCTTGGGGCCCAGGATTATGTTCAAGAGGTTGAACGCGTTCATCAGGCTTGTTTTTCTTTTTTTTTTGTTTTAAATTAATTTCTTAACTATATTATTTTATTCTTCTACAGATTTAAAAATTATATTAAATGAATGGATAATGTGAGTCCCATATATGTATTTAAATGAATGTGTAGGAATGTGGGTGTGTGTTTAAATGGATAGAGATTAAGTGGAAATATGATGTGGAGATGATGTGGATGAGAGATGATGTGGGTGTGTGTTACTTTTTTACTTGTTCAAATGTGTAGGAATGTTAGGCATTCACATCCCTTAACACAAAAATTATTCGTTCAATAAAAAAGTAACACTCTCTCTCATCCACATCATCTCCACATCATATTTCCACTTAATCTCTATCCATTTAAACACACACCCACATTCCTACTCATTCATTTAACTACATATAAGGGACCCATCTCCACTCATTCAATATAATTTTTTCCAAACTTTGTACTTATAAATAGACCCCCTCTACTCACTTGACCTCATCGCCCATTTTTATTTTTTAGATTGTAAGTTCATTGTTTATACTCCTTCTTTTCAGTTTTTATACTTTCCTCTCCTCACTTGTTTGTACTTTCTTCTTCTCAGTTGTTATTCTAATTCTGTGTTTTCTTTTCCAGGTGCTGTTTCAAGTTTTGTGAAGTTTCAAAGCAAAACGCAATGTACGTAGATTATTCTATTCATTTAACCTTAGTCTTATTTTGTTGAGCTTGATTTATGTTTGATATATGAGAATGCATGAGTTTAGTTATCCTACTACGAACTTGAGTTTTGCTGTTTTAATTGATTTACGTGTGTTAGTTGATAGTTGTTTAATCTTTGTTGGCTGAAGTTATGTCGAAACTAGCGTTTAATTTCTGTTTTTTTAAGAATTTTGGCGATATCCTGATAGAGTGAGATTTTATTGCGTTTAATCTAAAAAATTCATGCAAAAAACAGAGGATATCGTTGTTTAATACATACTGTTTTGCTGTTTAACCTCTAGATCTTTTTAATTTCTGTTCGCTGAAAAGTGATTTTGTATCCTTTAATACATACTGGTGAGATTTTGTAGCGTTTAATCTAAAAATTTCATACGAAAAACAGCGGATATCGTTGTTTAATACATACTGTTTTGCTTTTTACTCACTAAATCTATTTAATTTCTGTTCGCTGAAAAGTGATTTTGTATCCTTTAATACATACTGTTGAATTTTTTTACAATTAATCTTCATGATAATTGTTGTTTTTTGGCTCGGCGTTTAAGTTTAGTTGTCCACTTAATCTGAAAATGATTTTGCATAATGGATTTTAATTGTCGAACGCGAGTGTTATCCATTTTTCTGAAAATGATTTTGCATAATGGATTTTAATTGTCGAACGCGAGTGTTATCCATTTTTTACAATTTATTTAATACTTGTTTAGTTTCGCGTTAATACAAATCCTGTTGATTTTTACAAGATATTTAATATTTGTTTAGTTACGCGTTAATACACTTTCTGTGTTAGGGTAGCCGCAACGCCTGTTCATTTCCTCCATTTAAACGCTGAATAAATGTTCAATGCATTGTGACCATTCAATTAATGCTTGGGGCCCAGGATTATGTTCAAGAGGTTGAACGCGTTCATTTGACGATATCCTGATAGAGTGAGATTTTGTTGCGTTTAATCTAAAAAATTCATGCAAAAAACAGAGGATATCGTTGTTTAATACATACTGTTTTGCTGTTTAACCTCTAGATCTTTTTAATTTCTGTTCGCTGAAAAGTGATTTTGTATCCTTTAATACATACTGGTGAGATTTTGTAGCGTTTAATCTGAAAATTTCATACGAAAAACAGCGGATATCGTTGTTTAATACATACTGTTTTGCTTTTTACTCACTAAATCTATTTACTTTCTGTTCGCTGAAAAGTGATTTTGTATCCTTTAATACATACTGTTGAATTTTTTTACAATTAATCTTCGTGATAATTGTTGTTTTT
>BKCP01004339.1:976490-994994 GCA_008636005.1 Striga asiatica | reverse complement strand
ATGTTTCATTATTATTATTATTATTATTATTATTATTATTATTATTATATATTTTTCTTTTTTTTTTAATTTATTTGGAAGTAGACCAATAATACAAGGCTTTTTTGTCCCCTTTCTTTTAGAGCGTGCGAATATAATTTTTTCTTAAAAATTTTATCTCATGAAAAGTTAAAAAGAATAATTTTACATAAATTGAGAGAAATCTGAAATTGTGAACACATATGACATAAAAATATAATGATCAGAGTATATTGATAAAAAAATGTAATAGAAGTTTAATTGATAGTTATAATAACTATAAATACGTGATTAATGAACAGTTGTTTTTGTTGGAAAATAATAATAATAGTAATCTATATTATAATTATATTAATTAATATGATTGTAGAGAAAAAAAATGAAAGTGTGAGACAAACTAAATAGTTTAATGAATTTTTTATATTTATTTTCAATTTTATTGACATAAAATTTTATAATTTTGTTAAAAATATTGTATTCAATGACCAAAACTTGTCCTGTATCCAATAGCCACTCGAGTTTCTAGTTTCTACCAAAACTTGAGTGTCCATGTGCACATACCAGCAATAAACGACAATATTGTCCCAAGTCTTGAAAATTGCAAGGATAAAAGAATCCTTATTCGGTTATTCCATTTCCAGTGTCCCATCTGTTAAGCAAAGATGAAATTATCCAACATGTTTATCTTTGTCCATCGCAAACTCACACAAAATATCATTATAAGTGCCAACTTCAATAAAAATGTCTAATCTAATCATCATAAAAAGGACATGCACTGAGCTCATAAAATAATCTAATGGAGAAGGGCAGTGATTTTGATACAATCAAACAAAGCCTCATATGTCAACTAAGATGCTTCCAGAGACCGACTCACAGAAAAATTCGGAGATTAAAAAAAAAAAAAATTGAAACCATCATTTCAAGCCAATGCTGTCAGTTTTCGATTTGGGAGTGATCTCTGGCAACTTTATTCGACAAACGTAAAACAAGTCGACTTGCTGCCGTTCTTACACATTTGGGGGTGGCCAAATCTTTCCAAACAATTCTTCCACGCGTTCTGATTGGTTCGAGTAGCCATTGATTCCAGCAGTTAGTAGCTCAGTGGCTGCGGGGCCCAAAGCCGAGGCGAAGCTATACTGGTCCCACTTAACAAGCTGAAATTTTGAAAATCGGGCACAAACACATAGATAGATAGATATTCAGCACGGCCCAATAGTTAATTTGAGTTAAAAATGGTCAGAAACATAGAGAATAGAAGAGCCCTTGCGATTAATTTTCTTCCCTGCCGTAAGCAACAACAAATTCCCGTGGTATATATCTTTCTGGTAATGTCTTCAGCTGTAATGCAAGAGGAAGTTCGACACAAGACTTGGGAAAAAGATTTAGTTTTCGATATTAGATCCCTCAAGGTTCTAGGATTTAGAACATTGAACAGTTCAAAACTGGACAGTTCAAAAGCTGCTTATGTAATTAATCCTTAGCTCTTTGAAGGCCTGATATACGTGTGACTCATGATCTAAAACTAACCAAGAGTAAGCCGTAAGTGCTGAAGAATAATCTAGATCCATGTTGATCATTTTCTTGGCGAAGGACTATCGCGTTTATATGTAGTGTAATTGCAATAACTGCAACTGTAGAGTCAGAAAAACATTTGTATAAAAAGACAAAAGATCGTAGACAAATACTTGCAGCCGGTTCAAGATTGTTCTCTATAGTGATTACATTTCAATCTCGGGAGAGATACTCATGCTTTAAAGAATTTTATAAAGCTCAAGGATCATGATTGAATTGAACTTCTATAACCAACGTGAAACTATTGAAATACTTGAACACTATCAATATGACATGCAGCTAAAAGTAGAGAAAATGTAATGCTTAGCTCAAGCGGTACCTCTCACCCTTAATAATGGCGTTGCACCGATTGATATGTAACTTGCAGTTTGTTAGGACTTAGTAATTTAGATTCCCCTCCCCCATAGACCCCCGTAAAATTAAAAACTAAAAATAAAAATAATAAATAAAAATGGTTGATATCATGTAAACCATTGTAGTGTTTGAAACAGTGTTTTCCTTTTCCTTTGTAATTTAGTATTTCTTGTATTTATTACCAAAAAACTTAAAGACCAGCATTGAAGAAAGCTAACCTCTTCATCTCTAAAAGTGTAGGAGGCAGCAGATTGTGTGGACAATCGCCTCATGAGAGAATATTTCTCATCGGGAGGAGTTACAGATTCCTTTAGAGACTGCAATATCTTCAACGGGGAGATAATGTAGTCAACCCTGTAATATCAATCATTACGTTCAAGTAACTTATATTCAATGAGAAATCAGTATGCCTATGCGAGGATGATTATTACCCTAACAGGTTAAAGACATCCTGCTTGTTACGAATTGCTGCAGCCATCAATCTTGATTTGTGCCCATACTTATGGATGTAATTGTAGGCTTTTGTAACCTGACATGACACAGTCAAAGGTTATATACCACATAGCAGTTTAGAGTTCTACTTTTTCCTTGTACAGACAAACAAAAACAATAAACAGAGATGAACCAGGATCTATCAATTACAGCAATGCATGTAGGCTAGTTCAAGATTTATTTTGTAAGAACTAATCAGAAAAAAAGATTGAAGCTACATCTAGAAATCAGTTCAACACCATACATAATTGTTAGGCTTTTACTATTGAACTTCAGTGGAAGAAATTGCAAAAGGGTATTGTACCACTTACTGTCCACATGGGAATGCACTTGCGTACAAGCTTCTAGTTCTTCGTTATCAATGACTTTGTGAAATTAACAATTAAAAATATGGTTGGAATTAGGAGACAATTCACATATAACATTCGATGGAAAAGTTGGAGCTAGTAGAACTGACCAAAGCCAAACCAGGATCTTCTCCTCTTCTAAGAGCAGCTTCTACTTCAGAATCACCAGTATGGTTCCTTGCCCAATCCTAACAAAAGACATGCCCTCATTATAACCCGAGTAAAAAGTTTCCATCAAAGCACAAATTCTTTCAAGAAGGAATTACCCTAAGCCGACCAACAAAAATTTGAATAACAGAAGCACCCGCTTGAGCTGCAGCTGCAGCTTGACAAAAGCTGTAGATACGAAAGCTACAGTGTTAAAATGCTTTACCAGAAAGAATACGGCAGTTAAAAGTAGGCAATGTTACAGCGCAAAAACATTTAACGCATAAGAAACAGAAATCACAACCTCTCATGAACATTATCAAACCAGTAATTTTAAGTTGCCAGAATTAACATGAAAGAATAGTAAGTTTTGATGCATTTAATCTCAGCTCGCCAGCTCTTCAGCAAATGGTATGACCAACACTTCCATAGTTGACCAGAGTGTTGACGTCCCTGTTTCTTGTGTCAGCCTAGTAATATCAATTCTACCAAAACAATATTCAAACAGCGTGAAGCTTCAAAGTTTCTCAAGCTATTTTACTTGATCATACAAGTTTGCTAAAACTAAGAGAGAATGCATAGAGTAGAGAAGAGAAGGATGTGTCTTTTCCATTGCTCTTAATAGTGAGATTACATCCAATATATAGAGGTTGCAAAAAATCTAAAACAAATCAAGATCAAATCCAATATCTAATTACCAAAATAACTACATCATATCAAACCAAAGATATTTTAACAAAATAACTAAAGACTATCTTAACACCCCCTCAAGTTGGTGCATGAAGATTTCGAATGCCCAACTTGATTAGAAATTTCGAGAAATCCTGGCCACCCAATGCTTTGGTGAAGATGTCGGCTAACTGAGCTTCGGTAGAAACACAATCAGGAGCGATAAGTGGACCGAAGGATTGAAGGACTGAAGAAGAGAGGACAAAGGACTTGATCATTTATATTTAATATCCAAAGGATGGAAGGACCGAAGGAATGAAGGACTAAAGGACAGAGGACAAATGACTTGATCAATTGTATTTAATCATCTAAGAACCCATCTAATGGAGGACGAATTGAACCATCTAAGAACCAGAATATTTTTTCTTTTTTCCGTGCCCGGAGAGGAGTCCGGAGAGAAGAAGACATGATTGAAAAAAATATATATATTAATCAGAACAGCGGTGGTGAAAAACCGTGGCTCTGATACCATGCTAAAACTAAAAGAGAATGCATAGAGTAGAGAAGAGAAGGATGTGCATTTTCCATTGCTCTTAATAGTGAGATTACATCCAATATATAGAGGTTGCAAGAAATCTAAAACAAATCAAGATCAAATCAAATATCAAATTACCAAAATAACTACTACTGAATCAAGATCATATCAAACCAAAGATATTTTAACAAAATAACTAAAGACTATCTTAACAAAGTTTTTATATGTTCTTGCAATAATGAATACTATACACATAATTTAAAGAGTACTTCTTGATGTCACAAGTTCTTCATTGTAACACAAACTTTAAAATTCCTCGTTAATAATTATCATAACTTTTGAAGCTCCAAAATCAATGTGTGTAACGAATAACTTACCCAAAAAAAATTCTAACCTGGCCATAAAGACCAATTCTGAATTTTCACTGAGCAATTTCAACTTAAATATAGTATTGATGTATACCTGTAAACTAGAGTCATATGTGTCTGTATACCTTCTGACTCCAGCAACCTCGATGCTTCGATTCCCTAGAAAAAGAATAAAATGTAAACAAAGGGTTATTGTCACAACGTATCAGACAAGAAGTGTTAGTTTGATAGTCAGACTTTCTATTAAGGATGTGAAGTTTGTAGAAGGTCCAACACTAACTTGCCAAGTTGAAGGAATTTTGAACAACAATCGCTCTGGAGGTACGCCGATTTCATGATACAACTTCAAAAGATGGTGCACCTGAAATCGAGTTCAATCATTGTTTGTAAGAAGGTGGAACGTAAACTACACAACAAAGCTTGCATATATACATACATGGTTTGTTCACAATATTTTGACCACTGCAAGACAATTTTGGTTCTTAAAAGCAACAATATGTAGCAAAATCCATGGTCGTGTACATCGCTGCAAGGCATGGTCCTTAAAAGCAAAGACTATGTAGCAAAATCCATGGTTGTAGAAGTACATTTGAACAAAATGGAAAGATATGCCATGACCCTTTACTGCTTTACAGTCACAAAGAAAACGAGGGAGAATCTTGCCCATGAGGGAGAATCTTGTTCAATTTTAATTCCGTCAAATGAACAAAACATCATTCAGTTCTTAACCCGTTGCAACCTTTACTCCAACAGAACCAGTGATGTTTTTGTTAAAGCTCACAAATTATTGAAAGTTTGAGATACAGTAACAATTAAGGTAAAAATAACAGATATGCACTAAGAGCAGAAATCACAAAGTTTCAATTGATTAAGTCGAGACAGAAAAAAGATGCAAAACAATATATTACATATCTTAAAGGGAATGGTCACCTTACGAACAATGGCGTGTGTATCATATGCCAGACGAGCATCAACTTCAGTAGAAACACGACCAGGTACAAGCTTCGCAAGATCACCTCCAATATTTACCAAAGCCTATTATTTCACATATCAATCATCACATAGTCCAGGAATAAAGAAGATATCCTTTAATGACATTCACAATTTCTAGTATCAAACCTTGTTGAAGAAGCAAGCCATCCGATCATCTGATTTCTCCAAATTGTAACACACAGAATCAGCCAGTGCAGTGTCGACAGCACTCTAAACCGCAGAAAAAAATAAAAAAAACATTATTAGTTGAAATCAAAGAAGATGTAAGATCTACGTACATCCTTCTCTACCGTCAACAAATGTCAAGTTGTTGTCATCCTATTATATATGGTACATATATTGAAACACTCCGTCATTTAAAAAATAAATGTGTCCACATATAAATGCATATAAGGAGAGAAACACTAGCTTTTCATGTCTAGAAAGACTCTATAACAAGATTCAGATAATTACCTTGAACTTAGTATCAGGAAGGCTACAAATACCCAAGATAAGAGATGAGCTAACAGTGGCGGCAGTTGGTGGAAACCTATTACAATTTCAGATCATGACCAAACCAAGAAAAAAAAAAGGCAAGAAAAAAAAAACAACCATCTAGCTACATTATGACATTATGAAACTCAGTAACTCCTTTCAAGAATTGCAAGACCCACCTCTCGAAATCATCAAAAACAACAGTATCAGGCACGATCTCACTGAAATTCGCAACGGAGTCTAATTCGGTGCTCAAACCTGTCACAGTTTCTCAACAAATCAACATTTATCCAAATCCACACTCGGATACAACTACGTTATACACTACAACAACAACACCAATATGCACGTTTACCAGGGTCCAGGGACGAAGAGAAGTTCGTAGCAGCTCGTATTGAAGGCAAAAGCAGACGAGTCTCGAACACGAAGCTCGGTTTCATGAATAAAACACGATTCCCCAATTTCTTCTCCTGTTTCAGTTGAGAAAAAAATCATTAATCAAATCAGTTCATTAGAAACTGAATAATTACATATCATAATCAAATCAATTCATGAGAAACTGAATAACATGCATCTACTATGGAAATCAAACCGATCAAACACCCAGAAGCTGAGTAACTGTGAATTATGTAAGTGACCTTACCTTGTGAGAGAAAGAGGAGCTCAGAGCTGATGAGAGCGGAGAATGCAAAGTAGCTGCCATTTTCTCTGTTAGTTTTTTTGTGAAATGGAAAAATGATACAGACAGCTTGAGTGGATGTGTGATTTCTATAGAGTGTAAAATGATCACGCCAGTGAAAGGTACAACTTTTTGTTTATAATGTACAATCTAAATATGAAGTCCATAGCCTGGTAATAGTAATCGTGATGTCTGGGTAAAGTAAAAAGAGATCCATAAATATCGGGTAAGAAAAAAATGATGTGGATAGACGCCACGTGGATCGGCTGGTCTATTTTTATGTTGTTAAAAGTTCTGTCAAGTAATTAAATTGCTAATCAATTTTTTTGTAGTAAGCGTGATTTTAGTCGGCCCTAATCGTCACTCAATTATACATTTTTTTAATAAAAACACGTATTAAGAAAAAATAAGGTAAATGAAATTATAACATTTACAGTGTAAGTATGTTTCTAGAAAAAAAATATATATATATATATATATATCAAACGGCGCAATGCACCTTGGATTGGATCGCTATGAAAACAGTCTCCTTGTATAATTACAAGGGTAAGGTCTTATTAGGTATGTTGTTGTTGTTGTACAGTGTAAGTATGTTCATATTGAAATTGGAATCCTGGCAGTTGAGGTGATAAGCGTCGTAATAAGAAATTGAAATTATAACATTTATATAAGTATGTTTTTTTTTTTAAATATGAACGATTAGGTTGTTCACAAAATAATTTGTGTCAAAACTAATTATATTTTTTACTTTACAAGAAAAGTAATAAATGATATTTAGGTTGGACTTTAACTCACTAATCAAATTTAGTTAAGTACTGATGGCTTGATTGGATACAAATTGTATGACCACTTTTGTTCACATATTTTTTTTAACTCAAAATTTAACTCAACTCGACCTTGTGCATTTGCAAAGATATAAATAACGTATTATGAGTTATTTGTATGCATACCATATTAACATTATAAGTTATATACTGGTATTATATTTTAACATAGAGTATTATGACTTATATTTATGCATATAAAATTAAAATCATAAGTTAGATAATAGAGTTATGTTTTAAAATTTGATCATTGGTTAAAATAAATAGTACATAACTATTTGATTGCATCTGAATGATATTGATTGCATAAAGTGTAATAAACAGTGTAGTTTTTGTAATTTTGAAGGATCATGACCAATTAATTAGCTAAAAAACTATTAAATTTATTATAAGCTTATGCAACTTTAAGGAATTTTACTATGACATTAAAACAAATTATTTTATCAAAAACATATAGCTTAACCGAATAAAAAAATATAATACTGATTTTAGAATAAATAGCTTGAAAAAAGTGTTACAATACAATTTTTTATGTTTATGTAATTCCATATATCATTTAGGATACAAAATTATTAATTTCAATAATACTATTATATGTACAATAAAAAGTATAGTTATTATTCAATTAATATAAAATGTAACATTTTCGACTTAATTAACTCCCAAAAAAAAAGTGTCACGTAGGTATAATTTAAGAAGACAAATTTATGAGGTAAAATTTATGAGATTTTATCTAATGAATTGCTAGCAATTTTATATAATATATATATATTATTAATATTATTAAATAATATCAATCATTCTCACACACTACATCAACTTTAGTTCATTATTAATCCAGTTACATAATTTTAATTATTCATCGCTTCTAATCGATTTTATATTACTCTTACATCAAATTGATTTTATTCATTATATTTAAATATTTTTAATACAAACTCAAAATCTCACTCAAACTTTTTTTTTTTTCAGAACGAAAGAGATATTATATCAAACCTCAATAGAGAACATAGTTCTAATACAAACACGACCCACAGCCGAAAAAGAAAAACAGAGAGGACACGCTCTAGAGCGGCCTAGAGATCCCATAGATGGGATATGACTCCAACAGGGCAAAACACAAGAGTACTAAAAACACAAAAAACAACACAAAGGCCTCAACAGGGTAATACCCGAGTGTCGGGCCCCAACGGGGTAATAAGGTGACACTCGGGCGCACAGGGGCCAACGGCCCAAACCTAAAACACAAAAACGTACACAAATACAGACACAGACATCACAAAACACTAATAACAAATAAAAAATAACATAATAGCCCTTCCTCGGCATACGAACGGTTCCAACCAACGATGAACGATCGACACAGGAAAGATTCAAAGCCAGAGAAAACACTACCGAAACTGCACCAATGCCTATACACCAATTCCTATACAGTAGCCGAACCAGAGCCCCGAACCATCTCCGAATCAACCCATCTCCGACCGAAAGAGAATCGACCAGCCCCCACACCCGCCCACCCGGGCCCGTCTAACACCACTAGTCGAGCCCAAGGTCCCCCGCCGCCTAACACCACTAGCCGAAACAGGGGAGGGTGAGGGTGGTACGGTCCCTCAACCCCGACAGCCGCAGCCAGAAAAGCTGCAGCCAACGGAGTCCCACCCACCCGATGATGCACTCTCCGCCCAACACCACCATAGAGCTCCTACGATCAGAGGCTCTGGCCCCACCAAACAGAGGCGGAGCCCCGCCGGAAGAGGCAGATTCCAAGTATCACAGACAAAGCGAAGTTGAAAGGGCTTACCGTCACCTATCGAAGGTCCATCGTTGACTGAAGAGAAGACTCCAATCTCCGGCCAAACGCCGACATTGAGGGACGCCACCGTCGACCGAAACCTCGTCCGCAACCTAGAATCGGACCGCGCCGCTCGCGGCCCTTCCATAGCAACATCAGTGGTGTGCGTCGTCCAGGAGGGCGGAGCGGTCAAGGACGACCCCTGGCCAAAGCTCCGCCGTCATCGAAGAAGGCCAATCGTCAGTTAATTTAGAGCGACGCCGGCGAGATTGGGGGGTTAGGTTATCGCGAGAGGAATTGGGGATTTTAAAAAAATAAAATAATAATAATAAAAAAAAAAAAAATCTACTCAAACTTAACTCAATAAGCTTTTTCAAAATTAACTATAGTTATCTATTAAATTCAATCAAATTCCAAAAAACTTATATCCAATCACTCCATAAAAGTTGATGAAATATGACTTATGCAAGTGGATTTTGTGAAAAACAATGACTCCTTCCATAAGTTAAGAGTGTGTTTCGTTGGCATTATAAACAAATTTATAGCTTATTTGGTTAACTTTATGTATTCAAATAAGTTTAGTTTGATAGGACGAGCTTTTTAAAAAATGGGTAGTTTTTCAAATAAGTTCGTTTAAATTTTGATTTCAACTGGCTTATCGACAAATATTACGAAACATTATTATCATATCAACTAGTTTTTCTGTCATAAAACATACTCTATTAACTAACTTATCAACTATCGCCTAATTTATCAGTTAGATTTACCAAATATAACATAACAATATTTACATAATCTTTCAAAATGTCCATGCATTGTGAACAATGTTACACAAGTTGATAAGTTTAATAGTATATCAATCTAAACTATTGTGTGGATTTTCATTTTTCTAAAAAAAAAAAAAAATTGCACCAAGTGGCCAAAACAAAAGCAAGCACATTTAGTAATAACTATTAATTACACTATATAACCGGCATAAAAGTATCTTATGCTGCATTTATATATTACTTTACTAGTCGTGATCCATGTGATACACGAGATGATATATTTTTCTAAATTTTTTTTAATATTGAATATTAAATTTAATGGACTTGGTATATATGCAATAAATGTAAACGGGTCGCACAAATTAAAAAATTCATAAATTATTGGACACTTCTTTGTAGATAACATCTTTGGTTTGATTCGGTGCAGAGGCATCGTCACCACAGACTAATAATTTAAATAATTTTAGCATATGGATTCGATAATAATAATTAAAACAATGACAAAAAAAATTATTTACTTCTTCATCATTGATATTTATTTCCAACACATTATTGTACTTGGCTTCTAATTTTCTTTAAAAATACGAACAACCCTTAATTTCAAGTATGGTTTGTTTGTTCGGGAAACCGACTTACACGAGCGACACATTGATATGGTGGAAAAAAATGAAATTAGTCGGATTCTAAATATTAGAGATTGAAAAAAATGATAAACAGATGTGATAAATGATTTGTGTAATTGACTAGTTATATTGATGTAGTAAATTATTTGTGTTAAATGTAATATATGGTTCTAATAAAAAAAAAATTCAAAAATTGTGATGTTTCTATTCGGTCCGACTTATTTTGAAATATAAGATAATAATGAATTTTTTAAATGAGATATTTTACTATTTGCGTTGATTTTTACTAACTTAAAATGAGAAATATTTGAATCCTTTAAGAATTGTTTTAACCGAATTTCCTTAAAATTATGTTACAAATTTGCAAAAGAATTTTTTGTACATATAATTGAATTCTATATCAGAATATAAAATAATTTTAAAAGTGATAAATTTTTTGTTATAGGTAAATGTTCTCTAAAAAAATTGGTAACAATGTATTAGCTTTTTATTACCCAATTGAGTAAAATCCGATGGCATGTGAAATTGAAATTCTTTCACTTGTAGTTTATTTTAGACGTGTTTCTATGAAATAATATAGGTAAAATTATATTTGATTGATGTAGATTTATATTTATCATTTGTTCATATGATTATTTAATTAAATAAGTTTGTTATTTTTTTTTTTCCAAGACGATAGATAATATTATAAATCAAAATGTACAAATGTGCGAATACACAGCAGCGAACAGCTGAAAAAGTGGGAGGACAGGTCAGAAGACCGCCTAGAATCTCGGCTAGCAACGCTAGAATAAAAACATTCGCAACTAAACTAACCAACAACACAAACTACTAAAACAACTAAAAAGTCCCCAACAGGGTAATACCCGAGTGTCGGATCCCAACAGGATAAGAAGTTTGACACTCGGGCTCATAGGGGCCAACGGCCCAAACCAAAAACACAAGACACTGACAACACTAAAAAGAAAACACTAAACAAGAACACAAATAAACTAAAGTAAACTAAAATAAACTAAAAGCCCTTCCCCAGCGAACGAGCTAGCTCGAACCAGCAGTGAACGATCGACACAAGACAAATCCAGGCCAAAGAATCGGCTACTGAAACTGCAATCAAGCCTATACAGTAGTTGAAATCAAGTCCCGAATCAATCTCCGCATCGACCCATCTCCAACCGAGCGAACAAGACCCAGCCCCCCACCAGTCCCACCTGATCCCGTCTAACACCACTAGCCAAGCTTGGAAGAACCAAATCCCCCGCCGCCTAACACCACTAGCCGACAGGGGAGGGATGGAGAGGCACGCCGCCACTCCGGAAACCATGGCTAAGGACCCATCCTAAGCTCCGCCCCACCACGACGTTGCCAAAGCCCCACCCCACACGCAAACCCACACACCGCGCTACCGCAAATCGCTGGCAACTGGAGGCCAAACTCCACCCGAAGCTCCACCGGAGAAGGCGATGCCAATCGAGAGGATTTATAATGGATTTGAATAGTGGATTTATAATTGGTCAAATAATATGTAAATCAAAACTTCGGATTACATTTGTATTAATTTATGCCATGTTATGCATGTTAATTACAAGTGACAATTTTATAAAGGAATATTTCGATGTCTGTTTGATTATAATAGCCCAATGTTTTTGTAAAAAAAATATATATACATTAAGTTTTATTTAATTTATTATATATAATATTTTGTAAATTATAAAGAGCAATAAAGTTTCACTGCCAAACGTTTTTTTATAAATAAAATCTCTCTACTAATTATCCAAATAAATTTTAGATAAACATGGTATGCCGAATTTATTTACAAACTAAGTTCTCGACCGACCAACCAAAACTCTAATTTATGAACGATTTAAAATATTAATAGAATCCTTTACAGATAGAACCGGATTTCAAACGAATTTTGCATGGGAAATCTGTACCATAAATAATTTGAAATGTCGCAAAAGAGTATACGTAATTTGTACCATAAATAATTTAAAATTAACAAATCAGATATATTATACACGTGAATATCAAAAGTCGTTGAAAATTTGAATTTAAATCGGATGACCAAAAGAAGTAAGTCAAAGGCTTTGACCCATTCTTTTAATCAACTTTCCACAAATGATTTTCCCATCAATATCTTTCAATATATATAGATATCTTATAGTAGGTATCTAATAAATTAAAGGCAAAATTGCATATAAAAGCACCACCTTTCATGTTTTTGCATTTTAATCACGACCTTCGCATATTAGCACTTAAGTACATGACCTTTCATCCCTTTGCAAGTCGAAGCACGCCTTTCATCTCCAACACCAATAAAATGATGTGGCTTCCCAGAATACACATGTGGAACTAAAAGAAAAAACGAGAAAAATCTAAATCCACTTTGTCCAGTCTTTTTTTGACACGTCGACTGCACCAAAAAATTAAAAAACTAAAATTGAAATCCACGTCGCCTTGCAGAAAATCCCTAAATCAAAGAAGAATGAAGCTTAAAAAAATCCTCTGTAAAGGTCATCTCTTAACACAACGATGATACCTCCGAGCTGAATTTTTATTCGTGTTTGAGGTTAGCATTTCCACTTCCAAATTATGGAAACACATACGAGGCTGATGAGTTGTTCGACTACTAGATCCACTCGACATTTTCAGGAAAAATTGGGGATTTTGAAAACACAATTAGGGGTCGTATGGGAAGAGGAATTGGAATTTTGGGGTGCTAATTCAGGGTTGTGGAGAAAGTTTACAAAAGTTGAAGAGCATATGATTCACAGAAATTTTGCAATTTTCATAGAAATTTCGCCATCTTCACAGAAATTGAAGATCAAAATTAGGGTTCGATTGTGTGTGTGAATCTGTGACGGGAGACTTAAATAATCGATTTGGGGGAGAGAAGACGACGTGGATTTTGTGTTTTTTAACTTTTTTTTTAATCTATGTGTTATTACGAGAATGGGCCACATGGAATTCATTTTTTTTCTTTTTTTGAACATTCCACATGTGGATTCCGACGAGACACGTCAGCTCTATTCCGGCGAGGTAGAAGGCATGCATGATTCGATTTGCAAAGAAGCAAAAGGTCATGTACTTAAGTGCTAATATATGAAGGTCGTGATTAAAATGCAAAAGCATGAAAGGTGATGCTTTTATATGCAATTTTGCCTAAATTAAATCAAATTCTAAAAAAATTATATCCAAGCACCTCATAAAAGTTGGATGAAATATGACTTATGCAGGTGGATTTCGTGAA
This sequence comes from Striga asiatica, assembly GCA_008636005.1. Classification (NCBI taxonomy): domain Eukaryota; kingdom Viridiplantae; phylum Streptophyta; class Magnoliopsida; order Lamiales; family Orobanchaceae; genus Striga; species Striga asiatica. The sequence goes on along the minus strand of BKCP01004339.1, from coordinate 981,093 downwards.
AAGGAAAAAGCTACTTGTACAACTTTTCTGTACAACATTCAATGACAACATGATGTGGCATAATGTGGGTGGTTGAGATGCAAATAAAAGTATGGTTAAGATTTGAGTTAATGATACTTTTAACTAATGTTACCAACTAATGTTATAAACTACAATTGTACATATAACATTGCCCGAGTGAAAAAACAATAGCTCCTTTCATAAGTTAAGAGTGTGTTTCGTAGACATTATAAGCAAATTTATAGCTTATTTAATCCATAAGTGGGAAATGGAGGTGCTGACACGTGGAGTGCTTGAATCCATGGATGGAGAACAAAGTTTTTAATCTTAGGCGTCCACTTATTTTAGTATTTTGTTAGTTATAAGGGCATCCACCACCCATATATTCATTCAATAAAAAATTAACACCCTATTTAATTCATATCATCTCCACATTATCTTTCCACTAAACATATCTCCATTTAAACACACATCCACATTCATATTCATTCATTTAAATACATATATATGGGACTCATTATTCATTCATTCAATAAAAAATTTAATATTCCATTCTTAATACAAATAAAAATTTAATATTTTTAAATTATAATAATAAAATTTAAATGCATGAAAATAAAAGAACACTACAAGACTACAATAACTTAAATTAAGATTACACATGAAAAAGTAGTACAACTAAAAAAATAACTTTTTTAATTGGTGGCAAAATGAGTCCAAATATGTTCAACTAAGTCGGCACGAAGTTGATGATGCATTGTGTTATCTCGTATCTTTGAACTTCTACGAATATAATTTTGAAATTCTCCATTTGAACCCTGAACATATTGTGCAGGCTCGTCATCCTTGTCATTGTGTCAAAATTTGTTACTAGATCTCCTTCACCTTCAGCAATCATATTGTGTAGAATAGTGCATGTGAACATAATAAATTGCAGTTTTCTTCTATACCAAAACCGACTTCTTAAATTATTGATACATATTTTGGAAGTGCGATATAAATAAAAAAAAAAATTAAATATAAAATAAAAGAAAAAATTAAATAATTAATTATTATTTTTTTTTAAAAAAAGAAAGAAAGCATCAAATAAATGCGTTCAGTAGGCTGAACTGACCTATGGGCCTCTTTTTAATGGATGAGCCACATTCATGTTAACCGCATGGGCATTTAACGCCCAACAATCAAGTAATCAATTCATTCTTCTCTCCCATTCCTCTCTACCTTCTATCTCACTCATCTCCCTCTGTCTTGTTCTCTATTCATCAATATTCCATTTAGAAACATAATTTAGGTTGATATTTTCCTTCCCACTTATATGAACAAACACGTGTCAGCGTAAGAGTAACACATATGAATAAAATATTAAAGAATTGAACAGTGTCCGACATTACTTATGGTATTTAATACTTTTTTTTCGAAACCAAACAGCCACACAGCTGAATCTAGGAGGCCTACATGAATGTAGTCTAGAAGCATCTATACTAACGCACCACAATACAACAAATTATACAGCTCCTAACAAGAGAAGAACTATACAACTCCTAACAAGAGAATAACATGCTCCCAATGGTGAATACATGCTCCCAACAGGAGAATACACACTCCCACAGGAGAAACAACAACACAACAACTAAAACAGAAAACAAACAAAACAAACTACCCACACTGAACAACACGCACAAACAAAGAAAAAAAAAAAAGAAGAACAAACCCCTCCGCAACCGCCCATAACCAACCGAAAACTACCAAACGACACGGATCCCAAAGAAGGAAAACCGGCCCGATCCATATCTAGAAACTGCACTCAAAGGCATAACTAAATCCGAACCAAAATGAGCCCGAACTCCATTCAACGGAACCAACATGGACTACACCGAGAGCCCAACACCAATCTAGCCCCCCAACACCAAATCGGACGGCAGTCGACCACCAATATAGTATTTAATACTTAACTTAGATTAGATATGACCATCATACGACCTTCCTGTATTCAATAAAATATGAAATAAAAAATGCATTCAATAAAAGTGTGTGAATATGGAGTTCATTAGTTTAGAAATTCATTTACTTTTTGACATTTTAAAAAGAATGTCTATTATTTTAAACTTCAAAACTGTTTAGAAAAATTAGAACAATTCAGATCTTTCAAAGTCTTAAAAGTTCATGAATTATCCAATATATTTATTGTTTGGTTTCGTTTACATTTCCTAATATTTAATTATATTTCAATAACAACAATCGAATCACACACAATCATACACACCAAGATCAATGAATATTTGTTGATCCAAATGATTGAATTATACACGGGCATACAGATTAACATGAATGAATATTTTTAACATAACTATAAAGGGCCATTACCACTATTCATTATCGCTATAGAGGGCCATTACCACTATTTTTAATCTCAACTGTTAAAAACTCCACTACATGTGAAATTCACCCAAAAAGGTGTTGGACATTTCAATTTCACACACAATCATGAAGCATAAAGAATTTCAGCATCAGGGTATGAAATTGGGAGTCATTATGTGACTACCGCGATTTAACTGGAGACACTTTTTGAGGGGTCGGGGCTGTTTCTTCGAGGATTAGTTTGACGCAAACCTGAAATATCGGTGTAAAAAAAAAAAGAATTTCAGCATGAACACACGCATTTGAAAAGTGGACTATAAATTATAAAATATAAATTCCTTTTGGAATCATTCAAATCAAAAAAGCTAGCAGATTCATGATTTATAATGCAGCTTGGCAAAAATTAAAATAAAATACATTACTCCCTGCTACTTCTCTTTTCCCCCATATTCTCACGCAATTAAGGTGGCTTTATAAATAAATATATTTCGGCTTGAATTTAATTTATTAGATACAATAAATAAAAAAAAATGATTGAGTGAAAATTTGAATTTGATTTTATGTCAATTGAATAAACATGAATTAAAATGTAGTGATTCAAGGTGATATAATATAAAAGTACTAAAATAATGATCTATAAATTGTTAGTAATTAAAAAGCAGAAATACTATAGATACATAATATTGTATATAAGGATGTACATAACACTCCGTCACTCACAACCGACCAAAAATAAAAAATCAAGTAGACCTCACTCAATGTCAGTGTTTTATACACTTCTATGTACATTTATTATGTAATTGTAACATTTTTTATTAAAAATATATAAGTGAGTGAAAAAATAAATTTTATTGAAAAATATGTAATAATGGTTGATTTATAGTATTATTTAATTATATTAATAATATTTGATAGAGTTAAATTATATTATATGAATACTAAATTTTGAGTTAAAAAATTTTATTAAGAGGTTGGACTGGACCCATAAGAAAAAAATTCTAAATGAAGAAAAAAAAAATACCAATAGCATGGCATAGCACCCAAAACAAATTATAAATACAGCTTTGAAAACCTCCAAAAGTACACATATCGAAAAACGAAAAACAAAAGGAGAGAAATTAGTCCTAAATAAAAAATGGCATTCTCCTCCACAATCGCGGCGGTCCTCACGGTCTTGGTCTTGGCGGCAGCCGCCGGACCTGCGGCGGGGCAGATGCAATGCGCCTCCGACCTGGTCCCCTGCGCGGACGCCTTAAACTCCACGCATCCGTCGAGTGCCTGCTGCTCCGCCATACGGCAGGTCGTGACAACCCAGCTGACGTGCCTCTGCTCCCTGTACAAAAATCAGGCGGCCCTTACCGGGATCAACATGACACAAGCGCTTCAGATCCCTCGGTACTGCAACATCTCCAATGACGTCAGCGTCTGCAATGGTACGCTGCCTTCGATTTTCCCCCTCTTTTTCTTAGGGATTTGTAGATCGGATAAAATTTCGAGGTGAAATTGTGTGGTTGGTTTGAATTTATTATTCCTAAAAAAATTGTAATTTCTGCTGAGGAGATCAGAGAAGTGAAACGATTTGCGAAGTTGTTAGTTTCATTAATTTGAGTTTGGTTTCGCTTCGTCGTGTTCTTTTTTTTTTTATTTATTTATTAATGGATCCTGCAAGTGTGTTATCTCAAGTCAAATGAGCTGCAGCTCGATTAGATTAAGGCTCTAAAATATGGTTTTTTTTATGTAATTCATTTATTTTTTGTATGTGTCCACTAACATTGAAGTAAGTTTTCACCTGTGAATATTAATATGGAAGAAAAAAAAGTAAGTGCTTTGTTTTTTTGTAATTGGATAAATTGTGCAATATTGAATTATTTATGATCTTTTCTTGTTCTTTTATCAGCTGTGGCTCCAACAGGTTCCTCTCACCACCCACCTCCAGGTATCAACTTTTCACAATTTCTTATTTTTTTTTAAATATTCAAATATTACGTTTTTTTCCCCTTTTTTCTAGTTAGTTTGATGAATGTATTTAAACTAATATAAATGAAGAATTAAGTAGATATGGCCCAATGTATTAAAACTAACCATTATTCCTGATGAACATGGACTATATATATATATATATATTTTCCTTTTTTTTTCCCTAATACTTAAAAGTTGTTAGATTTTATGGTGAAATTGACAATTTGCCTCTCTCAAATTTCAAAGCAAACGTTTCTTTCTTTCTTTTTTTTTTTTAATTCAATTA
>BKCP01004339.1:890121-975846 GCA_008636005.1 Striga asiatica | reverse complement strand
CCTCAACATTAGCTTTTAATTGCAATGGGCACCTCTTATTGAGATATACTGATGTAGGAAAGCGTACGAGTGGGAAAAATAAACGAGATACTCTTTCGATAAAACTCACAAAAGTCAATCAATTCTTATTATCAAATTCACTGCAAATAACAAAGAAGAAGGAGTCTTTAAATAAGACTCCTAAAGTCCTAAACCTAACTTGTTCTCCAATCTACTAAATAATAATAATAATAATAATTATTATTATTATTATATTTATTCTGCATCATATACTTTCTTAAAATTAGACTATATTCCCTTGGTTAAAATTATTCATTGAATTAAGTTGGCAAACAACCAATACACATCATCATTGATATATTTAGATGTATCCACTTGACTCGTAGTTTTTCTCTAATAATAATATGATGTCAATATTTTAACCCATAGTCAGTTGAACATATTGCATATATTAATTTGCACCCACTTGACACATAATTTTTCTTTAATTATAACATGTCAATATTCTAATACACATTGTCTGTTGAACATGCTAAGTTGTGCCCAGATTGGGAGACTAGACTATCTAATTCATTTAAATTTTCTTCTTTTTCTCATAGTTATTTGTGGAGTACTTTTATTTAAAATTTACTTTCTAAGCATAAATATATGTTTTTTCACAGCAGTGCCTGAGAGGGGCAATGGAGCCAGCACAAGAGACAATGGAGCAAGCACATCATCTTGGTTGGGAATGCCAATTTTACTCTTACTCTCTGCTGTGGCATTTCACTATAATTAGGTGAAAATGGGTTTTGAATTTTGATATGTTTAATTCATTCCAATGACTGAGAAAACCCAACTTGTGATCCCTTTGTGATTATTATTTCCCACGTTGATTTTTTAGATTGTATTGTGCATTTTGTGCTATTGTTGTTGATGGTTTATTGTTTTTTGTATCTGAGATGAATTATCGGATGTTGAGATGTTGCATATGTATTCATTGTTTCATGACTTGATTGATGTTATGTATTCCTTGTTGATGGTTTATTGTTTTTCTTTTCATGTTTTTTGTGACACACAAATGGTGTGGAGAGCTGATCTAATGGTTAATATGGATCAACAACCATTAATGCATTTCAAAAGAAACAATATCATTTTTTAGTAAATATTATTTTCTGACATATTATTTTAATATAAAGCGAACATGTATAATGTTAAAGATATAACCACCTAATAGTGTCCTAGCACCAAGGCAGGACACTCTTATTTGGTTTTAGAAACACAGCATTTTATCCTACTTAGGTCAAACCAGGCAACAAATATGACAACACAATATATATATTGTTTCATCAATAATAGTTGCTATAAGCCTATAAAGGAGTTGTAAAAGGACCTGAATATAGTTTCATGTTTTGTGATACATAACAATGTTACTTCTCATGTTCTAGTTTGCCTTTTCACTGTAATTTCTCAGTTAGTCCCTAGGGCAAGTGTTTCTTGCTTGCTTGTCTTATCATGAAAACATGTATTCATTTCATAATTCAAGAAATTGTTCGAAATTTTACACAACTCTTGTACTTGGTCGATCTTGAGTTAGATTATATAAATCCCTAATGGCTCGGATAAACAATGGCAGTGTTACCCGAGTACATGTATTGCAAGCAGCTCTATACATCATTTTTCCTTGTTACAGGGCATTGGACATGGCACTTCTTGGAACTCCTTGCCAGTATACTACAACACGCTATGGTAAGATCACTTGGCTTTTACTTTTTGAAATCTAATGTCAGTTTTCGTATGAACATTGCCACGTGTACTTGTTTTCGGGGCATCATACATAGATTATATCTGTCCTTGTTTGCTTATACGTGCTAGTCAATATTATGAATGAAGCGTTTCAATAGACATAAGATTTTTCTTACGATTTTTTTTTTTTCAGTTTCATTTTTCAGTCAGTCGTCACTCTTCACAACTTTTGATTCAAATCCAAACAAAACGAGACTGAATTGTCAAGTATTCACAAAAAACGAACGTGCGTCTTTTGTTTTTCTTTTTCTTTTGTGGATAAGGTATCTGCGAAGAAAGCACCTTTTCGACGTAACTATGATCTTCAACATGCTCGATTTTGAAAAGAAGCAACGCATATTTTCATGGAAGTGAAGCATCTAGCTTTGTCAATCTTAAAAAAACACTTTTTCTTAAAGAATAGGTCACTCATTAATTGTTATTTGGTGTAGACTGATTTATAATGCACTTGAAGATGAAGAGTAATCACTTACAGAACGTGCGATTTTCCAGATTCGTTGTGAGCAGCGATGGCATTTAAAGGCCGGTTTAGAAGTGTTACTCATCCTCATTCTCTCTTTGTTTCTTCTTTTTTCCTCGGGAAAGTTTGATTTTAGTTCTGGCGTAAATTGCTGTTTCTTCTTTTTTCCTCGGGAAAGTTTGATTTTAGATCTGGCGTAAATTGCTGTGATGCGAAGCTGCTTTTCATTCAGTTGTGATGTCTACAATGGTAGTTCCTTTCTGGTGCAATGCTATATAACCCTTTTTGTTTTCCAACTTACTCTCGACTTCTTGTTACATTGGATGTAGAGCTATAAACGAGTCACGCTAATTGAGCTGATGAACAAACTCAAGCTCGATTTATTAAAATTGACGAGCTAAATTAGAGCTTTAACGAGCCGAGTCTAGCTAGTAGTTAGATCAATTACGTAAACAATCCATTTCTCAAACATAACAAGTGTTGACAAATTGAGCTGAACTCAACTCGTTATCTAAACGAGTTTGAGTTTAAAATAGTTGAGGTGAACTTGAATAGAGCCGAGTTGAGTTGAGCCCACAAACTGCTAGGTTCATATAATCATATGAGCGGTTGGAACTTGGAAGTATTTTTTTAGACTATGTTTGATAGATTCCATAAATTGGGTTGAGATTGGAAAAAAAATAACTGAGGGTAGTAATGAATTAATTTTGAGTTTGTAAATAGATATTAAATAAAATGTAATGATTAAAAAGTAATATAACAATAATTGTAAATAACTGTAATTAAAAATATGTTTGTGAATAAATCTGATAATATTAATATGGTTGAGTTTGATTAGATGAATAGTGAATCTTGAGTTAAAAATGTGTATCCAATCCTAGTTCCGCTCTAAAAAATTAGGGAGATTTGCACCTGTACTGCACGTTTTTTAAATAATTGCACATTTATCACTCTAACCAATTAAATTGTGTTTATACCTAAAAAATAAAAATTAATTAAAGTCATGCCTAAATCAGTTACATGATATGGAACAACCTTTCCATATTTCTAGCCCATAATTTCAGCTCTCAAGATGGAAGGATATCATATTTGAATTTCAATTCATAATATTGACAGATACGGACAGGACAAAAGAAAGAAACACACGCCGGCGAGCAGAATTTTCCGACGGTCTTCATTCAGAATTTTTACGTGATCTCGAGTGTATATCTTAGGTATATTTTATGTATATGTGGGTTCTAAAATCGATTTTGAGAAACGATTGAAACTCGAGTGTATATTTAAAGTATATTTTATGTATATGTGGTGTCGCGGATTTGAGTTACGTGAATCTCGAGTGTGTATTTTATGCATATTTTATGTATATTCTATGTATATTCTATGTATATGTGTGTTGTACAACTTTGGTATATATCCGCAACGTGTAAATTGTCATATCTGATGGTAACATGTAAATCATGTACATAATTTTCATACCCGAAATATACATATTGTCATATCGAAAAATATACTGAAAATATACTATATATACCCACAACATATACCCGCAATATGTACAGAATAGAACAATCTATCAACAAATTAAGCACACCAAGTGTTCGACAATTACCCTCTGAGAAGTTTTTCGTCAAAATAGATAGAAAAAATTATATATTTAACATATACTGTACATATACCCATCATATACTGTACATATAACACAATACAACACAAACGACAGAGGCGCGATCGATCTTTTTCTTAAGAAAAGTAACGTAAATATACCACAAAAAAAAAACACTTGACTGGTCGATTAAAATAAAAAGGTCCCACGATCCGGCGGTTCAAATTTGCCTCCTGCCTACTGAGGAGCATGGTCCGGTCCTCGCACCTCAGTCGCTTCACGCCTATCGTGACCCGAAATATTGTAGGGCACATTCCCTTCTCCGCCGCTCCCTCCGTGCTCGCTGATTTTACCGACATCCTCCCATCCTCGCCCGGATTAGCCGCGTAACTAGACATCGGACTGCATATATTGCCGCAAAAGGCCCCTCAGCCGATTCAATTCCTCGCTCATCTACAAATTCTCCCTCCTGAGCCTATCGTTCTCTTCCAGTATCTCCGGCGACCTTAAGTTCTCTGCTTGGCCGATAGAAGAACGAATTACAGAGGCGGTAGTAATGATCCAAAAGAAAGAGAAAGTTAATTCCTTGAAAAGTGTTCATGAATTTAGGGGGAAAACGATGGAGAACCTTTGCTTCGAGATGTGAACTTGGCGGTGGGATGGGATTGTCAAGAATTTTGTTCAGATTTTTTAGGTAAGTGTATATTTAATATCAATTAATAAAATCATACCATTTAATCTGTCCGCAAAATAAGCTAATGACGGTTATATTTGCCAACACAATATATTAGGTAGATTTGTAATATTATTGTGTTTGTTTAGCTATGTTATAAATAAAAATCAAAGAGATGTATAAATGTAATATAAATGAAATATGAAGGGATGGGGTGTAAATTCCTCAAAAAATTATCCAATGAGACGACCAAAAATTTATTTCCGGTTCTTGCCAAAGAGATCAAACTCATCCCTATATTTACATAAAAAAAAATCAGGTTTCAAACTGAATGCACCCAAACATTTTTTTTCCTTTCTTTCTAGAATTCAAATCCCTAAAAAATTCAGAAAGCAAAAAGCGGTGCAAGATTCAAAATATCCAGACTTGCCCTCTAGTTGAGAATGGGGGTAAGATTACAGTAAACTGAGCATGAAAAGAACTGCAAGTCTTCATATTACCAAATCGTTATACCAATCTGAGAACCCTTTTTTATGTATTCAATAAATCACAACTACAAATCGAGAGACATCAACCAACATTCATCGTCTGTGTCCAAAACGTTGCAGTGTACTCACAATCACAGCAATGGCACTAACCGAGAGCAGCTGTAGAACTTTTTCGAGCAGACTTCGGTTTACTGACAGTCATGCTCAGTACTCGATCAATGAGACCGTATTCGACTGCTTCCTTACCTTTAAACATCTTCGAATAACTTAAGTCCTCGTAGATCTGCATGAATATCATCCCATAAGAACAAGAAAATAAAAGGGAAAGTACGGGCAGTTATCTCCTCAAGTACCCAATTTGGGAGAACCGAAAAGCCAGAGATTTTATTACTAAAATTGGAAAATAAGAAGATTGGAGTTTAAAAGTATGTACCTTCTCGATAGGCTGGCCAGTTTTTTCGGCCAACTCCTTGAAAAGATAGTCTCTTATCCTTAGAAGTTCGTTTGCCTCATTTTGAACATCATCAGCCTGTCGAAAGTTTTCAGAGACACGTCATAAGCTTTCTAATATCGAAAAAAATAAAAAGGCTTTACAGACAGGTGTAAATTATAAGAGAGAAAAGAAACAAAGAGAAAGATCAATGTACCTTGCCACGAGCAGCGCCTGCTGGAGACTGTAATAGGATATAATTGATAGGCATTGAACTTCGACTACCCTTAACAAAATAAAATCGATATAAGATGACAACAAAAAAAGCCTGAATATTAATATTATAATCTTGAAGACAGTTAGTTTGAAGTGATGAAGTTCATTGTTGTTGTTACTATTAACCTAGCCTGGAAAGTGAAAATTTTCGGCAGAAAACGAAAAAATACCTTATCTCCTGCAGCAAGTATAAAAGGTGTCAGACCAGCTGCAAAGCCAAGACAGTGGGTGCCCACACGAGTTCTCAGGGATTGCATAGTATCATAGATAGCCAAGCTAGGAGAAAGCTGGCGATGAGAAGTAAATTTTAGCAAGACAGTGGAGAAGGAAAACTAAAATGACATAGCACGGGAAATTGAAAAAAAAAAAANTTGAAAAAAAAAAAAAAGGAATAAAAAGGGGATCAGATATCTACAGACTTACTTAATAAAAAAGAAAAATAATTTGTTTATGTGAGTATTTAAATAAAGAACTCACATCTCCTCCAGAGGAACTTATGAATACATAAAGCTTCTGATCGTCATCGATGGTATCAAGGTACAGCATTGTGGCAAGTACCTCATTGCCGTACGTTTCAGTTATGGGTTCCGCAAGGAAAACAATTTTTTCACGATACTGCAGTAAACAATCGAGTGAACTTCTTTTGCTGACTAATTCAAGAAATTGAAGTAACCGAGTAGAAGCATATAGGTAAAGAAGGGTTGCAACCGTATTTTATATCAATCGTACATTGGATGAAATAATTTCATTCATCTTGGCCAAAAAAAACAAAAAAAAAAAACAGCAAGTTATTGTAGCCCAAGTAATGAAGGCCCTGAATTGATTAAGGATTATTATCTGATCAACACAGTTTCTTCTCAAACTCTAATGTCAACTACTACATAATATCAGGCAATTCTGAGATGATCTCTCAAATTCCAACTACTACAGATTTTCTCAAAATAAAAGTAGCTAAGATAACTTACAAGAGCATTCCACAAATCAATTAGTGTCCAAGTTCCTTCGTCAGGGTTTCTGTAAACAACGTGTGGGACTCCTATGGGCATCATAGTAACGCAGGCCCTAGTTGGTTTACCGCACCTCCTAGTGGATAAAATGAATCAAGAAAATCATAAACATACACAAATCAAAGAAAATTGAAGTTAAACAAGAACTGTAAGTGTGATTTTGGGAAAATAGAAATGCAATAATTCAGAGAAGGAGGAGCTTTCTAGGTGTATGAAGCACCAAATAACTGTTTGCACTCTCTGACTTTCTATATTTCACTCTTCAAATGCACTAACATGCAACATGTAATATTGGACACTGCAAGTAAGAAAAACATAGAACATATTACAGAAGAAAGCAAGAAACAGGTTCATGAAGTCATGGCCTAAGATAAGAAAGGTACACATCACAGGTAATACAAAAGTAGAGAATCCAAACGGGGACCAAATATATTTAGCCACGAGAATGCAAGTCTGAATCCGGTAACAGCCAAAAGGCATCAAGATGCAATTTTTACTAAAACAACCGGAAAGCCAATTCGAGAGTATATATTATTGAACTAAAAAGGAAATAAAAAATCCAAAATTATTTGAGATTGAACCCCAGAAAGAACCATCAGAAACCATTATTTACCTGGAGTGGATGCTTTTATACACTTTCACGTGAAAATCCACTTTCGAATTGGGCTTCCCAGCCCCACAAAAACCTGTGGCGTTTTAACAGAAGTGAAAACAATTCCAAACTTCATATCAAGAAATCATTCCTACCGACGATTAAGAAGAAAAATGAAAACCCAAACGAGATCTGGATAAGAACACCGACTTGATGAAAACCTTAAGCCCTCGAAACCTTTGCTGGCACAGCTGCAAAAGGGCGATAAAAGATTGCGAAAATTACAATTACGAAAAGGATAAACCTACGACATTAAGAAACTTCAGCTTTCATCGGGACAAAAAGTACCTGAGAGAAGGCTGACAAAGACGATCAAGTCTCGCATTCAGGCACGAGGCAGGCGTAACCGCCATTTGAGAGCTGCGATGAACTGTGAGCTTAGAAACGAAGTGATAGGGTTTGGGTCTTGTTGGTTTAATTGGTAGGGAGGGCCGGCTCAGTACTGACCAAAGCACTTGGCTTGGTTAAGTTACATATATTTCAATTTAGTCCCCAATATCTATTACTATATAATAAGGAGAAGAAAAACTATTTGAAAAACTTTGAAAAAAATATTTCATTTCCCGCTTCTTTAGTCATTCTTTCCCGCTTCTGTTTTTCGTTTTGAACAATTTTCAGCAAATATTTTTGAAATTTTTTGCATGTCCCGCTTAAACAATTTATTAACCAATAAGTCACATCCAATGTTTGGCAAGTAAATGACATCCAATTATATATTATTTTAGACTCATTTCATTTCGTTGGGGGAGAAAAAAAAAAGAGTCCTTAGATTTTCAAAAGAAAAAGGAATAAATTATTTGATTATTAATCAAAATAAGTAATTAAAAATTATAAAATTATGTGACCTAAGTAATATGTACTTAATATAAACATAAAATCAAATATTGAATATTTAATATCATGAATGATATAAATTTAAATTTACTACTAAATAATACTCCCTCCTATTCATAATAAGTGTCGTTTTGGAAAGTTGCACACTAATTAAGAATAATTTTTTTGCCAATAATAACCCTCATTAATGAAGATAGAGATGGATGTTTTAAAAAAAGATGAAGAGAATATGAAAAGACGTAGTGTATTTATTAACTAAATAAGGGTAATAATGGAAAAATATGTACAAAAGATCCAAAACGACATTTATTTTGGTTAATAGTTGATAAAGCCAAAATGACATTTAAAAAGAATATGAGGTAGTATTTTTTTTCACGTTAATGTCAACAAATTATTTGATTCAAACAATTTATCATTAAATATCTAATAATCAACAAATCGTGAAATCCCGTGGCATAGCACGCTACAAAAATATGACATCTATTAATATATAAAAAAACAATGATATTTACTTGAAATAGTAACTAAAAATCAATAAAAAAATATTTGGTTTTCCCGCCTAAAAATTCAAAATTACTAAATTGGGCAATTCTTTTTTCTTGTCAAAGTTTGAAAAATCCTGCCTAAGTTAATGTAATTAATGTACAAAATTATTTTGGTCAAATATTGCGGCTATTACCTTTATTTGTTGAATAATTTAAATGTGAAATATAATATATTGACAAAACTTGCAGCTATTACCTTTATTAGTTGCATAGTTTAAATTTGGTATATAATATATAAAAAAATAAAAATATTTTTATTTAAAATTAAAAATAAAATAAAAAACAATTATTCATAACTTACGGGTCAATATTAACTTGGACGTGAATGAAATAGTCAATTATTTATAGTTCAATAAATTACTCAACTACTTAATTTTTTTTATTTGAATAGTTTATACAAAAATAAATTATTTTAAGTAATGACAATATAAATTTTATATTTATAATTATTATTCACATATGTTGTTAAATATATGATAAAATTTTACCAAAATAATTGTTTTATGTAATCACATTATAATCAAATCGAATTTTTGAATAAAAAATTTGAAATGACACTTATTTTGAAACGAATATAATTTAATTTATTATCAGTTATATGTATCCATGGGTTGTGTACTAATTTTAAATAGACATTTTTATGTAATTTTTCACAATTTAAACTTTATATAATATTTTCAATAAATTAATATAGGTATTTGATTCTATATTTTTAATTTACAAATATTATTTAATAAAGAATTTTTAATTTATAAATATTAATGAATATCTCTTACCCGTGCAGTGCACGGGACTCATACTAGTTTGCACCTGAATTGCTATTCAGGTTATTATACGTCGAGCTATTTTAACATAATAATGACATAATATAACAAATGAAAAAAATAAATATAAAAATGATGTGGGTGTATGTTGGTTGTTTATTAATGATTATAAGTTAAAAGTTAATAGCAAAATGCTACAAATATATAATAAATGTACATAGAGCCATAGAGGTGTACAGGACCGTCTCCAGATATTTAGAGGCCCTAGACAAGTTTGTTCTTTTTGAATTTCTCGATTTGAACTTGCGTAATAATTAAGCTATTTGCAGATAGAATCATAAAAGAAAAAAACTTAATTAAAAAGGACTATTAAATAAAGAATTGAAAAAAATATTTTTTCTTATTTTCTAAACTTTGGAATTGATAAATAACACAATGAGAAGAAAATAAAAACAATATCACTGCACAGAATATTTATTCTCACACAATTGTTCTAACCAAACATCATAAGAAAACAAATGAAATATTTAGGGCCTCAACTTTCCACACAAAATAATATTTTATCATTAACTCATTCATTAATTAGGCCTTTCATTTGTATAATGACCCAAACTCATCATAATACATAACATTGAAAAATAAAATGGGGTCCCAAATATATGGGGAGGCCCTAGACATGGGCCTAGGTTGCCTCCCAAGGAGCCGGCCCTGGAGGTGTACATAATACTCACATAGAGTGAGGTTTACTTGATTTTTTATTTTTGGTAAGACCCACTCAATGTGAGTGTTATGTACACCTCTATGTACATTTATTATGTACTTGTACACCTCTTGTACCATTTCTCAAGTTAATATGGTGTACAGCATAACAAGATTGTCACATTGTATTATGTCAAAGTCTATGCCCTCTTTTATATTACTGTAGCACGATTTGCATAGTTAACCCTATAAATAATTTGAATTCGCAAATTGACACAATAACTTAATAGTTTTAAGAGACAATTACACTGAAAGTTTGATATGTAAACATGTGGGGTAAACTTTAAATAGTGTGCTGACTCGTTCGTCGCATGTTCGATTAATGGTTCGTTGCATGTTCGGTTAGGTCTGCGGTCAGTATGCCCATCACGCACATGCATCATATATATATATAGGTAATGTGGGATAAGAACAAACTCGATAAATCAGTTGGCCTGGCCGGACGAACTTGGTTGGTTGAAAACAAACACAGGGAGGCCAAACATATGTCAAAGGTTGTTACAGAACAAGGAGTCCTCAGGTGGAGGAGGACGCCATAGGTTCAATGAGACACTGACAGGTCGAGTTCGGGCTCTCGGATGGCGTGATGGAAGCTCGATCTGAAAGCATGACTAGTCATGTGATCAACCAGAAAGATGATGCGCGAGCTCAACTTATGCAACATTCTACCTCAAGGTGATTCGGACCAATCGCACGATTATGCTGTCTAATAAGACAAACTAATTGATAAAGAATGAATATTAACAGGATAAGGATCACACGTGGATAAGGCCATGTGGCCTATAAGAATTGGACAATTCGAGCAATACGAACAGGCTGTTCTAGCAGTCTAAGCAGCTCACTCGGGCAGTCTTAGGCAACAAGGTAGCATCTCCCTATAAAAGAGAGTGATGTATGTATTTTAGAACATTACACTCTATACACACTTACATATTGTACATCATTTTTTTTTTTTTTTTTTCACATTTCTAACTCAAGCATCGGAGGCTCTTCACCGAAAAATCCCTTCAATGTCGAGTTTTTGCAGGTCTCGAAGGCCATCCACCCACGAGGAAGACATATCAAGTCGAACTGGGCCAATCGAGGGTCTTCTATGTACCAATAGGCAGTAACGGATCTTGGAATTTACTTAGGGGCCTCAATTTTAAATATTAAATAATGAGCTTGTAATTTAAGTCGAAACGCTCATTTCATATAAAAATGTGTGTACTTATAAATATAAATATCCATAGGTGTACCATCAAGTTTTTAAAAACTTAGAATCCGTATCACCCTCAAACTTTAAAAAAATAAATAAAAATAATATGAGATTTCATGTATTTATAATTTAAGATCAACATCTATAATTTATGGAAAAATAAGTTTTTTGATTGAAAATTTAAATTAAGTTGAAATTTTACAGTATATTGCATAACATTTTTGTTTATGAGAGCTAATCAAAAGACCATTTTTTATTAAAAAAAAGTTAAAAATATGTGATTACATAAAAAATAAAGTAAAAAATCAACATTAAAAAAATCTAACAATCAAAACTAAATACACGATTTTATAAATCACTGAATCGATTTACAATTAATAGGCTGACAAAGTAAATCATTATAAACATTTTTAAAAACTTATCTAGAAATATGAAATATAAGAATTGTCAGTAGATTTTTTTAATAAATAAAAAATATTATTAATTTGATTAAAATAGCATAAAAATTAAGTTTTAATTATTTATACATTGCAAAAAATATCCAATTTTTGTAGTGTTTTCTTTTTATATGTATATATATAATGAATTTTTTTAAAAAAAATTAGGGTGGCCCACGAGTCCCGCTGGACCTCATTTGGGTCCGTCACTGCCAATAGGTGTTCACGTTTCAGCTAACAACAATGCTAATGGGACCTGTTGATACAATGAGCTTAGTTTATTATCGTCATATTGACAGATTAATATTGTTGTTTAGTTCAATTTTTCTATTCAGTATTTAGCAACCATCACAAAATTTATGTGGAAAATGAAATTCGCCTTGTGTAAAATTTAGTGCATGATCAATCTTTTTATAATTAATCATAACCAAAGAAATAAAAACTTTGTTTGTGTCCACAATACAAAAATTATTGTGACAACATAGAATTACTGAAACCGAATAAAACAACTATCACACTTCAATATATTCATATTCTTCACTAGTACAACGCCCGTGTACTACACGAGTGTTTAAGGAAAACATTAATTGTGCAACAAAGAATTTAAAAGAAATAAAATTCTTGTTGTGAAATAAAAATAATAAGTAATTAAGAATAAAGTATAAGTATTTTTATATTATTATAATTCTAGAAAATATTTTGTATAAATTATTATTTATTATATTTAATATATATTTATTTTTTTAAATTAAATATAATAAATGATTTATTATGCAATTAATATAACGCTTCGTGAACAACGTGGGTGAATAAAAATAAAATATTTGTATGAAAAAATTAAGTAAAGAAATTTATATTCTTGTAACATAATAATAAAAAATTAAGTATAGAAATAATTAAAAAACTTAACAAATTTAATTATTTAAATAATACATATATTTTACGCTCAATTTGTTAAAATGATATTTTTTAACACACACACACACACAAGTTTGATTAATATTTTATATACACAGTTTTATTCCCTTATCTATTATATTTTTAAATATCTTCAACTTTATAATATTCAATAATTTAAAATATAATGCATATAAGTGCAATGTTTTTAAACTTTTTGAAATATAATAATTATTTTTAATTATAATTAATATTTTTTAAAATTTTTAATGTCATTATAATGTTCAATCTCTATGTAGTCTTTATTTAAGTTGAGACATATATTTTAAAATATTTTTATACTTGTTTTATGTATATGCATAGTTTATGTATATTATTTTCAATTAAAATAAATATTTTATGATATGTTAATATAAATCAATTTCTATCGCTTCATAAGATAATTTGTAGTTTTTTTACTTTTTACTTTCGTTTGGTAAATCAAATTAAACATTATTTATAAGAATATATATCAATGTTTTGTATTTTATATATATCATATAGATGTCAAACCGAAAATCGTTAAAATATAATTAATTTGATAAATCATATATAAAAAATAAAATATAAACAAAAAAATTATAAAATTTTAAAATATAAGAAGATACATTTATAATAATTGGTCTATTAATTAAATAAAAAATGTAATATGTGGTAATGTAGAAAAAAAAATGTAAAATAGTTTATGGTAACTAATTGTATAAGAAAAAGAAGTAAATCAAGGATATAATGTGACTAATATAGATATTTAATGCAATCCAAGCCTGATATGGGATATTATACCCAAAGGAGTAAATCGGTTCACTAGACAGGCTGAACAGATCCAATATGGAGGAGGCCACACTGGTCGAACAACATCGAGCAGAGCGATTGTAGTTGAACACTACAAGAACAAGATAAGGAGGATTCCAGCACGAGGGATATATGTTGGTTTCAGGTCCACGAGGATCTGGTCGAAGATTGACCTGTCGAGCAAAGGATATTTGATCGACCACTTCACAGGCCGAGAGCAGTCTGAGGATCGACCTAGACGCGGCTGAGCGTAAGAGCCTTCAATGGGATTTATGAGGAATATCCATGGGAATATTTACCCCATGTGCAAAGGACACGTGGCGCGAAGGTACTGGTCTATGATGATAGCTGTTTCTGGCATAAGCACACTATGTGTGTACGGACGGGCAAGCCCGGGCAGCTGTGGACAGACAGCTCATCAAATCTGGGCAGCTCCTAGGTCAGGTATCTCACTCTTTTCTTGTTGAGCACGATTTATCCATTTTTACTCTTAAGGATTGAGTAGAAGAAACACTGACTTAAGCATCGGAGGCTCTTCACTGGAAAACCCCTCCGGTGTGAGAGTTCTTTTCAGATATGCGGCGTTCTACCGACGAGGAGGAAAGAGACAAACCGGTTTCCAACCGGTCGGAATATTTGATGTTACCAAAGCCTAATTATTATGTTATAAAAAAATATTAATTTATATCTAAGCCTAACTACGAAACATAGTTTTTTGATATATAGGATTCCGAAGCGTGCGAGTCTGCCACTTAGGTTCAACGCATTCGACAATCATATACCGTAATGATTTCTTGTTGCTAAGCATGTTTCACAACTTTTATTCGTCTTATTCTTGTTCTTCTTCTAGTTAATATTATTTTTTATTTTTTCTGTTCTCTTTCCACCTTTTTGTTTTATCTCGGAGTTTACACAAATAAATGTATACAAAAATTTTATGGAGTCATCCACCACTTAATGTATTGACACATGTCCAAAGTGTATTTATTGCAGGACACGTGTCAATACACTATTGGTGAATAAGTGTGGATGACTCCATAAACCGAGTCATCCGATGGCTCCATATCAAAACTGGTATACAAAAACTTAGATATTTTATGGCCATTACTTGGCACCCTTTCAATTTATCGTCTGATTTGGGTAAGAAGCGTTTGTTATGGTATGATTTATGAGATGAGAATAACATTGCTATTTTTTTATTTTTATTTTTTCGTTTTTTCTCTCTAAATGAAAGAACACGTAAGTGTGATATTATGATTTATAAAACGTTCTAAGTTGGTAATTAAAAATCTAAGCACGCATACAACATCTAAAGATTATATTGATATAGATGTGTACTCGAACCAAAAGTTAATTCTAATTTTCGACGGGCCTGGGCTGTCGGTTTTTCAGCTGCTGCTTGCTTGTGTTGTTAATTAATAGAATTACCTGAAGCCCATAAAACCATTTCATATCGAAAGTCCACTCACCAACTTCCTTTATCATCAAGATTTACATTAAAAAGAAAAAGATCACGTGGTTGCATTTAGTGTGTTTATAACTGGTTTCAATTGGTCTTTTCTTTTTCCTTTTATTAGTTTTCTTGACTTTTGTCTATTAGTACATTTATTACACTGTAGTTGTAAGAAAATTTCAAGAGATAAACCTACAACTTAACCATTTTTTGGTAGTTGTTGTTCTATTAGGCTGTCTAATGGTTAATAAATTATTTTTTTTCAATAAATGTATATTATTTGATAATCAAATATCAAACATTAAAACACAATATAAACGTATATGATATTTTAATGACATAAGTATGTATTTTTTTGTAAGAAAAAATTTGTAAAAAAAAAAGTATTATTGCCCACAATTAGGTCCTCTAACCTTTTTTCAAGACTATTGCTTTGGCCAATGTCGTTTTTTTTTTCTCTTATTTATCTTGTAATTTTTTATTGCTTTCTATTGTAAATATTTATTAGTTTTTTAATTTGTAATTTCTTGATATTCCAATCAAATTTATAATTATACTCACTACAAGAAATATCAATCACTTATACTTAGAGAAAAATATGTAGACAAATCATTTTAGCTACAAAATACCAAAAAAATAACTACAAATTCTTTTCAGTTCAACTCTAATTATTTTTCCATATCATTTTGTGTATCACTGATTAATATTATCCATTCAGTTAAAAAAATATGAATATTTGTCTATAATGGTCCGTTACCCTCAAAAGATTTATGGAGAACCTCCAAATTTGCAGAGACGACTACACTACTTAATATTATTAAATCAATAATATATATATATATACACATGTGTATATATATATATATATGAATATTTATTCGAATATCTGTTTATAACGAGGAGTTACTCTTAAAAAAAAATTGTCGAAGGCCTCTAAATTTCTTGAGACGGTCTAATTTGAAGTTTATCATTTCTATTACATGTGGGCTTATTCGAACATGATATCATTTCAAAGTCATTATTCATTTGAAGAATATATAATGGGTTACAAAGGCAAATATCAAACCGGCAATTATAACCTAGATAACAATTTCGAAGAATAAATAGCAGTCTTCGAATATTTCATAGAGCAATCGATTGCAGAGCACAAGTAGTAATACGAATGGACACAGCACATTTAGAGTGGACCTAATTATTTTATCCGGCCCATACTTACTTTTTTATTTTAATTTTTATTTTTTTTTTTTAAAAAAAAAAATCAAATGCCACTTTGAACGAATTTCAGAAAAATATAAGCCAAAACTTGTGCGCTTACAAGTTACAAGTGATTTTGATGCAAAAATTTGTCTAACATTAGAAAATAATAACAATTTTGAACGTGCCAACACTAGGTAATAACATGGTTTTGTATAAATGGGAAGATTAAAGTGAAAAATATGTGTGTACAAGGTGAAGTTGATCATCAAATATATAATCATATCACATCGAATATACTTAAGCAAGGAACGACAATATGAAATGATCATTTCATGTCGGAAAATGGCAAAACATTGAAAAATTAATTCAGATTTAGTTACTCGTGTGGGCACTATTACTCACACTAGTCGTTTACCTTTAGATCACACGCACCCACAAAATTAGTCTTAGTTATATAGACATTCTGGCAACAAATCAGCTCATATAATATTGAAACTATGTTAGTTTTTTTTTATTTTTTTATTTTTTTATTTTTTAATATATATATATAGATTTTTCATCAAAATTCTGTAGTTTTGGTACATGATGATCAAGCAGGTGGGCCAATAGTAAATATATATGCATGGAATGATAGGAATATCAATGATTAATGCATGTGATTTAGTCAATTTGTTGCTATTGTGCAAAATACATTTCTTAAAAAAAAAGGGCTTTATTTCATTTAATGTGGTCCTTTTAACTTGGATCACTATCATAAAAATACAGATTATTCTAGGTGTCATCACAATTAATACAGTAACTTTTATGTTCATTTGATTTTTGGTCCTTTCAAGTTAGATTACTATCATAAAAATACTAATTATATTTGGTGTCTTCAAAAGTAATATAATAACTTTTCGTTCATTTGATAAGTTTGTGCAACAGTCATCAAAGAATTCACTAATTCAATTTTGGAATTGCAAATTCATATATACAAAATGATCCTTGATTGTGTATGAAAGATGAATCATCTTTGATGACTGTTGCAACAGTAATATAATAACCATTTGTGCAACAGTAATACTACTTCATACACAATCAAAAATACAAAAACTTATCAAATGAACGAAAAATATTCTTTTGTGCAACAATAATATAATAACCGTACCACACACACGATTACTACTTCATACATCATCAACAAAACAAGAATTGCAACCAAATGATCCTCGCAATTACTATTTAAGCCCTAATAGCTCAACTAAAATATAATTTACTATTAAAGTAGAAATTAAATCGTCTTCTTGAAAGTAGTTACTTTCTTGTTGAATAGCTTTTTATTTTTTTTTTCCTTCTAAATTCATTGTTCTGGTGTTTAAAGGATGGGCATGGTTGCAACTGATTTATTTGATTGGAGTTTGGTGTATAATGGTGTTTTGTGGGTTAGTGCCTATTAGGGATGCGCAAAACTGCACCGAAATCGAAAAATCGAACCTAACTAATGAGTTCGGTACGGTGCGGTTTGAATTTTAGAAAACCGCAGAAATTCGTTGGGGGTTAGATTTTGAATATAAAAGGTGCGATTTTAACCGAACAATATTGAAACTTGATGTGTCAAATAAAGTTGTTAGTATATTACCTTAAACTCTTAAAGTCTTATTTGCGTTTATAATTAACTAATTTTAAAATTTAAATATAAACAAGAAATTTAGCAAACATTGATTGTGTTTGGCTTAAGTTGTATGGTTTGAACTTTTGATTTATTTATTTTTTTGCATTTTTTTAATTGCGGTTAACCGAAAAATTGAACCGCGTCAAAACGAAATCTTGGTTTTGTCAGTTTTATTTTTTCTTTCGTGCGGTGCGGTTCGACACACAAATTATAGATTTTCAGTTTTTAATTTTTTGCAGTGCAACTGAACTGCACTGATGCTCACCCCTAGTGCCTAATGGGAAGGATGTGTCAACAATATATAATATTTTATGAGAGGGGATCTTTGGACTTAAATAAATAAGTGAATTATTTTGGTGGGTTAATGGATTGGTATATTAGGTTGGGCTATAAACATAATATATTTTTTAAAAAACTAATAGTTGTTAAAAAAATAAAAGGCCTGGCCTAAGGTAATTCCGTCCCTGACGACACTTAGGGGTGAGCAAAACTCGAATCAAACAACACCGAGTCGCACGGGTCAACTCAATTTTTTGGTATTTATTCTATGCATTTGGGTTTAGTTTGCGTAAAATTGCACCGAACAGTAGAAAAAATAAATAAATAAAAACTAAACTCGTGAAAAGAAGACCCTAAGGTAGATCCGTGTCTGATGACACTGAGGGGTGAGCAAAACTTGAACCAAATAGAGTTGCACGGTTCAATTCGGTTTTTTGGTATTATTTTATGCATTTAGGTTTGGGTTCCGCACAAAATTGCACCGTAGACATTGAAATTTTAATATTTTATTAATTAGTGTCTTTTTTATTTCTGGACATAAATCTAATATAAATAAGATATTTAATTAATAAAATAAATATTTCTTGCCCACCAAGTCAAATCTTAAGATAAGGAGAAAAATCTTAGAATAAGAAAATAGATTATATCAAATCATGAAGTACTAATCAAATTGAAGTATTCTTCTCCAAGACTTTTTCTTCTACACCTATAAATAAGGCTCTCCTCAAAGCCACAAATAACACCTCATAAATCAAAATCTCAGGTTCAAGAATTATAAGAACTCTCTTGAAGATTGGAAGATGTGCTTGAAGATCCAAGGGCATGAAGATTGGAAGATGTGCTTGAAGATCTAAGGGCATGAAGATTTGGAAGACGTTCTTGAAGATCCAAAGGCATCTAAGAGATCAACGTTCAATCTGGAATCAAGTCTTCTAACCGCTCAATGGAGAAGAAGGCCCAAGAAGAAGAAGAAAAAGAGGCGACATTCATTCCTCTCGAATCATTCCAAGAATATCAATGACGTTCAAACGACATTCAAGCCGACTTCGTCGAGAAGTTCAAGCTACATAGCGTTTGATTCGAGAAAAAACTCTCAAGCTCTCGAGTCAACTTTATTCAAGTTCAAATCCATGATCGAAGAAGCAAGTCTTTCAAAAAGTTGTCTCCAATCAAAGTCCTAACCGTTTAATTTGGGATCAAGTCATTCGATCCCCTAATTAACTTTTCGAACCCTAATTAACTTTAGACAAATTCAAGCTTAAGAATGAAGGAGATCTAACCGTCAAATCCAGCTTCGAAGATTCCAACTCAAATTCAAGAAAAGAAGAATCGGAGGAGAAATGTTGATATAATACCCGAAAAATCATTTGGTGGAAACAAAATCAAGTTGTACAGAAGTTTTATAGTTTTCATAAAATCCGTTGTTACAACACCGAATCATAAAATAAATAAATAAATAAATAATTGAACTTGTGAAAAAAAGATTGAGCCGCACTGCAATACAAAATAAATAAAATAAAATAAAATAAAAATGAACGGACCCAAAATGACTTTTTTTTTAATCTACAATAATGAAATATGCACACAATTGCTTGGTTTGGCTTGATTTTTTTAGTTTCGGTTAAATTTCACTCATTCATACTGCACTGCAGAGATTAATTGGTGAAGTCACACTTTACGTGTATGGGCGTATGTTGTGTTAAAATATCAACACCTCTTTTTGGGAAGCTTCTAGGTGGATCAAGAAAAATGAGTTACATAGATATTTTAGGAACTTAAATATTAAATTAATTAAATAACATTAGAAGTGTGGTAATTCTAGAATTGTGGAGAATTCTTATGTCGGTTACTAAACCGACTTAGTCCTCTATAAATACGCAAATACAGGGCACACTTTGCTAGGTGTGCCAGGGCCTTTTGTGAAATACAGCTCCTTCAAAAGCGCGTGAGGTAAGGAGGTAGAGTATTATTTTTAAAAAAATGGGACATGTGTCATATTTCTATTGGGTAATGAATTTCATATATCATATTATATAAATTAAATTATCATTCATATTTTGTATCAAAAAATAAAAATAAAAATACCAAAATTCATAATTTTTCATTCTCTACAAATAGAGACCACATCTGATATTTTTTGGAACACAATTAATTTATCATTTTTTACAATTAATCTATCTTATTGGAAGATTATGAAGCAAATTTATAATTAGATGAATATGTTACATAGTAAGATGAACATGTTATAGAGTAAGATGAACATGTCATAGAATAAGATGAAAATGTTACATTTTTTCACAGATGAAATTTAGATGAACATATTCTAAAATAAGATGAACATGTTACATAATAAAATGAACATGTTATAGAATAAGATGAACATGTTACATAATAAAATGAACATGTTATAGAATAAAATGAACATGTTACATACACAATAAGGTGAACATGTTACATAATAAAATGAACATGTTATATAATAAGATGAACATGTTACATAATAAATTGAACATGTTATAGAATAAGATGAACATGTTACATACACAATAAGGCGAACATGTTATAAAATAAGATGAATATGTTACCAAAATGAGATGAACATGTTATAAAATAAGATGAATATGTATTATTTTCAATCTGCAATCTGTAACATGTTCATCTTATTTGAAAACATATTCATCTTGTTATGTAACATGTTCATTATATGTCAGTATAATAAAATAATTACGAAAAAACAAAAAATTAGTTGTGTTCAAAAACCTATCAAATGTGTTCTCTATTTGTAGATAATGAAAAATTATGAATTTTGGTATTTTTATTTTATTTTTTTAATACAAATAATTAATGATATTTTAATTTATGTAATATGTCTCATTTTTCAATTAAAAAAGAAAAAATGGGAATGTGCACTACACTCTCCAAATTTTCTAATTTTTTGGGGTGAGGGAGCGCGTGCAAATTTGCCCTGGCACACCTAGCTAGGTGTGCCAGGGCACACGGTAGTGCTACTACTATAAATATGTCATTGTGTGTAGATTTTGTGAGAGTGTCCAATGAGTGAATTGTGAGTGTGAGTGCGGGAATTGTGAGGGTGTGTGTGAGTGATAAAAAAATTGAGTGGAGAGTAGCATTTGTAAAGTGAGGTGAGTGCTTGTGAGATTGTGAGAGTAGCATTTGTAATAAATTATCTTTGTATAATAAAATCATTTTGTTGTGTTAATCTTGAGTGTATTGGCCCATTTGATTTTCAACACGTGGTATCAGAGCCACGTCCGGAGAGTTCAAGCTCGTGCCAATATATTCAAGGCTCATCAGTTGCCATCAACCAAGGGGAGATTATTGAGTTCAAAGACATCGTGCGCAATTAAAAAAAAAAATTGTGAAGCGCGTGAGACTTGCTTGGTTACGAGGAGGTAGTCCAAGTCACGATGGCGGATCTACAATCAGTAAGCGGAATGGAGAAACTCAATAATCAAAATTACACCACATGGAGGACTTGCATGGAGTCGTATCTCCAAGGCCAAGATCTGTGGAAAATTGTTGGCGGAGAAGAGGTTACACCACCTGAAGAAGTTGGGGCCTTACGTAAATGGAAGATAAAGGCGGGAAAGGCCATGTACGCACTCAAGACGACTATCGACAAAGAGTTACTGGAGCACATACGGGACGCAAGCACTCCAAAACAGGCGTGGGACACTCTGGGAGCATTATTTTCCAAAAAGAATGAGTTCAAGCTGCAACTTCTTGAGAACGAGCTCCTGTCACTCAAACAAGGGGAGATGACGGTACGCGACTACTTTAACAAGGTACGAACCCTTTGTCGCAAAATATCTGAATTGGACCCCAGTGATAAAATTTCAGAAGCTAAAATGAGAAGAATTATCATCCATGGCTTAAGACCCGAATTTAGGGGGATTATAGCCGCTATACAAGGTTGGTCTGAGCAGCCTTCTTTGGTAAATTTTGAAAATATACTAGCCGACCAAGAAGCGTTGACCAGACAAATGACGGAGGTCTCATTAAAGAAAGAAGATGAAGCTTTATTTAGTTATAAAAAGAATATGAGACTACATCAACAAAATAAAAGAGACAAAAAGAAATATATTAAAAAGGAAGAGAGAAGCTCTGAAACAAAAGGGGTCCAACAAGATCGTTAAAAAAAATATCAGACGTCCAAGGAAAATAAAAAGGGCCCGTGCTACGTATATGGCAAGCCAAATCACTATGCCAGAGACTGTTGGCATAGGAAAAAGGCTGCTGAAGGGAATATAGCAACGTCCAACAGCCAGGAGACTAACAACAGTGAAGAAGAGTGGGATATAGAGGCATCCATGGCGTCAGTCGAGGAGATGGTCCCAACTATATCTGATGAGGCACACAAAAGTGAAGACGAATGGGACCTTGAAGCACTGCCAACCGTAATTAGAGAAGAAGAAGTTAGTGAAGAAGTCGAGATGGCTTTAACGGCAACGGTCGTTGAGCTTGTCGACTCAAATGATGAGTGGATAGACGACTCTAGAAGCTCAAGTAACGAAAAAGGAGACATGAAGGAGTTACCTAATCCGACCGAGTATAGTGAAGAGCGTATGGTAATATTTGACAACTTGATGCTGCCAATCTCCGATAGAGGTGAGAAAGAATCGACTAAGGAAAGTAGGGTTGAAGACGAGCTAACAAGTCACAGGCAAGTCAACAAACAATGGATAAGAATAGAAGATCAGTCAAATGTTAACCCAGAAGCCCATAGATCAACGAAAGTACGAGTACCAAGCCCAAAGCACACGAGGAAAATATTTACAGGCTCATACTTATGTGAAGATGCATTTCTCGACGTAAGGTGGCCGAGAAACAACAAACTAACAAAAGTCGGTGTTGAGGGAGAGTGTTAAAATATCAACACCTCTTTTTGGGAAGCTTCTAGGTGGATCAAGAAAAATGAGTTACATAGATATTTTAGGAACTTAAATATTAAATTAATTAAATAACATTAAAAGTGTTGTAATTCTAGAATTGTGGAGAATTCTTATGTCGGTTACTAAACCGACTTAGTCCTCTATAAATATGTCCTTGTGTGTAGATTTTGTGAGAGTGTCCAATGAGTGAATTGTGAGTGTGAGTGCGGGAATTGTGAGGGTGTGTGTGAGTGATAAAAAAATTGAGTGGAGAGTTCTTATTGAGGCTAATTAATTGTGAGTGATAAGAATCAATTTTGAGAGTTTCAGTAAAGTGAGGTGAGTGCTTGTGAGATTGTGAGAGTAGCATTTGTAATAAATTATCTTTGTATAATAAAATCATTTTGTTGTGTTAATCTTGAGTGTATTGGCCCATTTGATTTTCAACATGTTGTCAAAGCTAAAAAGAAAGGAAAAAAAATAGAAAAAAAGGCCTTCTATAAGGTTTTTTTTCTCTTAAAAGGTTAGTTAGGTGCGAAAAATTTTTGTCTTTGAAATATTATTTTATTAATATCATGATTTGTAAGGATAATTGACAATTAGACTCGATAACACGTTAGGTCTATCTTAGACTTATAAAGAAGTTTGACGATCGAACTAATATCGCATTTTGGATGATTTCAAATGTAATGATTAGCATTATACTGTTAAGAGTTGGAAAAATTAAAGTTTTTGACCCAGTCTTTCACGTTTTTTAGTGAACAATTACTAATATTAATGCAAGTGCATTAGTTAATTATTTTATTTTAACTTTCTTAAAATATAAATATGAAAGTTTGAACTTTAATTATTTAAGTATTTCTTAAAAATTATATTATTGATTCCATTTAAAATTTACATACTTCACCTACAAAACTCTTTCATAAAGCGGAAACAATTAATTTCATTTTATATAAAGAATACGGATGTAAAATCTAAACGATGATTAATTTAATATATTAAATATGAAAAATGATAGTGATCAAAAGAGTTATTAAATTTTAAAATATATATAAAATTTTTATTAAGTAAGTGTTTTATAGTTTTAAAAATACCGGTAAACATGGATAAAAGTTCAGATATGTATAGATCATGTAGCATTGGAAGTTGACACTCAAAATTCATAAAACTCTGCATTTCTATAAGAAAAATGTATTTTCCGAATTAAATCCTATTTAGCAAATTTGAACTATATTAGCTATTGATATATGAACTATGTTAGCTAACGAGATAACATAAATGACTTCTTGAAGATCAATTTCTAGAGATGGCGAAATATCGACTTGATGTGATATCTCACTATGTATTCGTTATTTAGTGGTTAAATTTTCCAAGCTTTATGACATATTCAAATATGTGTGGATGAGAAANCAAACTTAATTTCCCTATCATTTTTTTTTTCACGTTTGGCGCTACAATCTTTTCGGAGACACGATTCTCAAAATCGGATAAGTCATTTAGCCGATCTAACAATTAGACAAACATACTCTTTCTATAAATACAAATAATTTTTAAAAAATGTTGTACTTTAAAAGATAATATTAATAAATATACGTATTTTTGTTTGATCAGTATGTTAAGTCGATCCAACTAACACACAATATTTTGTACTAATTATAAAAGTTCATTACATTCGATATTTAATTTCTTAAATCTTGATCATTTTTCGTCTCATGTGGTTTTGAGAATCGGACCAAGAACCGGTCTTCCGCTCAGTTGCGAAAGTATCGGACTTTGACGGGTCGATCGGTTAAAAATCAGCTAGTCAGACCGGTTCTATTTTTATTTTTTTACATAATTGATTTTGATATAAATAAATGCATATTTAAATGTTGTGAATATGTATAAATGACTATGAATTAGCTAAGACACTTGAATGTTTCAAATTATCAAAAAAAATTAATAGAAGTTGTTTATACATATAATTTAACACTAAAAATATTATATAACTTCAAGAATATTAATAAATTTAATACTGGTCCAATCGAGTTCAATAATACAGGCCTTAAAAATAAGAATACTTCGGGAAAAAAAAAGGAGATTCTCCCTTTTTCAGAAATTGAAGAAAAACATGAAAAATGGTGTAGGCACTTTACAGTAAGAGCACCTGGTTTGATCAGTGAAACATTAAATAAGAGCATCTCCAATGTTCAATGTTGTAGTGACAAATTACATTTCACATCAACACATTTATTAATATCACAACTTTTCATCCTTCAATGTACAATGTGATCACAAATATTGTGGTGATGTGGAAATAATTAATGTCTACAATTTCGAGAAGAATGTGATTCATTCACATTCTCCTCCACACTCTAGTTAGCCAATGAAGAGAAAAGAGAGAATTACTATTACCATTTTTAAAC
Organism: Striga asiatica; assembly: GCA_008636005.1. Lineage (NCBI taxonomy): Eukaryota > Viridiplantae > Streptophyta > Magnoliopsida > Lamiales > Orobanchaceae > Striga > Striga asiatica. The sequence continues at coordinate 950,330 of BKCP01004339.1, read as the reverse complement.
TATTTAATTATTTGATTAATTTTATTAATTTCATATTAAAATTTTAATATTTGGTAAGTAGATAATATTGTAATTTGACTACATTGTGCATTGAATGCGATTTTTTAATTTAATAGTTGTGAACTCAACATTTGTTCTACATGGTTCACAATCTATTTAATTTTTTGACATTTGTCAAAATTTATCCTATTACAATATTAGAGCATTGGAGATGCTCTAAGAGCATCTCCAATGCTCAAATGTAGTTGTAGTAAATTACACTCTACATTAACTAATTTAGTTATTTTTCCACTTTTAACCTTCCAATGCACAATGTTATCACAAATGTAGTGATGAGGTGAAAATAATTAATGTATACAATGTAGAGAAGAATGTGGTTCATCCACATTCTCTTTCACACTATGATCAACTAATGAAGAGAAGAGAGATAAATATTATTACCATTTTCAAAATATCTAATTATTTAATTTATTTTCTTTCTTATTTATAGTTAAATGGACAATATTATGTTTGATTACATTGTGCATTGGAGATAATTTTTTAGATTTAAAGTTGTGAACTTAAGTTTTTTCTTATGTGATTTACAATAAGAGCATCTTCAATGCTCTAATGTTGTCATAGAATAAATTTTGACAAATGTCAAAATATTGAATAGATTGTGAACCATGTAGGAAAAATGTTGAGTTCACAACTATTAAATTAAAAAATAATCTCCAATGCACAATGTAGTCTAATTACAATATTATCTACTTACCAAATGTTAAAATTTAATATGGATAAATAAAATTAATTAAATAATCAAATAATTTGAAAATGGTAATAATAATTCTCTCTCTTCTCTTCATTGGCTATGTAGAGTGTGGAGGAGAATGTGGATGAACATTGAGCATTGGAGATGCTCATTTAGTGACATTTGTTAAAATTTATGTAATAACAACGTTCATGTATTGGAAATGCTCTTTTTAACACTTAACAGAAGGCCCACCGATTTATCTCTACATGCACATGCAAACAGATTCCTTTTTTTTTCTCTTCTTTTTCCATGAACAGCGTGATAAAAATAAATAATTAATTTGTAGAGATAACATTTTTTATTCTCAAATTCGATCCTATCTAATTATTAACAAATATTTAAGAAGAAAATAGGATGAATTTTTTTAATGTACTCCAATGAAAAAAAATAAAGTACAAGTTGAAATATTTTAATTAGCAAAGTAGGAGACAGACACTATTAGTATATGAACTCATATAAGTCAACGGGCAAACTTTGGTTTATCATGAGCTAATTCAAGTTATTGACTAATTATGAGTTAATATAAGGTTTAATTGCTCCTCATATCACGTCAACATACTGCCAAATTAGAATGAATGCCTGCATACTTTATTTAGAGGAACAAATGACCCCATTAGCAAATAACAAATTTGTGTTTTAGCTCAAAAATTTCAATGGATAATTAAATACTAATTTGAGGTTAGGCTTAAAAAACACTAGCTAATTTTAATAATCTAACAAAAATTGCATGCTAAGACAAGAAAATGTAATTTCACAATTATATCTCAATTTTTTATCAGTAAAGTTTGGTTAGTCAGGCTAATGGTCATATATTTATACTTTTTCAACATATACTTAAAAATTCAAATTAAAATGACACATTCTAAAATAAATAATATAGACAAAAGTATAACATTTCAAAACATAAATATATGTATTTTATTAAAAAGATACGACAAATCAATCCACCTCAGTAGCATACCAAAAATTGTAATTTTCTATACATGACAAACACCACCAAATTGCCATCTTGCATTTTACAACAATACATTTATTTATCTAACTATAACCAAGAATTACTAATAATAATATTCAAAAAATTGAGTTTCTAATTTCAATCATTTATAGAACTAGCATATTCCAATTCACATGGGTGGATTGTTGAATTTGTCAAAAGTGTGAAGCCATGAGAGATGATAACTAGAGGAAAAAGGAAGCTTATCAATTGAGACCATTTCTTTCTAACCTATGCTCTCTTTTCTTCTCTCTTTTTTTTTTCCATTATATTTTTTCTTTCATGCATAATTGCATATAGATTGGGTAGCAACTCTTAGCAATGATGTGTCATCATTACAAATCTTGAAATTTAACTCTTCCACACACACACCCCAATCACATGGGTGCATATTTAACACACACCATTTGGCAAACAATTTATTCAACATTTGAACTTACCCTTTTAGTTCTAGCATAGAATCTCTCTATCCCTACCCCTTTCTTCCACAAAATTTCCTCAAGAGTTTTTCTCATTCATCATTCAAAAAGACACAAAGCATTTATAACACAAGCAGAAAACAAAAGTTTAAGATACATATATCAAACATGTGTCTAGGTTCAAACACAGAGTGGACACAATGCCAACTACTTCATTCCATTCCCAGAAAACCGAAGCGCACTAGGGTTCGTGTTCTTCGTCTGTCAAGGTACGATTACATAAATTTACTCATATTCCCGCGAAAAATTCATAATTTACTCATGGTTCGCTCGTTTTTTTACCTTGGCTTGTTATTTATGTACTAAAAGTGTGTTTTACTTGATCATATCAGCAGAAGGGCCAGGCGGGAAGAAAATTTCGACACAGTTATGGAGCTCAAGAACTTGAAGCTGTACATGGAGAACATAAGCATCATAGAAGAAAACGAAAGATTGAGGAGGCAAGCGAGTCTCCTCCAACAAGAGAATCTTGCTTTGATGTCTGAGTTTCAAAGAAGAATTTCCAAGAATAACTCTAACTATATTAGATAGATGTGTGATCACGGTTTGAAATTGTCTCTCTTGATGTAATGTAATAATATCCCTGATATGTTTTTGTATCAACTGCAATTAATACTAATGGAAAATTGCTCATCTTTCATCCAAACAAATTATTATACAAATTTTACATACCCCTATTTAAAAATTTGAATAAATAAGAGACACCACTTGAACTACTCACTCTAGAGTAAAATTAAGCTACTTAATATCTTCATAGCAGATTTTAACATTGCCAAAAGTAAGAAACTAGTCAAATATCTAAAAACATCTCATATCTTTTAATGAAATATGATAAATATTCTTATGCTAATAAAACTAATTATCAAAATATTTTAGAGATGTTTTACCCTTTTGTATGCAATTAATTATCAAAATATTTTGAGGACAGTAAATGTAGAGATTTAAAACTTTTATTCTACAATCCAAGTTCCTCCTGTTTTCTTGTCCCATCTTATAATCTAATTTAGTAATTTTATAGGAAAACTTTATCAGTTTTTTAAGTAATTATTTATTAAAATATTTTGAGACTTATCTAGTTAAATTAGAGACAAGAACATGCTTATTAAACGAAAATAGATTAAAATATTAAATCCTGGTGACTGCTTGCTGACTAAGGGTGAAATAGACCCTAATAACGATAACCTGTGCAAATACACTTTCAAGAGCAGCTTAATTTGTCTTCTATTAAAATCTTAATTAATGTTTATTTGAATATTTGCCATATAATTAAACTAATCATATATGGGTGGCAACAGTTTTGTTTCTACAAAATATTTAATAAATTAGTACATAAAAAAAAAAATTAAGGTGTGTACACTAAATTGTTTGCTCTAACCATGGTCAAATGAAGAATTTTCTATGTTAATTGAGACACGTAAATCAACAAAAAGTTGATCAACTTTTCCAAAAAGTCCAAGAATGTTTGGCTCAAGGCTCGTTCTTGTCCGTGTGCACCCACGTGAGTGCATGAAAAATGATGTTCCCATCTATATTTGTTTAATAAAAATTGTATATAAATTAAATGAATATTAATAATAGAGACATGGAAATAGAGTAGTAAAATGCATATTTAGGTAGAGATATAAGCGGACGGAACCTAGTTCGGGCCTTTATCGAACCAAATTACGATCTCGATAAATGAGAGCCGAGCAGTTCATTTCATTTAACATATCTAGATATAGATATAGGACAAAATTAAAAAATCCTTTAGCTGAATTAAAATTGAGTTTTGAAATTATTATCTCTTATATTTTATACTGAAATATCATTATTTTTTAAAAATAAAATATGTTTTGCATTGTATTACATGAATATGACAATTCACTTTGAGGATTTAAAACTTCTTTGTAAGAAAAAAACAATATTCGCTCGTTTTACTTTCCAAAATTTTTAATGAATACAGTTGTTGAAAAAGAAATCAACGACTCGTTCAAAATGTACTTTGCTAAAATAAAAATGTACTTTGTTAAAATAAAAACAAGTATCAACTCATTGGACTGACCTCGTCAAAACTTAAAAGGTATTGATAAAAGTCAAATCTTTGCACTGGGTTTCATTATTAATGATACTAATCACGTATTAATATACTTGCTGCAACTCAAGCATTGTAATATAGTGCAGTAAATGAATTTTCATGTGATCAATCAAATTGGTGTGGTGAAAAAGCAATAAATATCTTCTCTAAGCAGATTTTCCCGAGACTAAAAGACAATTTATTATACTTCATAATTCTATATATCCAATTAAATGTGTAAATTTATATATGACTTTATAAATAAAAATTAAATTATCAGATCAACTTTAATTGAAAAATAATTAAATTATTATTTATTAATTAAATAAGATTCATCTATCAAAATATGATATCAGTTAAAAAATTATTATTATTATTATTACTAGTTTTACCCCGTGCATTTTCACGAAAAACGATATAATATAGAAGAAAAAGTAATTAAAAATATAGAATTAAATAAAAATCATAACTTAATAAATGAGAACAAAAAATTTAAAAAGTGAATCTAAATATTATTAAACAGTTCTTTATATACAACATTCGTGGTTTTTTCTATCGTCAGAATTCCCATCACAACAAATCATGATCGTTAAACCCCTTCGACTCGTGACTCTAGTATTTGATTTTTCAAAATATCTGATGTATCTTTGTAATATCAAAAAAAAATATTTTTTTATTATTGCATGACTACAATAGAAAATAGAGATATTTGTAGTCATTAATTGTGAAATATGTATTTATAAAATACCAAAAATATATAGTATCAAAATAAAAATAAAAATATTTTGTATTTGAGGACATAAAAAGGCATTATAGAAATGGGCACAATTCAAAATGGGACCTGTCAAAATAAATTGTGTAATTGAAATTACATATTCTTATTAAGTGGTGAACATATCTCTCTCTCTCTCTCTCTCTCTCTCTCTCTCTCTCTCTATATATATATATATATAGGATGTAGTTCAAATGAGAATCAAGTCCTAGCGTGAGAACTGTGAGAACCGCTATTTTTAATTGTATGTAGTGCTATGATTGATTGTATTTAGTGCTATTTTTAATCAGGATGTATTTTATTAAAAATAGCAACTTAGCATTTGTAAAAATGATAGCATCATGTAAGATTAAAAATAGCATCATACACAATTAAAAATAGCATCAAATATGGTTCTCACGGTTCTCACACCAGAAAAGGTTTTTATTTGAACCACTCCCTATATATATATATATATATATATATATAAAGAGGAGCAACAAAGCATTAAATTTTATTCTCACGCATTAAATTTTATTCTCCCTCCAAAATTTTCAGCATTCAATTTCATTTTTAAGTTACAAATAACTTGCTTGAATGCCATAAATTATTAGCATAAACCAATCAAGGGAGTTACAAAATTGTATCAAATTTTAAGTCACACCCACTCATGAAAATTGTTGGGTGTATTAGTATAAAGAAAATGGTTGTAACGGCTTTTCTATAGCAATTACTTGATCAAAATCAATTTTGAGAATTATTTTCTTCATTCATAATTTTTTTTCATGAATTAAATTATGATTTTTTTTTATCTTTTTAAAGTATTCGTCTCTGTGCAAATGCACAAGTTGATTACTAGTTTTTATTAAATGAACACCTATTTTTATTAATTGAACTCATATTATTATTAATTGCTGGCTGAATAAAATTTATTGAACCTTGCTAGTAATTATATATATATATATATATTATTGTTGTTGTTGTTGTTGTTGTTGTTGTTGTTGTTGTTGTTGTTTGAGTCACACACCCACTCATGAAAATTGTTGGGTGTATTAGTATAAAGAAAATAGTTGTAACGGCTTTTCTATAGCAATTACTTGATCAAAATCAATTTTGAGAATTATTTTCTTCATTCATATTTTTTTTTATGAATTAAATTATGATTTTTTTTTATATTTTTATCTTTTTAAAGTATCCGTCTCTGTGCAAATGCACAAGTTGATTACTAGTTTTTATTAAATGAACACCTATTTTTATTAATTGAACTCATATTATTAATAATTGCTGGCTGAATAAAATTTATTGAACCTTGCTAGTAATTATATATATATATATATNGTGATAAGTACCATTTTCAATAAAATAAAAAATGCAATTTTATAAGACGTATTCAAAAAAATAAAATATTAACTTCTATTTTTTTCATTATTTTTAAGTATATAATTTCACCAGGTGTAGATGTTGTACTACTACTTAAATATATATAAATGTCCCAAGTTTTTCAAGCCTAGTATTAGCTTTGGTGCTTCGTAATCCTACATATATGGTGTTTTGCAACCGTCAATTGTAGGTCTGGATTTTATCTTACGACTATTAGGTCTTTTTATATATAAGACACCGGTACAATACCCGTGTATTACACGGGTATTTAGAAAAAGAATATATATAATAAAAATTGAATATATAAAAGTATTTATTTAATTACTGTGAAATTGCATGTACAATAGATAATGAATACTTAATAGAGTAATAACTATTTAAAATGACGCATGTTTTTTACCCTCAAATTGTGAAAAATGATAATTATTTAATTATATTTTTCTATATAATAATATTGGATCATTTATAAATTAATGGTCATCAATCTAAAATTCGTATGACTATGAATTTTCGACCAATAACTATATTATTTTAAATTTTATGTTACCTTAGATTTTTGTTTTTATTTTCAACACTATAATGACATCCAATCCTTTGTATACTTTGTTTAGGTGAAGACATAAGTTTTAGAATTTTACTCATATTCATTCTATAGGTATACCTTAACATCTGCATTTTTTTTTTCTTAAGACTAAACGAAAAATATTTTAGGGTATATTTATCTACATATTTTTTTATTTATGAAGATAATATATAGTTACATTTTCATGTCTCCATTTTTAATTTGGTTTGATAAAAAAAAATTAATTTTTATTTATAAAGATAGTTGAAATTAATTTTAAATTTGTATATGTGATATGGACGTCAAATCAAAGATCGTCAAAAAATGATTAATTTGATAAAATCATATATGTAAAATTGAAATATGTATAAAAAAGTTATTAATTTTTACAATATACTAAAAACAAATTATGGTATTTAATAAATTAAATAAATGAGACAGTTTCGTATGGTAAGATTTGATTTGAGAAAAAATAATAAGGAACAAATATAAATGCATAATTACCAAAATTGTAAATAAACTATTTATGTCAAGTACCAAACCTGATTCTAAAGCAAAATTACTTATACAAACCAAACTATGAAGCACAGAATTTTGTCATGTCAGCATGCGAGCCTAACACGTAGGCTTAACACATTCTGAATTAATATATAGGAAATAAACTATTTATGTCAAGTACCAAACCTGATTCCAAAGCAAAAATACTTATACAAACCAAACTACGAAGCACAGAATTTTGCCATGTCAGCATTCGAAGCATGCGAGCCTGCCACGTAGGCTTAACACATTATGAATTAATATATAAGGGGAGATTTGAACTAAAATTTATTTTAAATCTTAGTAGCTTTTGTATTTGTTATAAGTTTTCTGACACATCAATTAATATGTTCTAACCATTTTTTATTTAACATTTATATTACATATATACAGTAAAATAATAATTATACCATAAAAAATTATCCATGCATGTTTATATAATCATGACTAAAAATCACAGACATGAGAAATGAATAATGAATACTAAAAATCATATATATTTATGAATTTCAAAAAGAATGGTATATTATTCATGGTTACACACAAGAACTTATCATTCTTATCTCCACCCCGCATGATGTTTTTCTCCTCATATACAAACACATATTTTTTCAATTTTTTCTTTATCATTTCCATTAATAATTCTAAGCATTTAGTCAAACCCCATCATTATAATTAGCGAGATTAGNAAAGTGTAGAGTTGTGAAGCAGTAGAGAAAAACAACATCAACAAACCACATTTGTCAACTTAAGAATCACAAAAACTGCAACTTTTGTCCTGTGGGAATAATTCACACTGTTGACTAATTATATGCCAGCCGAGACGAACAAGCACACTAATATCAGCACAAGCACATGGCTGCTCAAGCTAAGTCATGATTGCAAAGAACACAAAAGAGTCCTAAAGTGTCCATAAAATAAAATATCACGTCCTAGTGACTAGCTTTTCTAGCGTCCGAAAACTACATTGTAACGTATAAGGAACCCCTTAAGTCAAAGCCACTCGATTAACTAATCACACGAAGCATGAGTGAGTTCGCAAATCGACTTACCCAAATCAAGAAACCACTAGGATTGTTGTGTTGGGATTAATTTGAATCAAGGGACGAATAATGCAGTTTTCTGATTTCCTCTGGATTGGCTAACTAAAGAAGAATTGAAAAAAAAAAAAAAAAAAAAACGAGGCTGAGAAAAGTAATTACCTTCGAGGCGTAGAGGCAATGTGGGATTCCGGCAGTTCGGAACAGAACGCAAATTTCACGAGTTTTTCGAACTTTCTTGAGATGATGTGTAGATACGGTAAGCAGCGATGCACATTGTAGCATTTCCAATTACGGTCAAAGCTGCTTGAAGAGCTACCAAAACCTACACAATGTAGGGTAAATGATTAAAAAAAAGTTTATGCATGTCGGCAACTAGGAAAAAGATTCCTACGATGATGATAAAGTATTGGAGATTCGAATGAAAGCTGGGATCGAAATATAATATTGGTTCAACTTTAGGAGAAAAGTAACATATGATAAACATAGTTTTTGACTTGAGCAACACAAAATGTAGAACATGAATGCTGTGGGATTCCCAAAGAGATAACCCTATTAATAATTCTACATTGTAGCTGGAATTGCCTTGTCAACAGATGAAGCACGGGATTCATGACATTTGATGAATAAACATTAGCCAAATTGCTCCAAAAATCATGACATTTTTGGAAAAAACTGTGAATCGTGCTCAACTTTGTTCATGGAAAAAGAGTGATGACTTCCATCCTTCTTTTTTTTTTTTGTTTGAAAATGAAGCACTGAGTTGGCTTCGATCACTGGAATAAGACGTGGCAGACGGGTTACTTATATTTTTAGTTATTTACAAAAAGACCCAAGAATATATAGATTTCACATTAACCCGGAAAACAGAAGTTGCATTTATTTATTTATTCATTCATTCATTGCCAAATAAAAGTGCTAGGATTAGAAAATTTCCAAAACTCGTGATTTTTGGAGCAATTTGGCATAAACATTTTCTAGGCGGTATGACTTACCTGTGATCTGTTTTGATCCAAAATCATGTAAATATGCCTCTTCACACACACGGGATAAAGTAATGCAGTAAACTACTATATTCTTGGATGATCCTAGAAAAGAGAAATATTGCCCGTGCTAAATCATAATGCACCGTTCACTAAGTTCTCACTATGTAAAGTAACAGCTATTGTCACTCTGTTTCGTAAGCAAAAAACATTTATCCCATCATCTACTTTCATAACTCCTATCACTAAAGATAAACAGAACTGCTGTTTTCAATCAACAAAGAAGCTTGTGAAGTTTAGTACACAATAGATACAGGTGAAGATAATTTGCTGAAGGACTTCATCTGCTGATCCTGATTGGGAAGTTCTTTAAACAATTCCAGCGAATTACAGTCGAGGCTATTCTTGAACACGTTAACAAATGCAATTGTCTCTGAACATGTCTCGTTAAAACAAGTAGTTTATGATATAAAAGTAATATAAGTTCTTAAGTGAGACTGTGAGACCCACAAGTTACTTTCCATCTATCCCAACTTATATAACTTCATGAATGTCTAATACATAATATAATGCAAATTTAGCGTCAGAAGTGCTTTTGTCTAAACCAAGCTAGACTAAACTTGAAGCTGACTGAGACTTCAGAATAGAACATTCTAATCACAGATTATATCTATGAGTAGAATGTCTCGAACAAGAAAAAGAAACACTCGGATATGTCAATGTGCAGTTCATCTTGGAAAGATAAACCAAATACTACCTCCACATAGTTGAGCTAGATCAAACTCATTTTGCACTGAGTTGTAGGATAGGTGGGAAGTTGAGTGCTCTATATAATTGTTAACTAGTTCATTTTTATGCACTTATTCATGATGCATTTCTGTATTTCCTACTTATTTATGTGGGTGAATTTACTCTAATTTATATATGTGGTCATTTCTGAGTTAATTTGGTGCAAAGAGAGTTATAGGACTGTTGAGGCCCCATTGGAAATAGTTTTATGATTATAAACTGAAACAAACCGATATTGGGCTTTCCAATACCAGCCTACATTTTGGGTCATGTATTTAAGTCAGGCCCAAATAAGTAGATAGGTTAAGGATAGGAAATTGAAGCATGATGTCGTTAGAAAAGGAAAATGACCATAATGGGAACTAAATATTGATGAGATGAAAGCAAGAAGTAAATTACATCGTGCAGCAGCCTCCGTTTGAGAGCAATGCATTAATGTATCTACATTAAAAGCATTTAATTGTATTCCACATGTGATACGTGAGAAATCTTGTGTTATTTTGTGATTTAATTTAAATATTTGAGTATTGGATTTTAGTGTATTTTACAAGTTTTCTCACGTATTTTATTTTGTGATCGGACATACACCAATATTTGGATTTTGTGTTTATTTTGCAGCTTAGGCCCTATTTAATATTAAGCCTATTGATGAGGTGGCAGCTGTGTAGGCAATGACATGGACTTAATTTTAATATGGCCAAGGATTTAAAAAGAGAAGAAGAATAGACAATGAGGACTCTTTTATGGTTGTGACCGAAAGAGTTTGAAGGAATTGGGAATGAATTTCCTTGGCCTGGACTTGCGTGGCATATGGGGGAGGAATTCCAATTGGGAGGAACTCTAATTTTGCTTGGCTGAGGGGTTGAGAAACTAAAAGGGGACTAGGAGTAAATAAAAAAAGAGGGGGATGTTGGAGCTTGGAGTGCTTACGGGGTGAAAAGGACGAATTATTTGCTGCTCAATTTAATTGGAGTCGTGGACTACTTTGATAAAAAAGGAGTTTGATTTTATTTTTTTGCTTTGTTTTATTTTGTTCTAAGACCATGAATATTTATTATTGTTTTTATTATTTAGCTATGTGTAGCTAAATAATTATTTCGGTTCTAGGGACGTTGAACCCTCGATGACTATGTTTGATTAATGCTATTTATTTCGTTTTACTCGTCGTATAAAATTGTTTGTGTTATTCTAGTTTCATGTCATAATGTGTGATTTTTAATTTAGCTTGATCACCTAAGTTAGGAATTGCATGTTAATTGCTAGATTTGAGGCTTCGATCCGTAATTGTCGTCGCTCTTATTTCGTTTGTAGCAACTAACAGTCGTGCATTGTTAGGGATAGCACAACATAAGTTACATGAACCGAGCTTATGTGTTTGTGGCTTAGATCGGTCTATTTTCCTAGATTTTAATGCGGCTGGCGGGTTAAATTAGGAGAGCTTATTCCGAGTTATTCGCTAGTTAGAATTAATTGGAGAGCCTATTTCGATTAAGTATAAATTAAGGGAAAATTCGGGTAGCAGAGCTTATTGCTATCTAGGACCGGTAGTTTTAGAAAACGAGTGAGATTTGATAAAAGCATTAATTGGGCTAGTTATTCGAGGGTGTAGACCGACCTGGAACCGATTCCATTCTCATCTTTGCTAGATTATTTTTATTTATTTTCCATTTCATCATCATTTGCATTTTAGTCATTTATTTCTAGTTTCTAGTTTAATTTCTCTTTTTGTTAGTAGTTTCATAATAAATCAAATCCCCCCCATTTTTATTATAATCTAATTAATATAATAAATTCACTGTTTATACCTACACTCCCTGTGGGATCGACCCTTGCTCGCCACTACTACTAGTTAGTAGGGGTAAGTTAGGAAAAATTATAAATTTAAATTTGCCGTGTTGCGACGCGCGGTCAACATGTTTACTTTTGTTATTATATTTTATTTGTTCTTTTACTTTTATGTTGTTGGCATTTTCATTGTGTTTATCGTTCAATTTACAAGATAATCAAGCATTAATTTCTACTTCCCATGATAACTAGCGACCCATAATTCACGGCTCCACGTATTCAATAAAATTTAATTTCTGCAGAGCTATCGTTAATAAACAGAAGCCTTCCTTCTAACTTTCAGTGTCAGGCATGTGAAATTTCAAGTGGTTCTACCCTTCATCTGTAATCCATTGCCAAATCATAAGGCTAACCTTACCCAATCATATACTAAACTAGAGGCTAAGAAGGAAGAAAAGCAAAGCACTCATACTCCACACCAGGAACAGATAGTGCACATCTGGAAAAACACAACTAGGCAATTTCATCAACTCGTTATTCAATGGTGGGAAGGTTTCAGACAGATCATAATGGGTATTCAAGTCAAAAGAATTAAGCAGGATATATAATTTGACTGCGCATTTGAGAAAATGAGGTTAAATTTGAGAAACCATTACAACCAGTTCAACATCCGCAAATTAATGAAAATTTGTGCTTCCGGACAATCCCATGGAATCATTGAGAAAGATTATTATTATCAATATTGGTTATGCAGGCTACCAAAGGTCCCATATCACATCATACATAAACCAACAATTAATGCTTTTGTGTTTTAATGAATCCTATGCAATTATCGTATTGAAAGATGCAATCTATATAATCTAATATTGTTTTGGTGATGAAGTGGTGCTAGTTGACTAGAGTAGGGCAAGGGTAAATAGGAACTTAGAGCTGTGGAAGGACACGTTAGAGTCGAAAGGCTTCAGACTTAGTAGGACGAAGACCGAGTACGTGACATGCGCTTTCAACATGGCTACACATGATGATGGTGACGTTAGCCTTGACGGGAAAGTGGTGGCCAAGAAGGACTTTCCGGTTTTCCGTATTTAGGATCGATGCTACAAAATGATGGCGGCATTGATGTTGATGTTAGGCATAGGATTGCAGCCGATTGGTTGAAATGGCGCCAAGCTTCGGGCGTTCTCTGTGATAAGAGGGTGCCACAAAGGCTAAAAGGTAAGTTCTATAGGACGACGATTCGCCCGGCAATGCTATACGGTGCTGAATGTTGGCCTACAAAAAGGCAACATGTCCAACAACTAAGTGTAGTAGAGATGCGTATGTTGCGTTGGTTCTGCGGGCACACAAGAAGGGATAGAATCCGGAATGAGGATATTCGAGATAGGGTTGGGGTGGCTCCAATTGAGGAGAAATTGGTTCAACATCGGCTGAGGTGGTTCGGACATGTCCAACGGAGGCCTCCTGATGCACCGGTGCGTAGGGGAGTTCTATAGCGGGTCGATGATGTAAAGAGAGGTAGAGGTCGGCCTAAACTCACTTGGTAAGAGTCGGTTAAGAGAGACCTTAAAGATTGGAATATCTCCAAGGATTTAGCGGTGGATAGAAGCGCTTGGAGGCTAGCAATCAACGTGCCAGAATCGTGACTTTTGCTCTTTTCTCTTTTGCTCCAATCTCTTCCTTTTGTTTTGAGCCCTTTTTGTGTTTCTCTTACCATTGGTTCTCTTGGGTTTCATCTCTAGCGTACCCATTGGGGCTAAAAGGCTATGTTGTTGTTGTTGTTGTTTTGGTTTTCATACCCAAAAAAAATGTTGTTATCTTATATTTCACTTCAAGTTACTCTGTACAGTTTTGGAATTTCGATATTTCGATTCTGGACTATTTAAATTTTATGTGAATGTTTTGGTTTCTATATATTCTAGTAACATGTAAATTTAAATCACAGTTGAAAATGTTTCAGGCACAGCTCAAAGAGTATAGATGATTTCTTATAGAGGGGATCTCTCACTGTAAAAGAATCAGGTTTATTATCCAAGATCATAAGTCAAACTTAAATAAGACAATAAGAAAGTTGTAAAAAATAATTATAATTGAATAGGACTGAACAGATTCAGTTTAGAATTAAAAGCCAGAACTCATACTTGCTTTCAACAGCTCAATTTTCTAGCATGTCCCGAAGATGACCAAGTTTTTAGCAATTTCATCTTTCACAAAATGATTCAAAGGATATAAAGAGGACTTCATCTAATTCATTGAGTTTTGACTTTTGGCTACCCTTTCGCCTTTTGGAGCTTTTCTAACACGTCATATGCCAAGTGACCATTTCATCCCACTACTACTTTTGAGGCAACATTAGCTTAAAGATTAACACACTCAAGTGGACATGGAAGCAATGCTATAAAGTTCTTTGGCATCTCTTCTGTAAGCACGCCTTCGCCATTGATCATAATAAGCTCAAGGGATTTTTTTTTTTCAAAGGTTTCGTTCTTTGTGATTGCCGGATTTGTTTCTAGGTAAGCTGTGTGATCTTTTCTATGGTTTTCTTATTCATAAGCTACAATACGAGGATCAATAGAATGGATAAGTTCTCCATTTTATTAAGACAGTTCACTTGAATGACCATATGATTCAAGTTGTCAGTCATCATGTGGTTGATATCCATGTCCATATTAAATTTCAATAGTATAAATTAATTTATTTATTTTTTGGCCTGAGTGAGCTCAAAGCCGGCCAAGTAAAAACAATTCATTAACTTAAAGGCAAAACAAATACAAGGACATCAAACATATAAGCAAGAAAAATAGCTTTTTTAACGACCAGCTACAAGATTATGTACCTCAAGAGACTCCGAGTTGTAGAAGAAATGCCAAGTACAGGCACAAAGTGCTCCACCTAGCAGGGGAACCTACACAAATCTCATGTCAAGTTACAACACATGGAAAACTTTAGAAACCTTCATCTCTTTTACTACATTAAAAGTAACATGCTAATAGGCAATCTACTATTTTTTATAGGAAAGAAAATATCCGTATTAATGTTTCAGAAAGGCACTAAAGAAATTCATGCTGTCAAACTCTAATGAGTACTTCAATAAAGACATGAGACGACCATTTTCATGCATAGATGTTTGTATATCACCTTCAGAAACGAATACGCAATTGCAATTTGCAGATTTAAGGTTACTCTTCTCTGTATCTGTCTCTATCACCGCAATAACACAAATGTTTCATGCATCAAACTAAAAGAACAAATCAAACTAAAAGAACAAAACGAACAGGAGCATAATTCAGAAATTGTTTCTTCTCATGACCACTAAGCAATCTTCTACTTTTTTTAGGAAAGAAAATATTCATATTAATGTTTCGGAAAGGCACTAAAGTAATGTATACTGTCAAACTCTAGCGAGCACATCAATAAATAAAGCGAACACCATTTTGTATCTCGTATCATTGCCATGAGACGAACATTTTTTTCATGCATCGATGTATTATTATCATCAACTTCACAAATGAATACACAATTGCAGTTTGCAGATTTTAAGGTTACTTTTCTCTGTATCTGTAACACCACATTAACATAACTGTTTCACAAAACAAAGAACAAAACAAATAGGAAAATAGCATAATTCACCATTCCCCAAGAAAGACCCTTCCAAGCTTCATAACCCGACTTTTCCCCATACCGCCACACCAACGCCATTGCAGTAGCCCTTGAGATAAAGAACGATNAAGCCTAATAAGCCAATCCAAATCAAACATTAAAAACAAGAAGCTAATATCAACAAAAGGACAGGGAATCATCATCATCATCATCATCATCTACCATTCAACAACGCTGGAGACGTGAACTGCCCATGTGGGGAGAGAGAGAGCATTCGAGGGTTCGCTGAGAATTGGGTACTGCGCGGCGTGAGAGGGCCCCACAATAGAGACTAGGGCGATTCCGGCAGCTCCCACCAAAATGGCCACGTCCTCTGATCTCCGGCGAGAGCGCGTCGAATTGGGTCGTTTTGCAGCAAGCTTGCTTCTTTCGGCGGCGAATACGCGGAGTCCGGCGAAAGGGACGTCTTTATTTGGGTCGTACCGTGTGGGTTTCTCGAAGAAGACATGTTTTGGAAGGAGACTTATGGAGCCCATGACTGTGAGTCCCATTTTTGTGGAGCTGAAAGGATAGAGAGCGCGAGATGATGGAGGTGGAGGAGTTGTGGCAAATTTGAAATTAGATAAAAGTTACGGGGCGAAATTTGGTAGAATAGCAAACTTCGATGATATAAAATATGTTTTGAAAACCACGAAGCCAAGCGTAGTCTAAAAATATGTTTTTAGCCATGTATGTATTTCTGTTAAATAATTACTAGTACAGAGCCCGTGCGATGCAGTATGTGCACAATTTTAAGGTTATTTATCAAGACTTATAATTATATACATGAATACAGAAAAATGTACGGGATATATATAGTACGTGACCCGTGCGAGGCACGGGATATATTTATTTGAGGAATCTATCATTATATAAAAAGAATAACTTTTTTACAAATTTAGAAACTTTTTCCCGCCAAAATCATTAAATATATCTTGCATATAGTAATTGTTGAACAAATCTGAATAGGCAAAAAAATCGGCTCATTAATTGTGTAAAGATTTATTTTTTATTTCCTGTTTTTTAGTTTATCAAAACCGTTATTTGACAATAAATATTTATTTTTCTTTTTTCCTATTTTTAGTATAAATCTACACGAGCTTATCTCTTCTGTTACAAATCCCATTGCATACGTGTTTAAAAAATCTTATCTCTTAATCTATACAAATTTGAAAAAATAAAATAAAATAGAAACCAATTCTTAATTACTACTAGAAATCCATTATCTTTAAAAATAAAAAATAAAATAAAATAGAAAACCAATTCATAATTACTACTAGAAATCCATTATCTACTTTAAGAAGCTAATTTTCATCGGTCTAATTACTAATATTTTTACAAATATTATAAGCTAACCATACAAAAAAGTATAATAATAATTGTAACCAAATTTTTTTATATTCTCTTATACAAAATAATTTTACATTGTTTGACCCCGAATCTTTATTTATAATTATTAAGTATTGTTTATCCTCCTCTTTAATTTATAATTATTTTTTTTCTTCCTCTTTTTAAATAAGATCAATAGTAATTTCCATAGTTTTTAAACCCGGCCCGGTGATCGACCCGGGCAGGTCCTCGGGTCATCGGGTCACCGGTTCAACCGTCGGGTCACCGGGTCAATTGCTGAACCGGATAATTAATTTTAAAATTTTTAAAATTATATATAGAGCATTTATGTTATATAAATATACATAAAAGTAACAAAATTAAATGTTTTGTGTATAAAATTTGTATATTAAAGTGTTAATAATATGTATCTCATGATAAATATTTACCATATAAACATATATACATATTTTTATTTTTAAAAAACAAAAAAAATATAAAAAAATATAAAAAATATATATGGACCGGGTCAACCGGGTTGACCCGGCCGGGTCAATGCCCCGGGTCGACCGGGTTTGACCGGGTCCTTGGTTGCCCGGTCCAAATACTCCACCCGGACCGGTTCCGGCTCCGAGTCGACCGGGTCCCGGGTCGACCCGTCGGGTCGGTCCGGGTCTCAAAACAGTGGTAATTTCCACTTCCGCCATTGAGTGACTCAAACTCGAGGTCTATTTATAATATTGTTCCCGTGCATCGCACGGGGTACACACTAGTACTATATTATAAGATGCAATATTCAATAAAATTTTTATAATACGCAGGAAAATTATATAATAAGATAGTATTCGACAAACAAACAATCATATATTATTAAAAACTACCTTGTACACAACATTATGAGTTTGATTTTCCATACAATAATAATAAGATTTTTTGTAAAAAGATAAGAAGGAATTTTCAATCTACACAAACTTTAAACATTAGATGTATTTACGTAAATCAATGACTATATAGACAACTAAACCCTTCAATTTAGGCTTGACATCTATTTTATTTATGGGTGACGTAAAATAAGGAATTAATTTTGACCGATTAAATCTTTATTCATAGGCTTGACATATAAAACTGATTTGATGGGATTTTCTTAACTAAACCGATGCTATGAGATAAAACAAATCTATACTTACCTTTGACTTTTCCAGCAAAGGTAAAAAAATCAGTTCTGATTTTTATCCCATAACAAATCTTTAATGTCAAGCCTATAAATATCAAAACAAATCTGTAATTAATATCATTCTATTTCCAGCAAGAATTAATTACCTTTGACTTTTCTACCTACTATTTCTACTAAATAGGATGACTTTTTATATACATATAGATATCATATAATGCAAAGACTGAGATCATAAACAGAATCCTAAAAACTGAAACAATATATTTGCATAATTTAAGGCCATTAAGAAATCGATCTCTAAACCAGATTTGATTTTCAGAATATGTTTTTTCATTTCGAATTCCATACAAAATGGAATTCTTTCCAACCAATAGATGTCATAGCAAATATTAACTCTTAACTATTAAACTATTAGTACATACCGAGCAAATTGTGTACTGAATTTAGAAAGTTAAAATGATTCATGTTAGGTAATTTTACATTTTATGCATGTTGAACGGTGGGTTTTAAATATTGTTTCATAGAATGTAAAAGTGTATTATATTATTTTTATGAGATGTTGAATTTGAAAATTAATAGAATTCTTCTTCATAGGAATTTTAAATGTAACAATATTCTTTGGTATACACTACTAATAAAATCTATATTTAAAGTTTATATTTTTTTTTACCGGAAAAAATTCCTTAATTTAAGGAATCATATATCTTCAATCAGTCCACATCTGTATACATTCTTCACAATTTTAAATCTTGAATTTGATGAGAATTCGTATCTATGAGTGCAAAATATGGTTTAACAAATTAATTTTTTATTGTTATTCCAGTCATACTTCTTTATACGATTTTTTTGTGAAAATACAAAAGTAAATTCTTCATTTTAAACCAGCCGTACATTAAAGAGTACAAATTTGTTGAAATTACAAAAATAGTTTTTTACTTTTAAACAGACGTAAATTTAAATCGGTTATAAAAAAAGTAATATTTGTTTACCATTTAAATATTAAATCAACCGTAATTAATGTTGTTTGTTTTAGTTGCCACGATTTTCTCCAAACTAAATTAACAACTGCCATGATTTAAGGGCAACATTTAATGTTGCTCTATTTTTAGGAGACATTAAATGTATTTGGCGGGAAAAACTTACTAAAAGTGTTAAATGGTTAATCTTTTAATATAATGATAGATCTTGGTTTGACCTTCCTAGCGATTCGGTCCTAACGATTCGGTCGTCTCATAAAAGAATTTGTGATATTCTAAAGGTCTAATCAATCAGCGTCCTTGATTGCGGTCAACAGTCAACGCTACAATCATTTAAGCAAAATATCAAAAGCAAATAATGGAGTACCTAACCCTTATGGTATGATTGATATGATGGAATGAAATTTTGTAGGAATGGAATGAATTGAAGAATGGAATGATTATGGGAATGAAATGAAACATATTTTGTCATTGATGCGTTTGGTATGCAGAAGGAATATGACTGGAATGGAATGACATTATCATTTTTTATTATAAAAATAAATAAAAGCTTCTTTTAAAAAATAATATACTTTTAATAAATTATATATAAATGCTTTTTTAATAATATATAAAAATAATATAATATATTTTTAATAATATATTTTGAATAATATATACAAATAGAATAATATATTGTTTAATAATATTAAAAATAATATATTTTTAATAATATACAAAAATAAAATAATATATTGTTTAATAACACTGTTTTGAGACCCGGACCGACCCGACGGGTCGACCCGGGACCCGGTCGACTCGGAGCCGGAACTGGTCCGGGTGGAGTATTTGGACCGGGCAACCAAGGACCCGGTCAAACCCGGTCGACCCGGGGCATTGACCCGGCCGGGTCAACCCGGTCCATATATATTTTTTATATTTTTTTTATTTTTTTTGTTTTTTAAAAATAAAAATATGTATATATGTTTATATGGTAAATATTTATCATGAGATACATATTATTAACACTTTAATATACAAATTTTATACACAAAACATTTAATTTTGTTACTTTTATGTATATTTATATAACATAAATGCTCTATATATAATTTTAAAAATTTTAAAATTAATTATCCGGTTCAGCAATTGACCAGGTGACCCGACGGTTGAACCGGTGACCCGATGACCCGAGGACCTGCCCGGGTCGATCACCGGGCCGGGTTTAAAAACTATGTTTAATAATATAAAAAATAATATATTTTTAATAATATATAAAAATAAAATAATATATTTTATTTTTTAATTAAACAGTAAATAAAAGTATGTTTTCAATTTTTTTATTTGAATTTTATTTTTTAAAATAATATATTTTTAATAATATTTAAAAATAAATTAATATATTTTTAATATTTTTCAATAATATATTTTTAAAATTAATATATTTTTAATATTTAAAAAATAATATATTTTTAATAATATATATAAATAAAATAATATATTTTTAAATTATATATAAATGTTTTTTTAGTTTTATTTTTGTATAAGTATTTAATATATCTAACTAAAATATAAATAAAAGTAAGTTTTTAATTTTTTTATTTGAGTTTTTTTTTAAAATAATTTTATTTAATATAGTTTAATCATGATTTGTAATATATATTATATATTTATTTTTTATTATTATTTGTTAATTTTATGAAAAGTTGAATCCTACACACATGGGAATGAGAAAACCTTCCATTTACTATGGAATGGTTAATCCCATGGAGATCGGTTTTGCCATTCCCATTGGAATGGTCATTCTTTCCCAAAAAATATACCAATCATGGGATTAGGAATGAGTAAGAGAATGATCATTCCATTCTCATATCATTCCTTCCTACCAATCATGCCATTATAATTAGTTTGAAACAAGAGTCATCAATAGACACCATATCTATAGTAATATAAAGAGGTTGTTGGAAAAATATTTTTATAGTAAGCTTGACTAAAAAATAAATGGTTTGACTTACTATTAGTGGAAATTTCAGAAAGACACATGTAAATCTTTAAGAATTAAATTTAATTGAGATATCCTAAAAAAATTGGAGATTCTTATGGTAACAAATTTTGAGAATCTTATACTTATATTTTGTTCGTTTTAAATATTAATCTCATAGGAATCTATTTTTATTGATAACAAATTTGAATATTCTTATGCCAAAATTTTGAGATTTTGAATTGATATATCCCAACAATTACGGATATTTTTCCATTCAAATTAATATTCTTATCTCTATTTGATTTTCTCTCTTGTAATCTCTATATATTCTCTGTAAACTCTTTCTACGAATATACAGGAAACTTTCTTTCTTCCATTATCATGTTCTCTCTTATGATTTTAGCAGTGGGGAAAGTGTTTGCTCAGCTGGAGATCCTTATCTTTTTGCACAATCTCGTTCGAAGATTCAAATGGGAATTAGTAGTTCCGAAAGAAAAAAATTCGTGCCGAACCCTTCATGACACCAGAGAAAGGACTTCCGATTCGTGTCCACTCATGCACGTAAAGCCTAAGAACCATTGTGACGAGAAGGAGTAGCTTAGTTGGTATCATTCTTCATTTGGAATCAATAGGTCTCGAGTTCAAGTCATACATAGAGTAAATGGGAAACTACTATTGATTCTCTCTTCTTCTTCTTTTTTTTTTAAAAAAAAAAAGAAAAAAACCTTGCTTAATTTGGAAGAGTCAATTATCATGGCTAATATAACAAGACATTAAGTTAGTTTAAGCTTTTTGTTTTTTCTTTAAATTTAAGCAGAGTAAGATCTTCGTGCTTATATGCATTAAATTGAAACAACATACTAGCTTGTTCTTTTATACCTTTGTAAATTATTAAATTGAAACAACATACTAGCTTGTTCTTTTATATCTATGCATTATCTTACGCGTATATTTATTTACCTTTTTACAGTTTTAGCATATATTTTTCGATCTATTATGGGACAAATAATAGTATAAATATTATGTTATTTTGTGATTAATAAATTTCATTTCACTAGCTTTTATAAAATTTTTATGAGATAACTTTAGACTCATTAATTTTTTTCGAAGCAAATACATGATCATAGACCAACATAAGTACATTAGAGTATGAAGAAAAATAAGATAAAATATGTAACACAAAAGATCGTTGTTAGTAGTTTAAAAATATCATAAAAACTCTGTTGACATGTCTTCTAATGTTATACAACAGTAATAGTACAACACCTGTTTATTACACGGGTTCTTGTTAAAAAATTATTTTTAAATTTTAAAATTAATAAAAAAATTATTTTAAATTTTATTTATTTAAAAAAATATATATATTATTATATATTTTAGAATGACATTTGTTCTATCGTTTCGAAAAAAAAAAGAATGACACTTGTTACTTGTGCAACATACTGTGTTATATTATAGTGACTTTTATAACTTATATCATATAACTACTTGAAATATAAATATTTTAATTAATAAATAATTTTATTTTTCTAATTATTATTAAAAAATAATTTTATTATTGTTATAAAGATAAATATAATTTATTTTTTTTATACATACGATATGGATGTTAAATCGAAGCTCATCAACAGATGATTAATTTGATATATTATATATGTAAAATTAATAAAAAATATAAAAGTTATTAACTTTTAAAATATATTTACAATTCAATAGTTATAATAAAAAAAATGATATTAAGATGTAATTAATAAATATAACATTACCATAAATAATCAACATATTTATGGATAGTCTGAACTTAATTATTTTTGGATTGGAAGTAAACTAAAATCTATCCAGTCCTAATAACGAAGTATGTAATTTTGTCACATAAAATTCCGAAGTATGCGAATCTGCCATTTAAACTCAGCATGTTCTGAATTAATATATATATAGGGGGAGGGGGATAGGGGGATTCTAGGTACAGATTTCACTATTTGCCCGAAAAAGTATTTCATTTCGTGAGAGAATGGATAATAAATAAATAAATAAATAAATGAAGTGCTTAATCCGTATTCATTTAGTATAATTAATCATACTTACATATAGTTAAATTAAATATTAGATACCTGTAGACTAAGCCAAACAATTTTATTTCCCTCAAAGCCCATGTATAAATTTTGGTCTCTTATTTTATTGTAAGTAAATAATGATAAATTTAATTTGACTTATTCTTCTATGTTCATATTTTTTGGGTCATGCCGGA
Organism: Striga asiatica; assembly: GCA_008636005.1. Taxonomy (NCBI): domain Eukaryota; kingdom Viridiplantae; phylum Streptophyta; class Magnoliopsida; order Lamiales; family Orobanchaceae; genus Striga; species Striga asiatica. Next base: position 926,857 of record BKCP01004339.1, on the reverse strand, counting down.
CCCTATAATGGAAAATTATTACATAAATGAGGCTCTTAACCATCTTCAACCAAAAAATTCATTCTAAAACTCATTTTGCAGAACTGTCACATCAAACACTAATTCTTCTCAAACCGACAAACTGATTCTCAAACCTAAAAAAATATTCCCAGAATATTCTCTTTCCCGTCAACTTTTATATTTTTCAATACTACCAAGTACCAATATATTTTACAACTTCAAAAATTATACCCATTATTATCTTATAATCGATTTGAACAATATATAATTACTTTACTATAGATTAATAATTCATACAGATAAAAAATATCAGCTTATCGGCTAATCCACAAAATATTTTCTTGGGGTATTTACACTTATGCTTTAATGAAGTGCTTTTATTTGCACATATACCAAATATAAAATTTAATTGCACTTATACCTAACTTAATCAAATTATTTATATAAGTACAATATAATTAGAAACAGATCAAGTCATAATGACTTACCATAACAGATCCCCATAACTGACGAGAGAAACATTTTTATGTCGGCATCTTTTATCCCAGTCTTCGTTTATTTCGAATATATACATGACATATACAATTTTATATACATACAAAAAATATAAACAGTATATATACGAAAAATATACAATATATATACCTGCAACTACACAAACAACAACAAAAAGTATAAATATACTACACATATAAAGCATATATATATATGTATATATATATATATACACATAAGATATACATCAAATAATTGTCGAGTTTGATAAAGTANAAAAAAAAAAAACCACGCCCACCCATTATTTCTGCCCAAAAAACGCGCACATCCCCAAAAAAATTCCATCTGAGAAGAGGACTCTTCTCGACTGGAAAACACACGGGTGAAATTAGGGATCGGGGTTTCTTTGTCATCTTTGTAATGGCTGCTTCATAGACTCTCAATATTCTAATTTCCAACCACCAAACAACGACCGAGTATCCACGAGATATCGAAGAAGGCCAGCCCCCGAAAAATCTCAAACTGTAGAAATCGAGATACAAACACCGACCTCACAAAAATTGGCCGTCCAAAGCCGCACCACGACAGTCCTCATAACGACTACAAAATTACTCAAGTCCCGTAAATCGTGACCCATCGAAAAAAAAAGAAGAAGAGAGATATAGAGACGAGAGGAAGAACAGACAAAAGGAACAGAGAGAGAGATATAAAGAAAGAGTGTTAGGATATCAAATTCCATTAAGTTAGGTAACTACTCTCAATAAATCAGTCTTAGTAATTTTACAAATAAAATAATAGTTTCATATACATGCAATAAAATTTCTGTTGTATCGTTCAAGGAGTAATTTTCTCTCTTTTCTTTTGATAGTTATTTAATAACCCCATGTTTAACAAACTTATAAATTTAGTTGGTAGTATTAATGACTTCTTTCTTTTTTAAGTTCAACCATGTAGAGTTTATTTTCTTATTCTTGAATTATTTTAGAAAGATAACGATCATGTTTGATTTTTTTACCAAAATTTTAAAATACTCTCATTTTCTAAAGAATATTTTAAAACATTTTCATAATTAATAGATCAATCTATTATCTACAGCACATGCAACGTATATATAAAGTTATAAACTAAATTTCAAAATTAATATGTATTTAATGATTAAAAGTTTAAACTAGAACTAACTTGTTTTATTAATTAAGACAAATAATGTCTCTCAAAATTTTCATATTATTAAATCATATTGTTAATAATCTCTCTATCTGAAAGTTTCTCTTCAATTCCGAAGTCTTACTCTCACATACAACTAAAATCTACAAATCTCAATCTCATCCTGATCCTGTCTTTTGTAAGAGGGATGTTTGCAATAAATCTCAATCTCATCCTGATCCTGTCTTTTGTAAGAGGGATGTTTGCAATCTATACGGTGGACGAAATGTCGCTAAAATCTATAAATCTCAATCTCATCCTGACCCTGTCTTTTGTAAGAGGGATGTTTTATATTATGTTCACGTTTTTCTAGTTAATTTAAAACCATTACATTACGTTATTAAAGGTAATCGCATTTTATTAAATATTACTAAAAACTATTAATTATTATTTGCATTAAATAGTATATGAAAGTTACATAAGCATAACAAAAATTCTATTGCACTTTTTTTAAGCTATTTATTTTAAAATTAATATTATTTCTTTTTCATCTCATAAGATGATTTATTTACAAAATTAGCTAATTAATTTTGATAGCATAGTCAAACCCCTTAAACAGTAACAACAACAACAACAACAACAATAGTATAATAATAATAATTAGCCGGTAACGATTCCTCAAAATTACAAAAATTATAATATCAATTGCATTTTATGCAATCAATATAGTAATTCATGTATAATTAAATAATTTATATCTATGTCCATCTTTCTTTGAAGCAAAACCTCCTCTTAGCAGCTCCTGGCTCTGGAGAAGTTGGATGAAAGTCTGTCCATCTTTCTCACAACACCTCAGAGTGATTATTGGCAATGGTCAGTCAGCTCTAATCTGGGAACACCCTTGGCTCCACTCTCTTCCACATCTAAAGCCTCAGAGAAGCCCCTCATCTTCTCCAATCATCTCAAAAGTCTGTCAACTCATGAATCCCTCAGATTGCAGCTGGAACATTGATCTCATCAGAGACACATTCTCAGCACAGGAAGCAGAGGCTATTCTCAGCATAAACAGTCAAGATATAGCAAAAAATGACAGATTCATTTGGGTACCAGACAAGAAAGGTGTTTTCTCAGTCTCATCAGCCTATACTCAGTTAATCCAATGCAAAATAAGCAAACTGGACATGCCTGAATCTAGTTCCCAATCCACATGGATCAAAAGATTCAGAACTCTGACATGGAAACTGAAAATAAAGAGAAAGTTGAAACACTTTATCTGGAAGTGTTTCAACAACACTCTTCTTGTCTGTTCCAACCTTGCAAAAAGAGGCCTTACTATTGACACAATCTGTTCCTACTATGGGGAGGTTGTGGAGTCTGTTGAGAACATTTTTTTCTATTGTTTCAGAGCCCAAACAACATGGAAGCTGGCACCACTGTCCTGGCCTAACACTAACCCTCAGACTCCTTGTTTCAAGTACTGGTGGAGGGACGTCTGCTCAACAAAAGGGCAGGAAGATGTGGACAGGATTGAGCTCACCACATACATCTTGTAGTGGCTTTGGAAATCCAGAAACTTGTGGATATTCAAAAACTCTTGGCTGCCTGAGAAGGAGACCATCAAATCAGCACTCCTTGAATGGCAGGAATTCTCCACTATTAGCTCTTTGCATTGCTAGTTCTTTCATTTTTTAGTGCAGGCTGTTTTTGGTTTTGTTAGTATTATTTGCTCTTGTTATGTCTATTCCTCCTGTTGTGTTATTGCCCATATTTCCTCCATGTTCCCTCCCCTGTGTTTTTCCTAGCTAGGTCCTTTGGTTCAGTGGCTAGTTATTCATTTTGTATTAGGCCTAGATAGTTTAGCTAAAGGTTTCCAGTAATCTTACTGCCTTTTAGCAAGCTATCTTGGTTTTTATTTGCTTATTTCCCCTAGTGGAACTCCTTTTTTGTATTGGCCAATCGGCCTTTCGAACATTGTATTATTGTATATTTGTTGAAGTTTATTTATATCTATCGCTTCGATCAAAAAATCTCGCGAGACCATTATATTATAATTCCTAGCTCCCCACATATTCTAATCTCTATGTCAACTCCACGTGAATTGTGGTGGAAATATTTTATCTCAATACTTTAATACCAACTGTATAGAGATCTATAAATGGTCTTCCCATTTCCCAAGCTTGAAACACCAACATTAATTAATTACTGATAATCAACCTCAAATAAGATTTGATTTTTTCTCTATGGCAGCTTTGTACATCAATGCGGCCACCTTAATAACCATATGCATCTTCATCATATCCCCTGTTCTAATCCTCCTAATATCCGCGACCCGTCTGTCGAAAACCAAACCCAAATCCAAAAACGGGTCGCCCCTAAACCTTCCTCCCGGGAGCCTCGGCTGGCCGGTTCTCGGCGAGACGTTGGAGTACCTCGGCACGAACTACAAAGGATTGCCCGGGAAGTTCGTCACGGACAGGATTCGAAACTACAAGAGTCGGGTTTTCAAGACTTCGTTGTTGGGGGAACGCATGGTCGTGCTGTGGGGCCCGGCCGGGAACAAGTTTTTGTTCGGAAACGAGAATAAGAAGGTGGCCGTGTGGTGGCCGACTTCCGTTAGGAACTTGCTCGGGACGTGCTTGGCGACGACCGGAGGTGCGGAGGGACTGCGCATGAGAAGGCGGCTTGCGCACTTTTTAAGTCCCGATGCATTCTCGAAACTTTATCTCAGAACCGTCGATCTCGCGTCTCGACAGCACTTAGACTTCCACTGGCGAGGTAAGTTTTAGGCTAGAAATTTGAAATATGTAGATTTCATATTTAAAAGTTCAATTATTGGATCCCTAGTACAATTATTGGATAATAAATTAATTATATAATTATCCAAAATTATTGGATCTTTAGTACAATTATTGGATAATAAATAAATAATATAATCGTCCATATAAAGAAATTATTGGATCCTTAGTACAATTATTGGATAATAAATTAATAATATAATAATCCATATAAAGAAAGTTGAATGAGTCTAGCACACCATGCGTCAAGTAGCAATTATGAATATTAAAAAGGATTGTAATTATACAATATATTTATACAGTTTTGCTATGAAGTCAATAGTTGGTTCTATATTGGAGTCAATCTTTTATATACAATAAGTAAACCATACTATATTAATAAAATTATTAGTATTTATTTAAGTGATCAGAGAATATAATATGATTTACTTATTATATATAGATTATTTGCTCAATTGTGGAGCCAACTGTTGAATTCATAGCGAAACTGTTTATTTATAAGATAAAATTTCATTCACTTTTGCAGTCGTTGCAGTTTAATCAATTTTGGTACTCTTGGGTCTTCGCCATTAGAGGTCGGAGGTTCTAAATGTTTAATCAATTAGCGAATGAATGGTTATCGAGTCCTCTTTTCCAACAACATCAAATAATTAGTAAATCTTTGAGAGAGATTTCTATAATTAGTTCTTTTCTCTTCCATCTCCTTAACTACAGTATGTAACATAAATTTTGTCTAAAGTAAAAATGTAATTTATTGTAATATGCCACTAACTAAATCCCCTGCATTTCTCTTCCTGTTTTTACACATACAACGTTAGTTAACAGAAAATCACAAATACAACTAAACTCAAAGCTTCATATTAATTTGTTTACTAACTAATTTGTTTGAAGGCAAAGATGAGCTAAAGGTGTTCCCAACAATCAAACTGTATTTATTCGAGGTGGCGTGTCAATTGTTCATGAGCGTAGACGATTCATCACTGACAAAGAAGCTCTTTTCCCACTTCAATATTTTCCTCTCCGGAATCCTATCAATCCCTCTCGATTTCCCGGGAACAAAATACTACCGCGGAAAGAGAGCTGCCGATGCAATTCGAAAGGAGCTCCGAATAATACTCGAGCATAGGAAGAAGGCCTTGGAACGAAAAACGACTTCACCTCCACAAGACCTTTTGTCTCATTTGCTCCAAACGCCTGATGACAATGGGGAGTTTATGTCCGAAAAAGTTATAGTAAACAATGTCCTACTTTTATTATGGGCCGGGCACGACACCTCGGCTTGCACGATAACTTTGCTGATGAAGGCTCTAGCCGAACATCCCGAGGTTTATGAGATGGTATTGAGAGGTCCGTTTTTTATTTCACCCCGCTTTTTTTTTTTTTATATGTTGATTGATTGCTTAAGAGTGAATATTAATCCATAATATATTGATTCGAATTTCGGAAAAAGCAGAGCAAAATGAAATAGCATCGTCAAAGAAGTCGGGAGAATGTTTGCAATGGGAGGATATACAGAGGATGAGATATTCGTGGAATGTTGTGTGCGAAACTCTGAGGATGTGGCCGCCTGTGATTGGTGCCTATAGAGAGGCTTTGGAGAACATAAGCTATGAAGGTTATGACATACCCAAGGGATGGAAGGTGAAGGACCTTTTTTTTTTTTTGTTCTATTACATTTTCCCCATCAAGTTAAGTTCTATGATCACACTTGTTACACGGGTAAAACATTTTTTCCAATTTGTACTATACATATTTTTGGACGTTTCAACCTATAGTGTTTAATTTGTAGTAAAATGCAAATATGAAATTCACAGATATTCATAATCTATATCTTGGACGATGTTGCAAAATTATGAATGTTCATGAAGTTCAGGTTGCATTGTACCACGAAAAATACTATAAGTTGCAAAGTCCAAAAAACACGTATAGTACAAGTTGCAGTCGATTGTTTACCCTTTCTTACCCTCCTATATAGATAAACTATTAAATGAAATTCCAACGAAAATATATTTGAATGAAATTCCAATAGATTCCAATGGAAATTGCAACAAAAATTAATATTTCATTGAAATTAGTTTTCACGTTGACGATTGTTTACCCTTTCTTACCATTCTATATAGATTATACATTAAGACATACATTAATACCATGTTTGTTTGGAAGACAAAGGTTTATGAAATCACTATTGCCACCCTAAGCTAATGATTTATTGTTCGAATCATGCAACAAACAACAGTTCTACTGGAATATGCAATCGATCCATGAGGACCCTAGCTTATTTCCGGACGAGACAAAATTTGATCCATCAAGATTCGATGGTTCGGGTCCCGTACCATATTCTTTTGTTGCTTTTGGAGGAGGACCTCGAATGTGCGTGGGGAAAGAGTTTGCTCGGCTGGAGATCCTCATCTTTCTACACAATCTCGTTCGAAGGTTCAAATGGGAATTAGTACTTCCGGAAGAGAAAATCTGTGCCGACCCCTTCATGACGCCCGAGAAAGGACTTCCAATTCGTCTCCACCCGCATGCGTAAAGCTTAAGAACGTTGAATTCGTGTTTGAATCTACAGTTTCAATTATCATGGCTAATAAAACAAGTCACCAATAAAGTTTGGTTAATTTTAGAAGAATGAGTTCTCCGTCATTGTATCAAGTTTATCGACAGTAAAGTCCTCTTGTTTGGTGTACTTTGTAACCTATGTATTAAATATCGTTGTGCGTTGTTTCTTGTTTCTAATAGGAAAAGACTACAGTCCCATCACGGAATGGTTCCGTGAGGGATTTTAGCCATAGATGGATCCTATTCTAGTTCTGCCTCGCTCCCATACTAGTTCCCATTAGAGTTTGAATCTGATCCCCTCTTCTCTATTAATATATATTACAGGCATTACTTCAGAAAGAAGCTCGTTGATTCCAAGTAGCTGTTGACCTCTCTCCTGTCCAGCCACAGAACAGTTCGCAGCAGGATCTTTTTCAGTCGTCCTGCCGCGGGAAGGGGGAGAGCAATTATCATAGCGCTTACCACTCCTGCAAGAGAGACCGATTCCATAGTTGTTAAGCGGTCAGGCTATACGGCTTTCTGCCTGCCTAGGAAACATTCTTTGGCACCCGCAACTCGAAGAAATCCTGCTCTTGATAACGATCCTCCATTAAAGAAGTGTTAGGAATGCGTTGCTCTGGTATCGGTGTCCTTAGGCTGGGGTCAATTGCATCGAACCTTGTCTTTTCTCTCTTCTAGTTCACCACTTGAATTGCGTATGTAAGGCCTCCCTTCCATTCCATTACAGTCGTTCTTAGAATCTGTATTCTATGTATTAGCAAGATAAGTCTTCACCTAGCTCCCAAGTCAAACTCAAATAAGGTCTGGCTTTGCCTTTTTCGATCCTGCTTCGGCCACCAGCTTTGTCTACTATATTTCCTTGAAGGCCCTCCTCTTCATTTCGATTCCTACTCCTGCATCGGGAGTCAGAATATAGGTCTGCCCCTGTCTGACTTCCAAATCAGTCTTATTGTACGCGTCTTTCCTTCTTCTTGGCGGCTACCCAACTTTAGAAGCGAAGCGAAGTGAAGTCATAGAAGCTTCTTTCTCTTCTGATTCAATAAAATATCTCGCTCAATTGCATCGTACTTTATATCTCCGGCTTCGTTGATTGACTGACGAACCTTCCTTCTTCTATGACTGAACTTCGTCAATTACATCGAACCTTTCAATCTCGCAACTTTCTTTTATTAGCTTAGGGCCGCCCGCACGCTTGTTGGGCTGTTGAAGGTCTTGCAATAAAATAAGAAAGAGATAATAACTGACTTGTATACATACAAAAATCAATCCAAATATGTCAATGATATGATTATAAATCCCAAATTGTTAGATCTTTCCAGTATAAAATCAAACGAAATAAGTCGCTCGCGAACTTGACTCCGTTTGTTAAGGTCTGGACTCATTTAAGACTCATTTAGTTAATGAGTCGAACTTGTAAAGCTGATAAATAGTGATTTGACATGATTTCTTTAACCTTTATCATATATCGGTTTATTAACGAAAGAAGCTCAAACTCTATAACGCACTAGTTTTTGTCCCGTGCATTTGCACGGAAAATTATATGATACATGAAAAAATAATAAAAATTATAAACAATAGTAAAAATAAAAACAAATTCATTGAAAAAAATTAAGAAAAAAAAATATAAATATTCTTAAACACTTCTTTATAAAACAACGTCGTGGTTTTTCTATCGTCAAAATCTCCCTCAGCTCAAATAAAAAACTTCAAACCCCACTGACTCGTAACTCTAAAAAGCGCCACGTATAATTGCTCATGACTAAATGCAGAGCTCTTCAGTAGTAAGCCGACGTGCGACATAGACTGTCTTTGACTCTTATTGATCATGTCATAGCATAGGAAACACTTCTTTATATTGTTTGTCCTCGACTCTTATTGATTGATAGAGATTGTCCTTGCTTCTTAATAAAAAAATTAGCATCTAAATATAAATGAGTAAATATAATATTAATTTTTTATATAAACAAAAAAATTAGAGTAATTGATAATGAGTATAGAATTACCCTTGCGGATTCAAGTTATTTCAACGATGTTCTTTTTATATATCTAAGATTTAATTTTTTTTTTTTATTTATATGAATATAAGCACATTTGACTAATTTTTATAAAATTTATTGAAAAAAGTTACTATTTTTTTTGAAACACTGATAAGATATTAAGATAATACTGTACTTAACATAAATGTGGGATTAATTAAAATAAATCTTTTTAATTTAGTCATTAACTAATTAAATTTAATTATAAAAAACCTTCTTAAATATGAGATTAATGAGTAATTAATTAAAAAAATGTAACTCCTTTTGGAGGGAAAGTGAAAATATTTTTATTAAATGGGATTAGCTAGCAATTATATATATATAGATGTGCGCACTACTTAACTATACACAAATTAATTTTGACTAAAAAATCCCTATGCTTAAGGCTAAAGGGAACCGCATGTGGCTAACCTCGAGATCCATCCATGACGTTGGAAAAAAGTTGACTTTAACCAAGCCTATGTGTTCAAAGAAAAAAGTGGACTTTTCAAGGGTCCATGTTAATATTCAAATATGATCAATAATTGTACGGAAAAGAAAAAAATATGATCAATAATTTAACATATGTTCAGCTACCAAGAAATGATATTTTTTTATTCACGTGGGTTTGAAACTTCTAGGTGAAAAGAGATTGTTTTTCAATAGCTCCAGTCAACATTAGTTATAGTTATATTAATCTTGGCCAATAATGATAACATTTTAAATTAATGATAATGGACAATAGAAAATTTTGTTCATTATATTCTAAAATGTCACCACAAACTATACATAAGACTCAAACCAAAAAGCAGAACATCTTCAACAAAACACACAATACTCTTAAAAAAAATGGATATCATCAACACTTTCCTACTCTGCTCAATCCTCATACTATGCCTCCACTTCCTTAACACAATCCTAATACCCAACAAGAAAAACAGGCCAAGGCTTCCTCCGGGCCCGACGGGCCTCCCGATTCTCGGAAGCCTCCTCTCCATCGGAAACCGGCCCCACGAGTCCCTCGCCAAGCTGGCCCAAGCCCACGGGCCCCTGATGACCGTCAGATTCGGAACAAAACAAATCGTGGTCGCCACGTCAACAGACACTGCCAAAGAAATCCTCCGGACCAACGACCGGGCCTTCATCGGCCGACCCAGGCCCGAGGCAGTGACGGTCGGAATATTCCACGACACGTCGCTCGTCTGGGCCTTGGGCCTGAGCCCGCACTGGAAGAAGCTCCGGCGGATTTGCAACACCGAGCTCTTCACACCTCAGAGGCTCGACTCGGTTATCGACCTCCGCCACCGAATGATATCTCGAATGATCGAACGGGCCGAGCAGGCCCGGAGGGCCCGGGATGCTCTGCACGTGGAAAGTTTGCACTACAAAAAAAATGTCATATTCCAACGAAAAATCCTACGAGAATATATTCCAACGAAAATTCCAACGGATATTCCAATGTTATAGCTTCCGTTGGAATGATTCCAACGGAAATTCTAACGAAAATATTCCGCTGGGATGAATTTTCCATTGGAATTTTAGATGGAATTTGATTATTCCAACGACTATTTTTCCAACGGTTTTTTACCGTAGGAATTTCCGTTGGACTATGCAATTTCCGTTGGAATTTTTATTTCCACCTCCGTTGGAAAATTTACCGTTAAAATCTTCAAAATCCAACGAAAATTCCAATGGAAAACTCATTCCAACGGAATATTTTTGTTGGAATTTCCGTTGGAATTCCATTCAAATATATTTGTATTGGAACTTTCCGTTAGAATTTGATCATTTTGTTGTAGTGTTGGTTTTCGAGACCGTGCTGGATTTTTTATCCAACACGATGTTCTCGGGAGACATGGGGTCGTCGGGTGGGGTAGGGGAACTGCGGGAGCTGATTGGCCGGCTCGTGGAGCTTGTGATGAAGCCTAACGCGGCGGATTACTTGCCCTGGCTGAGGCTGTTTGACGTGCAGGGGATTAGGCGGGAGATCACGCGGTTGTATGGTAGGGTGCACGAATTGTTGTGGGATGTCATCAAGAGGCGGGTAGGGGAGAGGGCGGGCGGGCCCGCGAGGCGCCGGGATTTCTTGGATGTGTTGCTCGATTATGCGGAGGAAAACGGTTCGAGTGATCAAGAGCTACTCATGAGAATATCATGGTTTTGTTCATGGTAAGAAATAAAAAAAAAAAGCTTTGTTTGTACCTCTTAGAGACTTGTTTTTTTCTTGTTATGTTCAGTCGAAATGCGCTAGCGCGAAAAAAGATACGGTTGGTTATGTTAGTAAAGTTTCCTCGAATCATAAAGCTTGATCTTTTACAAATACAATTCCAATGAATTCGAACCTATCGGTGTGGGGGCAATGAAATGTCAGATCACACGCGCGCACTCGTGTAGGCGTGCATTGATCCAATGGTTCAGACGTCTTCCCACACTCGTAGGGTTAAATTCACCTAACAATTAATCATCTTATATAGAACTACTTCTCATTCGGTCCTAACATATCGTATTCTAGAGATGCTAAACGGTCTTTGGCCCGACGGGCCGGCCCGTTTAGCCCAGAAAAAAAAAAGGTTAGGGCTTTTTATTAGCAGTCCGTTTAAATTTGGGTTTCTTTTTGCCCGGACCGTTTAGCCCGAAGCCCGCTAGAGCTAGCCCGTTTAACTTGAGTTGGGTAGTGTATATGTTTTTAGAAAGGTAAGGAATATGTCTCATGATTCCTTGTATATTACAATTTTGTTATTCTACTTCACACGTAATTATGAGTTATAATATAATATCATTATTTTGATAGATAATTATTAACAAATTTTAAGCCAATCAGAACGGCTAATAAAAAATAAATGAGACAAAGACCTAACACATAGAATATATTGATAGAATATAAATTCAGCAGTATGCTATATTGTCAAAATTCCCGTACCAAATAACTAGACAAATGGTAGTTACAAGTAATAGTTCGAACTTTTTTTTTCTATTAAAAAAAAAATATGTTATTTAAGAGTTTGTAATGTGTTCATATATAAAGTGTAGTTGTATATTTATAGTGGTAAATACTAAATAGCTGTTCCAAAAAACCGTTAATTAGGTATTGTAATTTATTATTATTATTATTATTATTATTATTATTATTATTATTATTATTATTATAGCCCGATTAGTCCGAAGCCCCCTAGGTTTAGGGTTAGGTCCTTTTATTGGTAGTCCGTGTAAATCCGGACTTTTTAGGCCCAGACCGTTTAGACCGAAGCCCGCTAGGGCTAGCCCGTTTAACATCTCTATCGTATTCAGTGTCTTGGTTTTATAGCAACTTGGCAAATGCAATAATGAAATATAGCTACTTTATGTGGAAATATGAATAATAATAAGTTTGTTATGTGAAATGACACACTTACCCTTATTCCTATATTTATCCAATAAAAACATGTATAATATTTTACACCAACAAACCGTTTAGAAATTCAATACATTGTTTATGTGGTTTATAAATCATTTCTAGAATTTCAGAAATTAATTATAGAATTCAAGATATTATATAAATATTCTAGAAAACACTAGAACTCTAGAAATGGTTTGGATGAAAAAGTGTGTAGGGGTATTTAAGTATTTATCATGGCCTTTTTCTCATTCCAATATGACTAAAGATCTTTTTTTTGTCACAACATACCTATATTTCATCTTTTNTGACTTTAAATTTACTGATATTACCACTATTTATATAAATAAATAAATAAATAAAATTGCATGCAGGACTTATTTGTGGCCGGGACCCACACGACCACCATGACGATGGAGTGGGCCATGGCGGAGCTCCTACGCAACCGGCCCGTGCTCGCCAAGCTCAAACGAGAAATTTCCGACATCAACATCCCGCCCGAAAAACTTGTCGAGGAACAAGACATACCCCGTCTCGCGTACTTAGACGCGGTAATAAAAGAAACCTTGAGGGTCCACCCGGTGGCCCGCTCCTCATACCCCACCTCACGGAGGAACGGGCCAACATCGGGCCGTACACAATTTCCGAGGGCACTGAGGTCCTCATGAACGTGTGGTCCATACAGAGGGACCCGGCCTATTTGGCCGACCCGACTAGTTTTAGGCCCAAGAGGTTTGTGGGCTCGGATGTCGACATCCGGGGCAGGGACTGCAGGTTCATCCCGTTCGGAACGGGCCGGCGTATCTGCCTCGGGTCAGGCCTTGCCGTGCGGATGGTGAGCCTAATGCTGGCTAACCTCGTGCACGGTTTCGATTGGGAGTTTCCAGACGGGATGCGGCCGGAGGACTTGGACATGACGGACGGGTTCGGGATAGTGTTGTGGAAAATGGAGCCGCTCGTGGCCATCCTGTGAGTGCTAGCACTCACAGTGATGGTTGATGGGGTTTTTTTTTCTTTTTTGGGAATTCGTGTTATCGAGTCAATTTTAATAGAATATTGTGTTTATATTTGTAAAGACCTTTTAAGACTTTTAAAAGACTTGTGGTATTCAATTGAGATTTTAAAAAGTCTTACAAAATCATAAGGTATTTAACTTATTTGAAACTATGATTTGTTAAAACTTTCTAAGTTTTGGTGGGATTTCTAAAGAAAAACCTTATACGAAATTCCACTCATATCTCACATCCAAACTTAAGACACTGAATTCCTCCAAAATCTAAAAATCTTACAAAGTCTCAAATCTTAAAACTTGAAATCCCTATTGAATACACCGCCTGAATTACACGGTTATTAATTATTATGGAATTTATAAGTATTTTAAATTTTAAAATAACTATTAAAACATATTATTATTTTTTATTTACAATGATATTCGTCGTCTGTAAGACCCGCTGACCATATTATAACAATTATTCGAATTCACATCGTATAATAGAGATGGTTTATAAATTTATTTAATTGCTAAATAAACAAAATTATTATTATATAATTATGAATAAAATATGATATAATTTTTATTTATAAAATAAATATAATTGTATTTTATATCATAATAAAATGTTTTTCTACAAATAAATGTTGTAGAAAAAAAAAACTCAGAGAGTTCGCAGTCATGTTTTGCCTAATATTATACCCTGTCATTTCTTCTAAAATTATATATTTATATAGGGGACGGATCCAATGAGACCACTCCTTAAAATGAGTACATGAGACTCAATCTAGGTCACTCATTTTGTCTAGATCAAAATCAATTAAAATATACATTAATTAAATAATAAAATAATTATTAGTTGACTCCGGCGTTGACCGTTGACTCTGGCGTTGACCGTTGACTTCTGGCGTTGATTTCCGGCAAAAATCGTTGACTTCCGGCGTTGACCCGTTGACAAATAACCTAGCAGCAAGAAATAAATAACCTAGCAACAAAAGACACTCAACCTTGAGTGGTGTAGTGGTTGCATTGCTTGTCTTGCTTCCATAGGTACCAAGTTCAAATCCTAAAATACAACTAACTTAGCAGCAGCAGCAAGAAAGAACTAAGAAAGAACTAACCTAGCAACTATAAAAAAATACAACTAACTTAGCAGCAGCAAGAAAGAACTAACCTAGCAACAAAAGACAACTAACCTAGCAGCAAGAAAAAAATAACCTAGCAACTTAAGACAACTAATCTAGCAACAAAATTCAACTAACCTAGCAGATAAAATAACTAACCTAGCAACAACAAACAACTAACCTAGCAACAAAACACAACTAACCTAGCAAGAAAGAAATAACATAACAAAAGACAAATGGTCAACGGTCAACGCCGGAAGTCAACGATTTTTGCCGGAAGTCAACGTCGTAAGTCAACGGTCAACGTCGGAGTCAACGGTCAACGCCGGAGTCAACGGTCAATGGTCATAATAATATTTAAATAATTAAAAATAAAGAATTAAATAATAAAAATAAAGAATTATTATTTAAATCAAGATCTAAATCTTGTGGCTAGGAATGAGTCTCACGTCCTCACTTTAAATAATGGGATGCATTGGAACCAATCCCTATTTATATATTATATTTTTAATAGTTAATCTCTTTCTTTCCATTTATTAATTATTTTTTTACATTTTTATACTTTGATTAATCTATTTTCATAAATATTCATATAATTTGCAACTCGATGTAGACCATACGACCATCGAATCTTGAAGGATCCAATTTCTTCGAACTCGCCGGAAAATAAACTAGGTTCTTTATGGGATTGCTTGCGATTTCAAATAGAACTGTTGTTACAAGACACCTACACAGATACTCATAAACTCACAATGTCATCTCATTCAAACTTTTCCTTTTATCAGCACCTTATGACAAAATAAAACCAAGTAAGGAAAAAAACGCCAAACTCTGCATTCAAATCCAAAGGACAACATTACAAATAACAAACCAAATCAAATTTGATTTACCACAGTATATACATACATAACCAAACCACCACACCAAACAATGGATTAATTGTCACGATCAATGCTGGCGAGCCAAAGTCACGGCCAACATAAGAATAAGCAAGACGAGCACGATAATCGCACCAAACGACCCGATCAATGAGCCCGAAGTCCGTTCGCAGAACGAGTTGTACTGCTGGCAAATCGCGAACCAGTTGGTCCGCGCGTTACCCTTGTGCGCAAGGTACACGATCGCGGCTGCAGCCGAGGCCCCGGCTGTAAGAAGTGCCAGCATTCCCTTTCACAAAAAAAAAAAAAAAATATAAATTTTCTCGATTATTCAATTCCGAAAAATAACCTACAATGAATTAGAGAGAGAAATGAATAAATGCCTAAATTGCATTTTTAGTTCTGCCGGTTTAACGCCATAGTCTCAAAATTCTAACATTTCGTCTCTTGGTCCTGTGATTTAATATTTTGCTGCAATTTCAGTCATTTGAGGACTTAAATTGCAATAAATTCTCGAATTTATAGATTTTTTATTAGCAATTTTAAATCTTATAATTTAAAATTTTATTGCAATTTCAGTCATGTAATTTAAATTTTTGTTGCAATTCCTCAAAGACTGAAGCTGCAGCAAAATATGAAATCAGAGGACCAAAAGACAAAAAGTTAGAACCTTGGAACTAAAATTGCTATAGCGTTAAACCAAGAAGACTAAAAATGCATCTTTGCCAAAATAAATTTATTGTTATATTAATTCATGCTTTATACCGCGTCAAAGAAAATGAGCACGACTCGACTGTTTTGCGAGCCGCTCCGTACGATGTGGAAGATCGACAAAGCCAAAGAGAGAAGTAAGTAGGCGCTCACGACAGCATTCGCCACCACGAAAAACCTGTTAAGAGGTCAAAATAGTTGGTAGAAAATTAGTGTCGAGTCGCATCATTATAATTGTCGATATTTCATTGCGAAGTTATATCAAAAGAAAAAAACATGCACTTACGTAAATGTTGGGAGGTCGTTATATTCGGCCCTGAACCTGATGAACTGAGTGAAAAAGGGAAGCGACTCGTCGGTTGTGGCCATGGCAATGGCGCTTGCTAGGGTCGCTACAATAGCGACGAGCCTGAGGATGAAGTCGAGCACGGCAACTCCGCGGTTCATCCCGGTTTGTGGTGCCGAACCAGAACCCTTTGCACCAATCTCAAGCCCTGTAGCCATAGTATATTTAATTTTCAAGATTAATGAACTATATGAGTATTTGTGCTTTGAGGATATTAGTAATGTTGGATGTTGATAAGAGCCTGATGGGGTGAGGAGTATTTATATGATTAAATGGGCATTGATAGTATAGAATGTAATGTAGTTAGTGAATTATTTCAGAACCTTTAAAGTTTGCAATAAATAATATTCCTGTGAATATTATTAATAAAGTCTACCTGCTACATTATATGTTGGATTTGGGGATCAAATACATCTTGATGGTAATGCAGTTGTTATAAAGCAGTTTGTACTAGGCCCATGGTATAGAATGGAGGGAAAATATTAATTTTGGGTCAAAGATATAAGGATAATAACTGAGTATGATATAAAATATTAAACTACCGAAGAATAAGATTGGTAGTTAAAATTATGCAAGTAACATTGTTTTTTGTTGGAAAATATATAAAAATAATTACTTTTTAATTGTGTTGGTGAAATTCGTAGAGAAAAATAAGATGAAATAATTTTTTTTTTAATTTTTTTTTTTCATTTTCAATTTTATTGAAAAAAAAAATTGTGTATTTATTCCGGGATTTTTTAAACACTGAGATTTTTAAGAAACATAATTTCAACTTTTCAAAACTTTTAAATGTCCTAAGATATACATTTGAGATTTCATATGATCTTAAAAAGTAATGTGGGTATTCAATTTATTTACCACTAAAATTGGTTAGATTTTTTAAGACCTATTGGGATTTTAAACACAAATTACATATACTAAATCCCATCTCATATTTCACCTCCTCCAGACTTGAGTCTTCAGTTATCGGGGCTCGATAAGAGCTTGACTTACCAAGTGATGTTTAGCATATCGGCCAATGCAAGAGATTTCTAGTTGGACTTCGACTAGGCACTCTGTCAAAAGTCCGGTTGTCGTTATACTCGAATGAGACAATCTTAATCGAGTTAAGACTGAGCTTCATGACTTCGGATAAAACCTCACGAAATAAGACTGAGTGTACTGAGCTTCATGACTTCGGATAAAACCTCACGAAATAAGCCTTACGAAAAGCGAGCACTGCAGTAAGTTAGCCACACGTCACAAAACCGAGCCTCCGAAGGGTGGTTAGAAAGGAATTTCTTATTTCCAGAAAATGCTCGTCTGGAAAAAAGTTCAATCCTCAAAACTCAGACTTCGTCCTGAACCTGATAGATGGTGGCAGAAAACTACAGTTTGGCCAAAGTGATCGGGAACAATTTGAGGCTGCACGAAACACCCTCGACTTACGGACAAACATCAAATAACACTACTGTTTGAGATTATGAGAAAAAAACTAAAAAAAAAAAAAAACTAAAAAAAAAAAAAAAGATCTAATGTCTATAAGCTGGGAAAAACTATATGAAACATAATCAACTGATGGTATATAATTTAATTTAGAACAAATAACAAATGAGTAAGCAATGATCTTGTGAAGAAGAAGTTCTGTGTGAAAATGTCAACTGTCTGGGGAAAATGCAGTATAATAGTGAAATGTCAACGACTCAACAGTGTGGTGAAAATGCAATAATTTGATTTTTAAGACAGATATTAATGTGCTATTTATGAAGTACATGACTTTTCACCTATATATGAATACATGGTGAGCAAGGTTAGGACTTGAGATCATTCTAGCTTGACAATTTGGAAAACAAGGGCAAAAAATTTAAGTAGCTAGGATTTAGCTTGTGTCTTGTGATCACCTATGACACTCAAATGCACAGAAATAATAAATACTCGTTTACGATATCGAAATCGAAGACTACATTGCCTACTTGTGTTCTCTGTACGAGTAAAATCAGGTTAGGGGCGTTGTCGGCCGGAAAATCAACTGTCGTAAATCGAAGTATAACGGTGTGCCGGAAGCACAGCTGAATATTCCCTCTTTCACGGTCCATCTCGGTTACAACGGACAAGAGTATTCGAGAACAGTGACTAATGTAGGAGATGCCAAGTCGACTTACCGCGTTGAGATCGAGAGTGTTCCAGGCGTGAATGTGACGGTCAAACCTACGGTACTTAGGTTTACTAAAGTGAATCAGAAAAAGGAGTATAAGATCTATTTTAGCCGAAAAGAGTTCGTTACAAATGGATCTTACGTTCAAGGATCGATTGCCTGGGTTTTCGGACGGCACACTGTTCGAATTCCGGTATCTGTCCACTTGGTCCTGACAAGAAATGTATGAGCAAAGTCTTAGGGAACTTTTATGTGCGTGCATAAACCTCAAGGGACAGCACCTTTTGATGCAGAATTTTTCGTTAGTGGTTATATGAGAATAAAGAAGACTCAGATTCAGAGATACAAATGAAAATCTCCATCAGATGGAATCTTGATTTATGTTTTAGGCTTCTAGCTCAACTTTCTTACCATTGATAGATTTTGAAATAATTGAAGAAATGTACTCTTCTTAATGGGTTGGCTTCATAATTGAACCAAATTAGATACAAATTCATGATAATATGAATACTATCTAAACAAGGTGCTGATAAACAAAAATGTTTGAATGAGATGACATTATGACTATATCTATGTAAGTGTAAAATATTGTTATATGGTAATAGGTTTTCCGTTCTAATTTAATGCTTTTGAATCTTATATTTATGTTGCGAGGATCCTAGGATCAAAGTAAATCGTAGCCCGTGTGCTGCAAGCAAGCTTATTAATAAGACAGTTAATGACACTACAGAGTGTGTTATTCCTTCTAGGGAGAGTTTCAACTATACAAAAATCAGCATGTATTTAATCTTTAGAGGTAAAGGTATCACCTATAATGTAATGAGAGTAGTGTACCAAACTTCCCCTAAGCCCTTAGCTTCACAAGTACCTGCACACCATAATAAAGCATGAAAAAATTGATTGAAATTAATGCCTACAAACCTCAGGAATTCGAAGGAGGGGGAAAATGTAGCCTAAAATGGGTACAATTTTTTGTGTGCTCTGCAGCTTGAAAATTTAATACAACAGTTCAAAGCTAAATCATGCTCTGTATCCAGTTCAATGACCACAAAATTCTTGTATGAGAAAGCTTAACCATTAGACTGATCAACCGCCATACTCTTTTAACAAAAATACATACTTATGGTATGAAATGTCAAAGTTTCTTTTATGTTTTTTTTTTTCTTTTTTTTTTTTTTTTTGAGTATGACATTTCAATTTGAAAGTATGCAAATCTGTTGAAGAGGTATGGTTGGTTGCCTAACAATACTTAAGACGCTTCATAGGCAAATGTATGAAAACGGAAGATAATAACCCTCTTACCATAACTTCTTTCTCACAAATTTCGACAAAATAAAAAACTATCACTACATCGTATTCTTTGATCCAAGGAGATAGTTCAATGGTATATCTCATATAATAATGATGGTGATATCATCTTAATACGAACGAGTGAAATTCAATCTACTTCCAAGCACACAACTCTGTGTTCTTTACACAGCTTTGCAGCAACAATCAAAAGATCTCAAAAACAATGGCCAAATAACCTCACTCTTCAGTGCCCTCATGAATGCTTATGAAAGCGATTAGCTTGATATACAATGAACTACAAAAAGATATAGAGCAGGCTAGCAGCCTATCCGCATGTGCATATATGCACACAAAAATTTAAAATTTAGTATTAAACAAATATACGGCAATCAAATCAACTAAACACTGCTTTCTCAAGCCCACGGAAACACAGTAGAACAAAATGAACAGACCTATGCAAAATAGACTGCATTGGTCCCAGTCGATAGAGACTACTTGACAATTCCGCAGAGCAAACATTTCAAATAAAAGAATCATGAGTCTACTAACCCTCTAAATTGGACAAAAGCAGTTTCCCAATCTCAATTCTAAATGATCTAGCCTTCCACAACAAAAATCCCCTTCAGCCTTAGATTACGGTAGATAAAGAAACCGATCTAATTATCATGACTTTCCAAGCATCTAGCTTCAAAAATTACCCAGTCACCGAGTCAATTAACTACTTGTCCTATAATTTTAAAGTATGATGAAGCCCCACAACCCCAAAACTTTGACCTGGTCAACCAAATCCAGGTGGCACATCAGGATCTTCATCACCGGCATCTCCTGAGGTCTCATGCTTGATTATAGAAGGAAAACCAGGCGGGGCATCACAGTCCATATTCTCAGCCTCTGACAAATTCTCCACGTGCAAACTGTCTCCATTGTGTTTTTCTGAGGCAGACAAACTGTTATTGTCTGGTTGGTTCTTTTGGCTGTTCATATTTCTCTGGTTGACATCAGTCGAACCAAATCCCGGTGGCTCGTTTGGCTCTCCATCTGATAAGACGCCATTTTTTCCAATAGCTTCAGCAACCTCACCATGATTCTCACGTTCGTTTCGAGCTGAATGTGAATCTCTGTGAGAGGATGATTCACCGTTGTCTTTCAAACTAGGATTTGATAATTTGTCGTAAACTGATTGTACGGTTTCTGTTATCTCGTTTTTCATGCCATCAGCAGATCTGATAACATTCCAGACACCATCGGAAATTTGGCTCATCACTTTGTCCCTGAAATAAACAGAATTCGAGTCATATTTTACGATCTGAGAAATTCAGCATGTTTTCATGTGATTATTACGCATTGTCCGTAGTTAGGTATAGAAAAGTAATTGTACCCAATCTCTTGGTGTATAGCATCAGAAAGCTGCCGCGGTTTCAAAGTTTCAACACCGGGGCGATTAAGTGCAGCCGATTGCTGCACCATTGATATAATACTGCTTCGTAGTTCTTCCTGAGGAGAATTAGAGAAATCGAGCAGCATGTATCAGAAAAACAAGGGCTAATGGTGAGAAAAAGCAAAAGGGAAGGAGAGTTTATCCAGCCAGGTCTTGTATTGAAGGAAGTTCAAACTCATTCACCACCACTTCCCCTTGCTTAAAATGATAATTAAATTGGATTATCAAAATCACAAATAACAACTATTTGAACAATCTGGTTGTAAGTGGTAAGAAACTCAACCTAACATTTTAATGGCAGGAGAATGACGAGAGTAAATGCAAACGCAGACAAAGATGGCTGAAGGCCCTTAATCAATCAAAAAAATTTCCACCTGCCCACAATGTAGAAGGGGGTCTAATTTGTAACTTTCTCCAGATGAACTAATATTTTGAGAGGTGTACATGTGTTACCAGCATCGATGCACTAAACGCAAATTAGGTATTATATGAGTTCCAAACGTAGTTTAATAGAACCTGTATAAGTCAGTTGTGTATAATTAGTTTGAAATATTAAACCCAAACCACCAACACCATTAGATAATGTATATACTCCTTAGTCTTAGGCAATTGCCAATGATGTATGTCCTTCTGTCAATCATAGCAATTCTTTTTCAGAATTCTAACATGTCAAACAACTCAATATAATGCAGAAATAAACAGTTATTTGTTTCTTCAAAACATAGATCATGAGAACATAAAAAAAACTCTTGATTGAAAAAAGTTCTCATGGCAATCTATGTTTAGAGCTGGTTAATCAAAAGAGGACAGTTTTCTTTTCCCTCATATTCAGAGGAAATGTACAGACCATGTTTTTCAAGACTCAACCTTTATCAGCCAGTTCCAAAAAGGCAGCATAAGTGAAAATCTTACAACTTCAGATTAGCATTTTCCCCAAAAAAGCCGTTACATAATAGAGGCCAATCACCGAAATTTACGTCTCTTTTTTCGTAGTATAAAAATCGGTTTAAAGAATGCATAGAGAATGGAAACAGAATTGACACATTTGAAAACACCAAAGAAAACCCATGAAAATTTATCTATTCGGAACGCATATAAAACATGCAAGCAACACCATACACACACATATGGATAAGACAAAGTGCACAGATACACAAACTCACATTCTCCTTCAATTTACGAATGATTTTGAGGCGCAGGCGATCGAAATCACCGTCGTCTTTCAGCTTCGAAATCACATCCTCGGCTCTTACACGGCCGGCGCCACCGTTAACACCAGTATTTTGCATCGGTGTCTGTGGACCCACATGCGAAGAGCTACAGATATCCTGGTGCGCGCGGGATTCGGAGATTTCCCTAAAATAGAAGAGAGGTAAGAAGCTAACAACTGGGCAGTAGAAAAAGATCCGATTTTTCACTGACTCTTTAATGGATCTTTTGGTGGGTTAACGATTTGCTTTGTGTTCCAGCTACAATTGGAGGTCGAAGCCGCCATAGCCCACAGAGTATATGATAATTGATGAGTTGTGAATTGTATCAGCGGGTCGACCCGTCGGGTCAGCGGATATGTTCAGGTCACATGATTTTTTATTTACTTTTTTTCNTGTTGACCGTATAATGTGATTAGATGTTATTATTGTTGTTACATTTAATTTTTTTTTTAAATAAAAAATATATTTGAAATTCCTAAATAAATAATAAATAATTTACAAATAAAAGACGTACCAAAATACACATTACATCCAATCAGATAAACGCAATTTAAAAAAAAAAATATTTCAACTCTTTTAATTGTAAATTTGGTCTGCAAAAAAGTGAAAGAAAAATAATTAATCATTATATGTATAGACTCACAATAATTTATTTATATCTGTGCAAATGCATAGGTCGAATACTAGTTATATTAAAAACACATAATTATACTGAGAAGGCTAGAATCAGCCAAACAGTTGAAATCATCAGCTATAAAGTCGAGTCTAGTGAGAGGCCTAACCCGAAGGTCGCCAATAGCCTAAACTAGAAACACAGAACAACACATCTACAAACAAAAGCTACAACTCCCACAAATGAAGAAAACACGGAAAAACATACTCCCACGAGGAGAAAGCACAAAATCAAAAAACCTACAACACACAAGCACACAAAAAAGAAACAAACAAACAAGAAACAAAGGAAGAAAACTAAAAGAACTACAGCCCTCCCTTCCATTCGTGCGCACTCCGCATCCGTAGCACTCGATTCAAGACCCAAGCGACTCTTCGACACTGAAACCCATCTGACAAGATCGACGACCTACCGAGTGGCCGCCAACGTTACAGCTCCTGTAGACCCGCGATTAACTCCACCCCCAGCCCACCCCGAAGGCCACCGAACCCGCACAAACCGCATCGGGAGCCGCCACCGGAGGACCCCTCCAAGCTCAGCACCAGGGCGAGAAGAGGAACGAAGCTCGAAATTAAAAGCTTGTCTCGACCCCGGCCACCGATGCACGGCAGCCGGAGCCTGTCTTGACACAATCATCCGCAAGCCCACAGTCCCGAACATCCCCCACGGCCAACCGGGTAATAGGCGAAATGCCGCTGCTGGAGGGGTAGACGATCGGCAAGGAGACGTGACTACAACCCAAGAGCCGAATCGGAGCAGTGGGGGCGATTTGCCGGAGGAAGGGATAAACAATGTTGTGTCGCAATTGAGTATATTTTTATTCGATAAAAATATATAGCTGTCGGAGATAAAATTGTAAATTTGGTCATGTGGTTTGGGTCAAACTCACATTTGGTACAAAAAAATGCATTTGTGGCCTTTTATTTATTTATTTTGTTGCAGATATTGTCTCATAGCCGTTAAAACTAATAGGGTTCGCGTGATGACGTTACCAACTTTTGGTATCCATCGTATGTTGCAATGTTTAATTCAAAAGTAGAAAGTTGACATAAACAATCAATTTCATTGAATATTAATCTCAAATCATCATAGAACATTGAAGGATTCTCGAGAGAGAAGAAGGGAAAATTACAGAGCGGCTAGTCGAGAGAATGAAAGTGGAAAGTGAGGTTTGTTCAGCCCTAATTGTAATATTTATACTTGTATTATAAATGTAAATATGACATGTTACAAGGGTAAAATAATAAAAGCATTATAATATCTAATATTTGATATACTAGCTCCAAACATTCATCTAATTTTATTTTTCATTTTTAATGTCATTTGTTTGAGATTTATTTATGTTTTGATTATCCCATCTCCACATCCAACTAACATAAAAAACATTCATCTACTTATATTTTTTTTAGATCCTTTGTTCTACTTTTGTTGCATCTTTCTTCCATTTTCAATTATTTATACCTAATCAAAAATTGCATTTTCATATTCCATCATTTCATACTTGTTTTTCAATTCTGCACCATCATAACAACAATCTTAAAACAAAAAATTAAATTATTACATTTTTACATCATTTCATCATTACAGTTCTGACATTAATTTCCCTTAATTTCCAATCCAAAATTGACATCCCATTTTTTCGCAACATTGAGAATTTGCACACAAGTCTCCATCTTATCTTGTTTTGGAATTCAATCCTGTCTCCTGAAGATTTGCAAAATGAATCAATTAAATTGCTTCATTATCATGAGCATACTGAATTAATATGATTTATTTTTTGGACATAAACTATGTAATGGCAATTAATTTTATGGTTAGACTTTTATATTTTTTCAATATACATACATACTTTTAAAATAAAATATTATATTTTAGAAGATAAAATAAATAAAAATATGGTATTTCATAGCATAAGTACACATAAAAAATATGATGTTTATATTCCTCATACGAAATTTGTGATGGAACAAATTGTAATTCCAAAGTAATTAATAAGATTACATACACATGTTATATACATAAACATATATATATTGAGACTGATTCTTATTTTAACCAACATTAAACATTCAAACTCTATTCGATTTAGCATTCAATGTTATTGAAGCCTTTTCCTTTTTGAGTTGTTACTCAGAGTAAGACCGACAAAATATTGAAATTCCCCAAAAGGTATATTTTTTAAGACTTTAGTTCTTATATTTAATATGAAATATATAGTTCTAAAGAATGGGTCTCAAGTCTCAACTAGTCCTAAATATTTTCCATAATTTTATATTATAAACCCAATTTTATAAATTTCCCGCAATGTTTTATCTCCATCTACAGTAGATTTCCCGGGAAATAGATTTGATCCTCAGATCCACCGCCGCATCTCACCCATCAGCCACCGGCAACCGCCGCCCACCGGCTTTTCAATCCGGCGGAGCCAATGGAAAGCCCGAGCACGAGCTCGAGCGCGAGCGCGGGCGCGGGCGCACCCTCCACAGAGCCCAAAACTCCGGCGCCGAAGCTTATCAGCTCCTATCGCCGCCCCTACGTCTCCCGCACAATCTGCGGCGATCGGTTCATCCCCAGCCGCTCCTCCTCCAATTTTTCCCTATTCAACCTCCCTAATTCCAGCTCGCAGGTCTCCTCCAGTGATTCACACTCCGCGTACACCAACCTCCTGAAGTCTGCCCTTTTCGGACCCGAATGCGTCGCCGGGGTTAACGGGATTCAGCCGTTGACGCCGGAGAAATCTTCTCCCGGCGGGAGATT
The DNA here is from genome assembly GCA_008636005.1 of Striga asiatica. Taxonomy (NCBI): domain Eukaryota; kingdom Viridiplantae; phylum Streptophyta; class Magnoliopsida; order Lamiales; family Orobanchaceae; genus Striga; species Striga asiatica. The sequence goes on along the minus strand of BKCP01004339.1, from coordinate 900,924 downwards.
TGGCGGTAGGAGCAGTGATGGTGGTTTTCCGCAGGTTAGTCCTAATTGCAACATATTCAAGTACAAGACCGAGACGAGGAAATCTATGCCTTCTCTTTCACCGTTTGAGTTTGATGATAAGCTCCCTGGGGTGTCTCACAGTCCTGTTAAGGCACCAAGAAAAGTTCCACGGTCGCCGTATAAGGTAGGATTTGCAATCTTTTAGGGTTTTCAAGTTCTTTCCAGAATTGGGCCTTTTCAATTTGCTTGTGATTCGCTCTCAGATTTGGAATCAGGTTTATGGGTTTTTGTTTTATTCATTTCGTTTATTTGTTTATTTTGTTGCAGTGGTCTCTTTTCTGTATGCTGATACTTGAATTAGTAGTCTAATGTTCTATTGCTGTTTTGTGGTTCTTCAGTTCTGTAGCTGCATGTTAATATACTTGCATCTTGGTTAATGATGGTTTCACTGTTGTCTTTCTAAGTTCTGTTGCTTAGTTCTGCATATATTGATTAGTGGATTCATCATTTTCAGATGTTACAAATTTAATCCGTTTGCGATTTGACCAATTCATTCTAATTGAATTTTACATAGGTTTTGGATGCGCCTGCTTTGCAAGATGATTTTTATCTCAATCTCGTAGACTGGTCACCACATAATGTGCTGGCTGTGGGGTTAAGCAACTGTGTCTATCTATGGCATGCTTCCAGCAGCAAGGTAAGAATTCATTCTCTCTCGATAATCTTTCCATTCCTATTCTCTCACAAATTGATGAAAGTGGGTGTTTTCATATTATTGCAGGTAGTGAAGTTGTGTGATTTGGGAGGTGATGACAGTGTGTGCTCAGTTGGCTGGGCACACCGTGGTACACATCTTGCTGTTGGAACTAATAATGGCAAACTCCAGGTATGTGGTTAAGCTTCTTTCTGATCCCTTGTTGTTTTACAAAAATACTGACTGGATTCAGAGTATTTGATTTTTATGATCTAAGTGGATTGTTGGATATATATGTGCTGGAAGTAGAATCATACACTATGTCTTAAGTATTTAAGTTCTAAATTACATGCTTCTGCAAATTCTATTTGATTGTTGGTTTTGTTTGTATCTGTATTCATTCGTATAAATCGTATCTCATGAGATATGCTTAGTATTGGAATGGAAACCTTACTTAGGTAACACCTAGACTTACCCTCTAATGGTTGTTTAAATCCAAAATTTTGCTTGGGTATTTAATACCATAGGCAGTTGTGAGTTGTCCCAATATTTATTGTTGGTAAGCGAATTGAATGCTTTTGAAAATTTGTAGATGTGAAATTTGCTTTTGAAAGTGAATTTGGAACATGACATATCATGATGACAGCTGCTCTAAAGAGGGGCTTGAAATGTATAGTGTTTCTTGTGGCTCATTCTGTTTATTTTTTCCATGAAAATAAATTTAAACTTCACCGATCTCTGCAAATGATTATCTCAAATAGCAGAAAATATATGGAAAAGTAAACAAGAACCACAATCATTAAGCATAATGTAATTTGCGTGCAGTTATGGGATGCCTCTCGTTGCAAGAGGATCAGAACTATGGAGGGACATCGGCTTCGAGTCGGTGCCCTTGCCTGGAGTTCATCCATTTTGTCCTCAGGAAGCAGGGACAAAAGTATTCTTCATCGTGATATACGAGCTCAGGATGATTATGTCAGCAAGTTAACCGGACACAAGTCAGAGGTATACCTACCTTCATGAATTTGCTTTTGGTCGAGCATCTCAAAACATATTTTTCTTCTATTGCAAGTATTACTTCCATGTTATGGTCTTATGAAGATGCTTTGTTTGTAGGTTTGTGGATTGAAGTGGTCTTATGACAACCGAGAATTAGCATCTGGTGGAAATGACAATAGAGTAAGTACTCTCCAAATTGATTTTTTTTCTTTTATTTTTTACCGATTTCATATCTTGTTTGACTAACCGATTCTATTCGGTACGCCTAATCTCTTGTAGCTTTTCGTGTGGAACCAACATTCGACTCAGCCTGTATTAAAGTACTGCGAACATACTGCAGCTGTAAAAGCTATTGCATGGTCACCCCATCTTCATGGGCTCCTTGCTTCTGGTGGGGGCACTGCTGATAGATGCATTCGTTTTTGGAATACGACTACCAATACGCAACTGAGCTGTATGGATACCGGAAGTCAGGTAAGTTTTAGTTCAATTTATCTAGTCTACTCAGCCTATTGAAATTATTTTCTATTTTAATAAACAAAAGAAGAAAGAAGTCTATTTTTTTTACGTTTTGCCTTATTTTATCATTTATGAAATCTCAGATGAAATCGAATGCTTAGAGGGGATATAATGAAATTCTTTGGTTGGTTCTTTCGATAAAATAAGGGAATGATTCACTTTTTTGATTTAACTGATCAGGCGAAACGAAACTAAAGAATAATCATTTTGTTTTTGTTTTTCTACTCAACGAACACTCTACAAGTAAATTATACGATAGCCTAATGTAATAATTTTATGACAGGTGTGCAATCTTGTGTGGTCTAAGAATGTCAATGAACTAGTGAGCACACATGGCTACTCCCAAAACCAAATTATAGTTTGGAAATATCCGACCATGTCAAAGGTACTACTTTCCACAAAGCATGTAGTAGAAAGAAGATCGAAATAATTTGGATTTCTGGCACGTTTTGTATATTAATCTTATTATTCGATTTTTTATTTTTTTTTCAATTGTCGATGTAGTTGGCAACTCTGACTGGCCATACATACCGGGTATTGTACCTTGCAATTTCACCGGATGGACAGGTATGTAAAAGAAATCAGCTACACGATGTTCGAAATTCAAGTTCAATTTTTTTTTTTTTTTTCGTCATTGTTTTTCTCTTACTGGGTTTTTTTTAGACGATTGTAACAGGAGCAGGAGACGAGACGCTCAGGTTTTGGAATGTCTTCCCATCACCCAAGTCTCAGGTTACCACTCAACTTTCATCATACTCATACTCGTTCACACATTTGCTTCGTCAAAAATTGATCTTGGCTCGTTTTACGCATGCACTTGATGGGGATAATTTTATTTTACCTGCCATACTTATTGTGTTTGCACTTCAACTGAACTTTCTAATACTAGCCAAATACCCCCCATTTTGCAGAACACTGATAGCGAAATTGGAGCCTCGTCATTTGGAAGAACCCAGATTCGTTGATGATGTAAAGCCATTCGTTTTATTTATTTCACAACATTTTTTTTTTTATGCTCCATAAACGATGAATAGTTACGTCTCTCTGGCACATGGGAAAGAAATGCATACCATATGAAGAGGGCAAAGCATCAGCAGAATTAGACGAAAAGAGTCGATTGTCCTTGCAATCGTGCAGAATTTTAGATATATGATGGCGAACATTCTCGAATTATTACCTATTTGTTGTACAGTTGGAGTTGTTATGTAATGCCTCTTTACATCTCCTATTAGTTCTCCATGATTTACTGAGGATACATGCATGTTTATGCATTAATAAGACACTCGAGTGATCAACGTAACAGCCTCAATTTTGAACCCAATGCTTGTTTATATTTGATCACTTACACTCATTTTTCTTATAATAATAGCTTTGAGCCTTGAGAGAGTAATGAAATGTAAGCGATTGGATATAAAGAAAAATATAAACAATCATTACATGTCTTCTAACTTAATATTCATCAATTCACATGTTTCTAACTACCAACTATATTTTATTATTTTCATATTACAACATGACATTATATTTTATTTGGTATCATTCAGAAATTCAAAAATAATTTATTTTTCGGTCATTTATTTTTCTTCATTTTTTAACTTATTTTTGTATCCAAATATTTCTTTTTTCTAGTTTGTCGGCATTCAGCCATTAAGGGCGTGTTTGTATACAAGTAATTTCAATTTATACTCAAAATTTAACTAAACGGGTTAGGAAACAACAAAATGTTTTTGGCTCTTTGCAAATTGTATAAATAACATTGGGCTAGGAAAAGAATACATGTATATTGGGCTTGATACATTTAGCTTCATATTTTAAAGTTGCGCAGCCCAAATAACATTGGGCTAAGAAAAAAAATTAATTATTTGCATAAAAGATAATAAAATTAAAAACTACAAAAGTATGTAAAAAGTGAAATAAAAAAAATACAACTGGGAAAAACGGTTAACGAGACGTGTAAGTTTTTCAAAAATAAATATAGAGTTGTCAAGCTCCGTACATATATTATTAATTATTTATTTTCTTTTTCTCTGATCATATTTAACAAGTCTTGGTGGATTTGATATTAAAATTTTATATTTTTCATTTCTAAGTATAAAAATATATACAATCGTCTCGCATTTCTTATCTCTTTAATAGTTTCAATACATTTTTTAAACTAAAAGTACATTATTGTCAGGAACGGATCTAGAAATTAAGAGTAGACAGGGCTAGAATTTTAAAAATTATTTTTCATAAAAATCACATAATATTTTTTCTTCAAATATTCATTGAAGTTGTGCTCGACAAGCTTCAATAAAAAAAAATATTATACTCATTTTGCATCGTATTTAATGTGCTTTTACTAGTTTGATGTTGAACGATGATATTAATTGTGTTTTTCCTTTCTTGGTCGAAGGTTGGTGTTCCATGTGAATTTCTAAAAATTCCACTACAAATAAATAGATTTTCATATGACATAGTTACTAGCAAAATGAAATACCTACACATCATAAATTATATCCAACTATGATATACAACAACTACATTAGAGGATAAGAGATTAAAAAAATACAGACACACACAAAATTACTACTGCTTACACAATCAACAAAAAAGAATTGCAACTAATGATCCTAGCAATTACTATTAAAACCCTAAATAACTCAACTAAAATGAGAAGATAGATAAAGACAATTTGACAAATGAAATAAATATCTAATAGAGGGTTTAAAAATATAGCTTACTATTGAAGAAGAAATTAAATCGTCTTCGTGAAAGTAGTCTCTTTTTGTTTAATTTTTTTCTTCTAAATGAATTGTTCCGATGTTCAGAGGAGAGGAATGACCGTGGTTAATTTATTTAATTGAAGTTTGGTGTATAGTGGTGTTTTGTGGGTTAGTGCCTAGTGAAAATGGTGGATCAACAATATATAACATTTTATTTGAGTGATATTAGTAGTCTTTGGACTTAATAGATAAGTGAATTATTTTGTTGTAGTATGTTGGTTTATTGGGATGACTTAAAAATATAAAAACTTTTTATTTCAAACTAATAATTATTAAAAAAGAAAATAGGCCTGGGCTTCAGCCCATCCCAGGCCTCAAGTAGGTCCGTCCATGATCATTGTTATATGTATATATATGCATTAAATTATTCACTTACATATTTACAATATTTGTCATTATTTTATTAATTTTACCACAACAATTAATGATAAATTTTTTATATTATAATTTTGTAAAAATTATTAACTATCCACTTATTATTTACCAAATATTTTTTCAAAGCCGTATTGTATATATATAAAAATATTAATTTTCTTTATATATTAAAATTAAATTATCAAATCAATTAATTTATTTTTTTTTGATAAATTTATTATTCTTAATTAAATAGATCTATCTATCAAACACATTATAATATAATTANTTTCTTAACACAGCAAACCCAACCCAATTTTTTCTGATTTTTATTGCAAATTTCACGACACAAATATTTGAAGATTTTGACTTCGCCAACGATCAGAAGAAAACCTTAACGCGCAGTAGAAATGGATTCCGCTTCCTCCCCTACGAGCTCCGCCGTGCAGCCGCCGCCGGTCGAGGCGGAGACGGCGGCGAAACCAGAAGGACCGGAGAAGGAGATGGCGCACAGGACGAAGGTGATACAATTCATGGGGCGGACAACGTCTATCATCCTCCAAAACGACAATGGCCCCTGCCCTCTTCTCGCCATCTGTAATGCCATTTCTTTTACTCCATTTTAGGGCTTTTTTTTGTGTCGTTATGCGCATCGTATGCCTGTACAAGCTGGGTAGCGTCTGCATTGTTGTTGAAGATTTTGCAGGAATTGTTGCCTCATTTTTGCAGAAAAGGATAAATGTGGCTATATTTGATAGAAATACGTTGTGGGTGAGCCTGTTGGGAAATGGGATATTTTGAGAATTGTGATTGCGTATGATTTGGTGGGTCGTAGCATGTCTGCGTTCAATATGGATGTTTTTTGGATACGGGAATTGGTTCATCATTGGCCATTTTTTTTGGGTGTTTTGTACAGTTGTTCTTTTGCTTTGCTTGTTGCTTATGGGTATAATGTGGCTGCACTGATTATTGATTGTTCAGAGGGGATTAGTTGCGAAGATGAAGATGTTAAAAATAGCACTCACTGAAATAAAGTGAGAGTTGTGTTTTGAGTCTTTTGACCAGTTGTGTTTGATTGAACTTTTGGTATTACCTGAGGGGCTCGCGTAATCTGCCCCTATGGTTAATAATTAAGCGTAAATATGATTTCACATTAATTCTGTCCTCCACTTATCCGGTGCTAAATCTTGTATAGATAAGTTTTCTGATCAGATTCAGGGTGGGTATCGTATGCGGGAGCGTGTTAAACCTTAACTGTCGTTACCTGATGTCTATGCAATTTAGTATTTTGACATAAGATTCTTGGATTCACTAAATGTTAGTTTTTTTGGTTGTAAAACTCCAAGCTCAAATTAATTTGTAAAGTTGCGGACTTTGAACTTTATCTGGTTGCCTTAAGTTATCTTGATTCTTACTTCTGAAGTATCATTAGAGAAGCCTTTTTATGAATCTTGTAATTCACATATGCTCATCATATTTACGTTTTGCAAATTGTCTTGCCATTTATATTCTACCTTCTTCGCCCAGTTGAATATTTCATTTGCTTCCTTTTATTTTTCTTTTATTTCTATGTTTCTTAGTTTCCTCCTATTTTTTTCTCTTACCGCTGAAACGACAATGAAGGCCTCAAGGAGTGTTCTTTTTTACTCTGTAAATTTGGACTCAAGAACCTACTTTTGCCGATTGGCTGGTTTGCATTGTGAAATTTTTCACTTAAATGATTGTTAGAACATGTGCAATGACGCTGATAGGGTGAAGCTTCACATTATTGTTTGATGATTACTTTCTCACAATTGTATGATAATTTCTCTATGTTATTGGACTTGCAGCTGACTAATTGTGTGCTTGCATATTGTGATAGGTAACGTGCTTTCCCTGAAGAATATTTTGAGTTTGAGCCCAGATATTTCAGAGGTTTCACAGGAGAAATTGCTTTCACTTGTTGCTGAGCGCTTGATTGATTCAAACAGCAGTATTCACGTAATTCCTTTTTGTACTAAATTACGAATACAATATTGTACATTTGTGGTGGAAAAAGATCTTCATTTGAATATTTTAAATCTTCCTCGTAAATCTTTGTATTATTTTATGAACTGGACTAACTTGATTTTGTTATTTGGATTCAGGACAAAGACGCTGGCTATGTCGAAAATCAGCAACAGAATATTGCAGATGCAATTGATTTGCTTCCTAGACTGGCAACTGGGATTGATGTAAATATCAAATTTAGAAGGTATATTTAATTTTGATTCTTTGGCCGTCACAGATCGTACGTGTCAGTATATGCCACTGGATATGCTCTTGACGGCCATAGTGCTGCGTGTACAAAAAGCGTTTGCTTTAAATGTGTATATAAAGGCATATTAACAAACAATTACAATACTTGATGGGAGACTCTACTATTGTTTCTAATGTTGAGGGCCATACATCTAAATTTTTCAGGATTGATGATTTTGAGTTTACTCGAGAGTGCACAATATTTGATTTACTGGATATCCCGCTCTATCATGGATGGATAGTTGATCCACAGGTGTGACTTTTTTTTTTTTTCTTCATGTGCTATTCTGGGTTTTGTATTTTTTCCTCGAGGTTGATGTATTCTTTGTCCCTTTTTATTTTAATTTTTAATTTCCCCCTTTCTGTGAACAGAAAAAGTGTGGGAAAACTACGTAGAATCTTTTCTCATGAAAACAGTGGAACAGGATTAAAGTCTGATCTGATGCACGATTCGCATAATCACTGCACTTAATATGCTGGCAACATATTTTTACGATTTGTTCTTTTATAGATGATTTACTCATTAAGGGTGGGCATTAATCGAAGAGTGCGCAATGCGCATGGTGTTATTTTGTGCTTATACACCCATAAACTGAAATATTTTCATTTAAGTCCTTTATTAGTGTAGTATAGGCTATTGATCTCATTTTGCTTTCGTTGTGAACATCTTGTCAAAAAGCGGGTGAGTGCTGACATTTCATGATGTTTTGTATGCATGTTCTTCAGGACAGAGAAACTGCCAATGCGATTGGTTCGAAATCGTACAACACTGTAGTGGAGGAGCTTGTTTTACTAGAAACACAAGCTGCAGATAGAGAAAACCAAAACGATCCAGAGGATGATGTAGATTTTGTTGCGGCAACAACTGCAGCTCTTGGGGTGCCATCTCCTTGTCTTTCGAGAGGTCAATCTTTCGATGAATCCCCCAAAAAAGCACGAAAAGGAGACACTGAAGAAGAAATAGAGCTCTTACGAGTCATGAAATTATCAGAGGCAGAAATGTCCAGTTCAGTGCCGGATAGTGTATTATCTGCAAATGTGAATTTAGTGGAAAGTCCAGCTGTCGATAAGTCTGAGCTGGTATGTCGTTCAGAAACAGTGGAAAAGAATGATACTGATGGAACTGTAAAGAACGGATCGATTTCTGAAGGTGGCAATGATTTGACCACTCACAATGTCCCAAAGACAGTCGAGGAGAACAACTTTATCGAATGTACGGACAAAGGTTCTACAGAATCTTGTAAAGGAGCAGGTGATATTAAGAGTGATCCTCAGATTGAGAATCAAAATGTTCAACCTGTGCCTGTATCTCTTGAATTTGATTCTCAGCCCACATTTAATGCCTTTCAAGATAAATCCAGAGATGTAGAACATGTTAACATTGAATTCACTTCCACATCTGACCTCGAGGAACCAAAAAACAGCTCAAATGATGATTGCAAAGCTAGAGAGTCTTGCAGCTTGTTCGCTGTTGCTCCAGGCTTAGACTCATCAACTGACCGAGCGCATGAAATTAATAAGCCTGATACATTTTCTTCAAGTATTGATGGCAGTGAACCGATATATGAAGGGGAAGAGCGCATAATGGAATCGGGTTGTGTAAGTTATGAAAATCAAGAGCCTGTTTATGAGGGCGAGGTAGTTCTTGCCGAACAAGTTGGTAGAGGTTGTGTGATTGATGACGAATTTAAGGACAGACTATCAGTCAAACAAGGTTCTGTGTTCCAGAAACATAACAATCATTTTTGCTTATTGGTTATCTTGTTTTATACTTTTATTTATTTTCTTCTAGAAATAAAATCACCTTGTCCTATATTTATTTGTTTATTATTTCTAAAGGTAAGTATGTTGTACTAAGTTGCTTATGAATCATTGATGCCACATCTTTGGTTCTTGTAGGTGAAGTGATCCGGAACTTTTTGAAGAACAGTGCTAGTCAGCTGACTATATATGGGTACCTTCTTACACAGGCTAATTTGCTCTATAGCTGGAATTTACGTTTGGGGATTACAAGGTTCTTGATTGTTTGTTATTTTCTGCAGCCTATTTTGCTTACAAGAAAAAGTTAAGGAGCGCGAACTTTGTGTGTTCTTTAGAAACAATCACTTCAACACTATGTTTAAGGTAAGTTTATGGGGAAAATTAGCTGTATTATTCAAATGGCATTTCTTACTGATTGCTTCTCTATTCTCTAATTAAGTGCACAAGAGTTTTCTTTCTTAGCGATATCTGTCATGTTGTGCTGGAAGCTTATTGCTATACGTTATTGTATATATATTTAGCAAATTTCCATCAGTTGATTGTTTGCCAATGGCCATATGATGTAATTATGTTAGAAGGTGCCACTTTCTGGCATCAGTTATTGAGCATACACGTGCCATCTGTTTTTTCTTGTAAAATTTGCAGTTGCAGTCGTATAGCATCATATGTAAGCTATTTGTTATCTCGTTTTGGAATTTTGATTACTTTATACAGGATATCCTGATTAAGGCATATACAAGAAAGCTCTGAGCTTTAGGAAATATTCTTTTGTTATTTCTTAAATCTTTTATCTGTGAATATTACTTCAAAAATATGTTGAGGTTATATTCTTTTCGTAACTTCTTCCTTGGTGGTGATGATAGTTATTTTCTGCAATTGGGTTTTCTTTTTTGCAGTATGAAGGTGAGTTATACATTCTAGCAACGGACCAAGGTTACCTAAATCAGCCAGATTTGGTGTGGGAAAAGCTGGATGAGGTGAGATTGGTAGTACCGAATTATTAATTACTGACTCTAACCATAAGCTGACATGAGAAATTCTTTGGTTATTTAATTGTTTATTTATGCGCTTACATATCTTCCTGCAATTAGGTGAACGGTGATACTTTATTCATGACGGGAAACTTTACGGAGTTCAAGATGGATGACCAATCCAATAACAGCACTTGGGATGAACAGAATGCCATATCAAGTACAGCTGTACGTAGTAGCAGCTACTTATAATGTTCCAAATCTCCTGGGATAGAGATAAATTAGCTTACGGCTTTTGCTTTGCAGGACTATCTAAATAGCATGGATGGTGTACCACCATCGGGTTCAAGTTTCAAGTAAATTTTTTTTAACTTCTTTCTGGTGACATTTTCCTCGTCTTCGCATCATTCCATGATGCCATGATATAATTTCAGTTTGCTGCTATTTTGGAATAACTTGATTC